>JAQFJA010000016.1:2187933-2203633 GCA_029874485.1 Naso brachycentron
TTCCTCAAATAGTCACTGGGAACTTTATTTACCTCAACTGCGAAAGTAAAAGGCCTTTGTTTCAAATTCCCTCTGTTTAATATGTACAATATTGATAATATTTGAGTATGAAGCCTCATTTTAATCTGCTACTATCTTCCTTATGAAGTTATGGCATAATACTGTTTTACAAATTCAACCCTCTCTATATATATTCTAATTAAGAGCCCCGTAGCATTACAGTGGACACCATTATGTCTTAATAAGGCTTTTACGGTTAAAAGTTCGCAAGAATGTGTTGTTGGAAACTAACTGACTTGCAAAATTTAGCATGCAGCTCTTGAAATTAAGTAACAAACCCACAAACACTAAGGAGATGCCAACTAACATTATTTAAAGAAGAAGAAAAAGACAACAAAGTACAACTTTGTTGACAACAAGACAACAAAGACAACAACTCTGCAACATGGCATTCATGGAGAAGTGGCTCAAACGACTGTCTGTTTCGGACACCGGTCAAACAGACTCTGACCAATGGGAGAAAAAAACACAGGTCAGGGGTCCTCAGGGTTTCAACAAATATGCAGGGGGTCCAGTACCCCAAAAAGGTGGAGCACATTAGAGTCAAACCCAGAAGGATGAAGCTACCAATGTTGCACTAATGACATGACATGTTTCCTATACAGCCATCAGACCCAACTGAAACACATGTTTACACTGTACAAAACACGAGGTCACATTCTCATGTCAGAACAATAAACACATCAACGGATCATCTTCTCTCTCCATTACCACAGCGCCACACATCAGAAAGTTTAACACAGACAGCTGCATACATGACTTGTATGTTTGTGTGAACCAGATCTTTCTGTTCTTGGTAACTCTGTCAGTGCCTGAAGGAAAATCCTCCCGTCCACCAGCAGTCTCGCTCAAATCCATGTTCAGTTAGAGATGAAGCTTTACTGGCTAACAGTACCGCAGTCTAGCTATCTTTTATTAGCTCTAACTCACATACATGCAGGCATCCAACTTTCACAAACGCTGTTTAACACATTCCAGTGATTTAATAGTCAAGAATGCACACAATAGAGAATTCAATTAAACACCACTTCCTCTTGAGATTCTTGGTATGGAATAATTTTAAATATCTGGGGCCATTAGTTCTGTAGTCATCATTATCATCATCTTAATTGCTAAGATATGATCTTAATGATGCCATATCAGAGCTTTTGATTTAGAAGATAAAATCTTATTATATGCAGCTGAATGCAGAAAATACGACTTAAAATAAGGTTTACATAAGGAAAGCCAAGTCCAGCTTTGATATATAATGTCAGTCCCAACACCCACATTTAAAAGCAAACTTTGTAACTTTTTAGTAGATCTTGCAGACAGGCAATGTGCTCTTTTGTTCTTAGTTTTAATGAACATTACAAATTTAAATATCTTGATTTCGAATATGGATTACAGATCATGTTATTTCTTGCTATATTTGCTAACTGCTACTCTTGGTATCAAGAGCTCTGACGTCTTGGTTGTTTATAGGCCTTTAAAAAAATACATAATGCACCTTTATGTGCAATCATACATCACCAGATAGTACGCAAGTGTGTTCCCTCGTTCAAAGACTGCCAACAGACAGAACAGTTAACTAAGATGACAAACAATTTGCTTTATACTGGAGTTCAGAGCCAAGAATATCCCACAATTCACAAGTCTACCCTGCAGCACTAGTCCAGCTAATGGCAGCAAAGAGCCAAAAGGAGAAAAAGTTAAAGACATCTTGAATTTGGTGAGAATTTTGGGTTGGTTCATCCAAAAATGGCTCTGTTTTTCTGAAGTTTAAAACATGGTCACCATTCATTTCAGCTGACGAGAGATTACTGCAGCGCCTTTTCCTGTGAATTTCCAGCAGTGTTTTGAGGCCTAAAAGACTTCACCCGACCTTACATCGGCATGAGGGTGAGTAGATAAAGACCAAATTTTTTTTTTGGCTGAACTATGCAGATGTGGTTGAACCCACAGATGATTATCACTTCTTAAATATTAAGAGAGGGTGATATGAGATGTTTGTGGTTACTTGGACAAGCCCATAGTCTGGATTTTAAAACCAAAACTAACATCAAATTAAAGCAAAAGAATTTTTAAACACATATTCATTGTTTTCTTCAGAGACAAACATCTGAAATGACACTGAAAGCACCAAAGTTAGATCTTCATAAAGAACACTGAAAGCATCTCGCTTGCAACAAAAGGTTTATTTTACAGCTCTGGATGTGAAGAAATCAATAAATGCTGCCTGAGGAGGAACACTGAGCACCAAACACATTCCTGCATATTTCTGATATTTCAGTCTTTTATGATTTTTTTGTTGTTGTTGTTTTTTGTTTTTTGTCAGAGTACTCGGTAATCTCAGCACATCAGAAGATGAATCAAGTTGAGTCAATAAATATCTTCATTTTCAAGCAATGTGCTTCCAACTTTTTTTTGTACGTTGATTCTTTCACACTGCAAATAGCAAGCAAATCCTTTGTGAAGTGTGTGTGTGCAGTTGACCATGTTCAGAAAATAATGAAGTATGAATGTACAGTATATGCAATACAATAAAGTGGGTGCATGGAGTGTGTGCTCAGCCGCTGAGGCTTACATGCTTTACATTCCTCATCAGCACCATTCTCAAAGAAGGATGAACATGATGCGATCATGCTCTGTCTGAAACACATTTAAGAACACACATGAAGCATGCCATTTCATTGTCTCATTGAGCTATGTTAATGAAAAATAAAGCAGTTTGCACTTCTCCGAAGTATGAAAAATATAAATACTGGGTACACGGAAGAGGTAATAGATAAAATTGTACATTATTGAGCTATGTTTCCAACAACTTAAATAACCTGATTAATTAAAAACCGACTCCCAACAATACTCCTCCCAGCCTAGGATCTCATAACCATCTGTCTCACCTCACAATAACATGAAGTGAATGTTGTGTGTATATGTGGATTATATTCCCCTCAGTGAATGTCCATCTGTGACAGTTCAAACCAAGGAAAACCTCCTGAGACGACTCCAGGTGAAGGACTGTGGGAATGAGAACAGCTGTTGAGTCTCACACCTCTTCAAACCGTTTAGTGCCACATAGCCAACATGCCTTCAGTTTAGGACTCTTTTCCAGAACTGGCTGCCACCGACCCGCCTGTTGGTATGTGTGGTTGGAGTCACCACAGTAATCCAAGGAGGCCGTGTAACCACACAAAGTGGGAGTGGAGAAGGCAATAAACAGCTGAGTTCAAATGTGTACTTTGATCCCTTTCCTCTCCCTCAGCTTTCCCTCTGACCGCTAGCCAGCTGTTTGTTGCTAAGTTGCACGCAGGCGCTCTTTAAACATTCGAATCCTTATTTGGGGGATTTAATCATCTTGAAACATAAAAAAAATTGTTAGACAGACAACATTAGCCTTATCACCCAAGACTCACTGCTACCAACCCCCTTTTGTGTTGGCTGAGAAAAGACCCCATATCACCAGTCCTAGTCTAGACATAATAGGCAAACCTTGCAAAGATGCAACTAAAGACAGATGGAGGATCATAGATATTCTTGCTCTGGGCAGATTGCACCGGGAAAAGACAACTGGGAAGAAAGACAGTGAACAAAGCCAAGGAGCCCTGAGCAGGAAGTGAGCGAGTTGGCATTAGTGGAGACATTCTACATTTTGGAAGATGAATGACTTGGGAATTAAAGTAACTCTGCCTGTTTGGTGCTCCCAGAGCGGGTGTTCCTCAGTGCCTTCATTCTGTCTTTTCGCGTCATCTTGACATATTGTAACATTAGTGTATGCTAGAAATTAACAATTAAAAAACAATTTCAGGATATTGGGTTTTACTAGGAGAGAACAAGCCTTTAACAGGAGGTTTTCTTTAATGACTCCGAAGAGTTTGCAGTTCACATTTTTCTAGAATTTAAGTGATTATTCAATTGATTAAGGGAAAACTATCATTGACCCAAAAATTATTTATGATCATCATGTAGCTGTTTTTTTTTTTTTTTTTTTTTAAATAATATCTATTCATTCAAATTATTTATCAAGTAAAAATGCCTATACCATTGGTATAGGCATCAATGCGCTACTTTGTTTTATGCAATACACATTGTCACAGCACTGTCTCCTACTGGCTGTCCTAACTGGCTGTCAGGCTAGGGGGGTGGGCCTATGCAGTCAATGTCAGTATAAGGAAGTGCTGGGTTGAAGATTGAGAGATCAGTTAAAGCAGATTTAGCGAGAGCGCACATGTGACAGAATCAACTGAGAGAGAGAACCAGAAGATGCCAAGCATGTGGAGCAGTTACTGTGGGGAAAAAATCCCCCTTTCATTCCAAAGTTACATTTTGAGTTTTGTCTGCGAGTTAACGTTAATAATATGCACTGACAACAGAGCTAGCCAAGTAATCCCAGGCAAGCAGACACAGACCTCATCCCACAGAAGAGCCACAACAGGTAGGCCCATGCAATGCTTTCCTCAGTCTGCAGCCAAGCTCTAACTAAATATTTGTTCGAGCCGCAAGTCGCGGTAATCTGAGACGAGAGCCATATTCCCAGTAGTTGTGGTGCCGTGACAACATAATTACAGTAGCTTATGCCTGTTCACAAATTCAACATAAAACTGTGACAATTTTCATTTACCGTTTCGACAGACATGCTTATTTCTTCCATTCTGTTTGTTGACTCGTTAAAGAGCTGGAAAGGGATTAAGCTGGCTTTGTGACACCTGGCACAAAAATAATACCACTTTAAAGCACTGGGGGGGGGCAAATGGAGTGTAAAGTTGGAAACTGTCTGTAGACGCTTTCATAAAATAAGGTTTGTTAACTCTACAAGATAAAGGAATAAGCAATAAGTGGTCAAAGTCACAATGCACTGCATGTCTTGTCAGTTTATATAGTCCAAGTCCCAGATATATATTAGAAAGCATGTTTGGTATAAAAGACAAACTGAAGTCTAGCCACTCACTGTGTAATAGCATGGTAATCACAGTTACCTATGCTGGGCTTTGGGAATTGATACAAACAGACAGAGTGAGCTGGCAGCTACCTACACCCAGGATGTGCTGTTCCTTCAGGCTCTGTAGGATTGGGCCACTGCCGCCTGCCAAGGCATTCCCCGGAGAATGGATGTTTTTCAGCTACGAGGATGATTTTGGCAGCTTGCACTTTGAAGAACACCCAAGTGCTGTGCCTTTGTACGACTAGTAGCATTGTATTGTTCGAGAAATGTGCCAAGGACGCAAAGACAATCAGAGCACTTAATTACCCACAATGTAAGGTTAAGCCATTATATTGACATGATTGTAAGCATAGAATAAATTGCACGGAGAGAAAATGTTTGCTGGCTAGCTGCCCTACTGCAGCACAATGAAACCCAAGAACACCTTAGAGGCGGAACCACAGCTGAGACCACTGCTGTCCAAGTGGAGTTTGGCAAGTCCTACAGCAGGAGGCCCCACCGGGGTGGCAGCTAATGAATGAAGTCATAAATTTGTGCCAGCTGTCCTAGCTAAACATATTTTAACATGTTTTGCTACAGCTGCAGAGGCTGCTCTAAATACACCCACCTACACAGAGACCTCGTGTGCCACTATGAGTCTGAAAACAGAGACATGTATCGATCTTTAGCTGAGTGAGGCACAGCCAAGAGAGACAATCACACAAGACAAGGCGGTGAGACTCACAGGAGATATTGTGTGCCTGGGGAAGCAGAAGGTATCATGTAGAAGGCAGAGAATTGGAAAACACTGGGAAATGTTTGGAGCTATTTGGCTGACTATGACCTTGAGATGTCACCTGAAAAATATGAGGTTTTGACCAAAATCCAGAAAATCCTAATCACTGCTATTGCTGATGAGCCACAGGAGGAAATGCAGTATACAACATTACTTTATCATGCATGGTGTATATAACGAAGCACTACAGTGGGGCAGCATTGCAGCATTGTCAATCTCATGGACAAAAATTAACTCAGTGTTTAAATGATGTGTAAAATCAGTGAACCCGTTACCCTTTTTATTTAAGACATTCTAATTACTTAATTATCAGCATTAGGAGATTCCTCAGTTATCAAGCATGGGCAACTCTTCTTTTCCCCTTTTCACAGATAGATGTGAAATGTTTTTATCAATTCCATGATGGTTATGTAGAGTTCAAGCTGGGGAGAGAAAGAAAATCATCTAAGTATTATCATCATCAAACTCCAGTAAGTAGACCGACGAAAGGTCCAAAGCGTCGCCTCATCGCATTTCTGGTCATAACCACCCTCATCCAAGTGGAGAGGATTATTTTGACACTTAAAAGAATAAAAACTGATACTCCAGGAACAGCAATGGAAAATATTCCATCACTTAATTCCAAAGGAGTAAGGTCCTCTTAGCATTCAGCAGTCAGAGGACAAAATGGTATCTAGGACCCTACCAGTATGGGATGTTTGTGGCTGAAACCGATATGAAAAGGTAATAAAGTTCTGATATTCAATATCTTTGCTGATATTATATACTTGTGCCATATATATGTAATGAAGGCAGGATATCTTACATTTTAACAAACTTTATTCCAAATATCAGTGTGTTAAACAGTAAATACGTCACTTATTAGTTACGAAATAATGAACCGCCCTCTGCTGGACAAACTATGCAATTACATCATTTTAAATCACTAGTCCAAGCATTTTTTCCTGCTCTAAAAACAATTTTAGTAATATTGCGTTTATCGGAGAACACATACATCGATATCGATATATCTGCCATAGCCAATATCAGTCAATAATATCTGCAAACCGATATATCAGTGGGACCCCAATAGTGTCAATTATCTAATTATATATGCTTAATTATCATATCTAAGAGATAAGAGGACAAAGTGCTGCAAACTGAGGATCAGACAGTTCTTCATGGTTAGTAGGGTGATTTTTCCACCTTTAGGATAACCACAGCAGTTACTGTTCTACCCCCACATGTGTGAAAGATTAACATCTGCAGAGTGTTAAGTATTTCCAGGAAGCGATCATTTTAAAATAACATTTTTAACCTGAAACCCTGATTCCATCCACATTTCCACTGATGCCTTTAAACTGCAAGTTTCGTACTTATGGCACCATAGTGTCCAGGCTCCTGGTGTCTTTTTATTGTATTATCAATCCATCAACAGCAATCTTTAAATCTCTTTCAAATGGTGTCTGTGCCGTTTTCCAGTGATAAATTCAGCACCACTGGGATCACCGTAATGCTTTATCTACACTAGTAGAGATGTCTGCTATCACGTCTGCCTCTCTGTGTTAGCTGAGGTGGTTATCTTCAGTGGTGCACATAAAACTGTTTGCTGAGGTGTCTATCAGTAGTGCTAACAGTGGACCCAATGTTCTCCTCTATATCCTCTTTCATATTAGTCTGCTTAAGACAACACTCACTGGGCTAATCTCCACACACCTCTTATCTATGCATGGCAGACTGTGTGTGTGTGTGTGCATGTGTCATCTGTACATGTGTGGATGACAAAGCAATGGCTGAATAGAGAAAGAAAAGTGAGGATATGACACAAAATTAAAACAGGCAATCGAGGAAGATCCATTAGGAGAAAGAAAAAGAGAGGAATAAAAAGAGACGGTAGAAATCAGAGCAGCAAATTGATGACAAGATTCTAAGCTAGGAGTGGAGCTTGAGTGGAGAGGGGAGTCACGGTGGGGTTGGAGAAATGAAAAGAAGTGAAAGAGAGATCCGGAGAGGAAGGATAAGGGCAGAAGAAGAGATAAAGCAAGGTGATGAGAGAGATATATGATGGACTGAACAGGGACACCTGCTCTACGATTGCAGAAAGCTAAAGTAGAGCGCTTAGACTTAAACGGCTCTCTGTGGATTGAGTTTGCAAGTGATTTCATTGTAATAGTTCTCGATATAGCTTCTCTTCAGTTGAAACGTTCAGATCATTATCTGTTTGATTCTCTGCCGGGCAGAAAGCCACCAATACTAGCCTTCAAACACAAATCTGGAAAGAGCTCTTAATTGCCTTTTAAGCATTCGAAACACATTGTGACTTGGACAGGATTATTTACAGGGTGGGGGCAGAGAAGTCATTAAATAGGAAATAACCTTTGAACCTCAGCTTGTATCCTGCGCAGAGGTTATCTTCCAGACCTGAAGAGGTCCAGAGTCGAGAACTGTGTTAATGATATCCAGCTTCTCTTCATGGCATCTCAAGCAGGAAAGCATGTAGCATCACTGAAAATTATGTCCGTGCCAACGAGTAAATTAGACTTGAATTGAGTCTAAAATAGAGAAGCTCGGGGTTTTTTTTCATTTTTTACAAAACCTGCCAAGTGGGGGCGAGATAATTTCACGCTTCAAGTGTCTGAAATGAGGCGTTATTCTCTACCAGTATCATAATGTCACCTGATTTAACAAAATGCTTGTTACCAGTTGCTTTGTGTGAAACACACTGTGTTTTTGGACAGAGCAAAATGACTTTTCAAGAGTAATACTTTTTCTATAATCACCACAGACATTGCCCCAAATTTGGATATTAAATGTCAGTCAGAGAGTCTTCCAGATTTGACCAAACAAATTTAGAAAATCTCTCAGTGAACTAAATTCCTGCTTAGATTGTGCATACAAAGTCGCAGCAGTAACATCTTGAAGAGATGACTCAAAAGATTGGATACTCAGGAAGTGATGTCAGGGTTTTAAAAGGATTCAGTGACCTGAAATTTGAAGGCATCCCTTTTCGTCAGACATGCAGTCGAGTGCCA
The DNA here is from genome assembly GCA_029874485.1 of Naso brachycentron. Classification (NCBI taxonomy): domain Eukaryota; kingdom Metazoa; phylum Chordata; class Actinopteri; order Acanthuriformes; family Acanthuridae; genus Naso; species Naso brachycentron. Next base: position 2,196,701 of record JAQFJA010000016.1, read on the forward strand.
CGACGCAGCTCATTCCATCTTCTGAAACAAGTGCTTTTTTTTAACCTCTGGGGCACCCTTATCCTCTTCCAGCTCCTCAGTAAATTAATTACCATGTGTTAATTACAGCTAGTACACCTGAGCCCCTAGGCTGCCAGGGCAGGGGTTTAATCAAACACTACTGACAGTCATTAGCTTCATTATTATGCCTTGAAGAGCCAAATGCCACTGGAGAGTCCATGGGAACAGGAAACATCTGGAGGACAGAAAGTCTCATAACAGCACACACCTCCCTCATGGAGCATTTTTTAAGGGGAAGTCTGGGATGTTGTGAAAATATACCCCTCATGTACTTCTGTGCCACACAGTATGTATAGAAAGAGTATGTCTAAATGACATTTGGTGTAAGACACTTCATCATTTTTTCTTCCTTGCATAATTAATCATTTCTGTACACCTCTATGGTTGTGAAGTGACATCTTTTTATCTATTTCAGCTGGCTAAGGCAACAGATTCCTCGTTCGCAGAGGTCTGACACGGTTTGCACAGTTTGCGCCTTTTATTGTTTTCACAACATGGTATAACATCCACACAGGGGCTGCAACTGCATGATCTAATTCCCACTAGCATATTCATACAGTCAGAGCATCAGCAGGACTGTCTAGGCAGGCAGTGTTGTGTCTTTTGATGCAGGTGTATTATTCATGTCAGGTTTTTCCCCTCTTTTCACATCCTCTTCTCTTACTCTGTCTCAATTTCTTCAATTGTCACAGTTGACTGGTGCTATATTCCAGTTTTCCACTTCAGGCGAACACACTGAACAACTAAACAATTTCTCCATTTACATGCATGAGGGGATTCACTATCATTCACGTACACTTAGACATTTTGATACGGACAAACACACGCCAAGGAAAACGCACTTCTGGTGAGCCTCCGTCCACAACAACTTGTAATCACTGTCAGGATCAAGTGAATTCAAATAAATGGCTGTTCTTCTTTTTCAGCTTTTCTGTTTTACACCGCTGTGTCTTACACCTTAGAATACAATGCTGCAATAAGAAAACATTGATGCACTGTATCCTGGCAAGAATTGTGGTTTCAAGGTGATATTTATGGTTGCTTTATATTGTGCTTTGTCTTTATTTATTGTTTAAAGAAAAGAGGAGGTACTCCTTGACATTAGGGAACATTGATAAAAATTTTCTGCCCGATTTACTCAAAAAAGGTTGTTGTTGGTTTTTTTTTTTCATTAATTTATATTGTAGATTGAGCAAGACTACTTTTTGTAGAGACAACTTAAATTTTTTGTATTTAAAAAAAACTTGCAACTAATCTTAATTTAAGCTTTTTTATTCATTATTTTGATTGCTCGATCTACATAAATTTAAGTTTCAAATGGTGTTAATTTGTATCCCACTTCATTTTAAAATTTATCCATATTGTTAACAAAATGGGCTCCACTCAACTGCGCCTGTTTTTTTTTTATTTAGCAAAAGAGTCATTTTTTATTATTGGAAATAGAATTAAGAAATAATTGATTATTTGCTTTGGTAATAATTTGTGTGGGTTAGGGTTACGATCCACTGCTGGTACTTGTCCAGGAAACGTAATCACAAAATATAGTAGCCATGTTTTGTGATCTTGTAAATAAAGCTAACATTCTGGGGATTGGTGGGTTCTGCGGGCAGATGTTCGTCAGCTAAAATCACATTCTTTAGTGGCTCTTGGATACAAACTTGGAACATTGTGAAGCCACTGACACTGACAGAGCCGTGTGATATTCTGTATTTATCCAAATGACTTTTGTGATTCTGTTTAAAACAGTAAACTTGTAAATGGGTAAAAACAATTGGGAAAATTTCGGAAGACACGGCTCCTCCCACTTCACAATTACAGTTCAATAGAGAATATAAAACAAGATAATTGTTTGTTGTGTGGTTGTCCTGGAGAAGATTGGATGGGATTATGTAAAACATCCTGTTAAGGAAAGAAAATGTACAATGTGTTGTGTTTTAAGTAAGTACAGATTAATTTAATGCTAGATATATTTTTGTAAAAATACCTATTTAATTTACTGTAATATCATAGATTTGAGGATGTTAAATTTATATCAGCTTATTTTTTTGTGTACTGCACATGAACACAACTCTACATGGGAGTGAATGGGTCCTTGCCTGCTTGGGTGTGAAGTTACAGGAGAGCAGTGATGACACTCGAGAGAGTTGGTACTGAGTGAGAAGAAAGAAGGAGTACCCAGAAGACAAAAGGAAGGCACAGGAAACACTTGCTCCCACGCAGGCGGTACACACTGGGAATACAATAAAAAGCCTCAGTAGACTCGAGATGTGCTGTTCTCGAAGCCTACAGTTTTTGCCCTTCAGGTGTTTTCATGTAACAGGCACAGGGAACACGATGTCCCCAATTTCTGAACAAAACAGTCATTTTACAAAACATTACACAACTTGTAAGCGAGACGATTTTAGCATCCAAACCCTTGGAGGAAACCATGTCTGCATCATGAAATCACAGTCCAATCTTGAAGGAGAACTTAAAGAATGTTTTCCATTTTTGGGGGGGGGTCACTCTATAGGTGCTATCAACATAGCTCAGCTCAGTTATAATTACCAATGCCCCCAAGGTCACAAACATTAATTACAGGTGTTACCAGACAGGAAGGTTTTTAAAGGTAGAGCTGTTTCAGTGCCTACAAAGAGCCATTGTCTGAAGGGAAGCTGGACACAGGTGATTGAAGGTGCAAAGGGAGCAGCCACAAGCCCTCCTTTCCTCAGCTGTACCCCATGTCACACAAAACAATGCCACGTTGACCTCTGAATGAACTGTGGTGTTTCACTTGAACCAGAGAGAAGCGGTGTAGTCTTGATGCTGAGACAAAGCCTATGTGGGACACAGAGTTCTAGTCTGGGTCAGTCGGCAAACAGAGCAGACAGAGATGTCCCTAACTATTGTAAACAAAGGAGCTCTGTTGTGCAGTTTTAGTGAGCTGAGTTCCTAATTGTGTTCTGACCAGCTGAGTAGTGAAACTTCTAAAACTGCTGCAGAGATCGCACCCACAGCCCCAAGTTTTACCTAAGAAATCTAATCCTTGCATTTTAAAATTGACCTCTAAAGCCTAGTTTACACTACGCTTGAGCCTTGTATCGCTTGAGCCTTGTATCCTCAACAACCCGGCGTCTTAGCCGCTCAAAGATGGAGCAGTTCAAAGACGATGGGCCCCCCGTTTTATTTTGACTTTTCCATCTTAGCGTCTCATTGTGGACAGACACAAATGGAGAGGTTTGGAGCCTCTGGCATGGAAAACCTTTGTGACTGGTTGCACAGCAGTAATGTGACTATTTTGCAGAAGAAAACAAACTTATATGTATCATGCTTGTATCTGTGAGCCTTGACTACTACTATGTTATTTCAACATGGATGATAAATTACAGGTGTTGCTGATCTTGTTGTCTCTGCTAGCAGCTGTTGTGCAGTTAAAGTCTGCATTTCATCATGCTACTACTGCTTACATGCACAGGAGGAAAGATATTTTTTAGCAAACTGCGGCAGTTGACGTGTTCAGCGGAGCTGTCAGCCCATAAAGTAACTGAGACAACTTTATCAACGGAGTTGTGGTTCCAGAAGAATGGTGAGAAAACATTGGTCCAGATTGGCCTTGATAGACCTGAACGAAAAAGAGCATCTGCATGTGGAGGGAACGACAACAACGCAGGCGCTCGTGAATGTTTTCACAAAGGTGACCTGCATACTGCATTAACATTACTTAATGTCATTTAATTAATGAGGGAGGACTCTGCAAAACTGCCAATGCGTTTGAATTATCCTGACAAGTTGTTTTTGTCATCAACAAGTTTGTAAGGCTGTCATCACCTTCCTGGAGCCAGATTAACGTTACATCAAAAACGGCGTGCAGAGCCTGAAGCGAAGGAGTTTATCATCGGTGAGTTATGTCACAATGCCTGAGAGTTACTGACTGCAAACACACTGAAGTAAAACAACTGCTTGCTAAGTTCCACAGACTGGACATCAGAAAGAGGAAACATTGAATGAACAGGTACTGTGAGACATTGAGTGGTCATGTGATATGCTGTAGTTGGCTGGAGAGTAGAGCTCCTATGGAGCTTGCACTGCACACGTGGACAAGGAGCATCTTTAAATTAACATTCCATCTTAAATCAAAGATGCAGCAATGTAAAATGTAGCGCAAATCAAGTTTCCAGACACACGATTCTCAATTAGCAAGCTTTTATTAGGTTGTAGCAGATAAGCAGATAAAAGAAAATGTCAATAATGAATGGCTCTGAGGAAGCATACACTACCAGCCCTCAGTCACTGTAATTTGATCCACAGCTTTTGGGATGTATTGGCTGATGGGCATCAGCTGTTGGCAATATGCTTAACAATAACTTGCTCATTCACAACTGTGTGAATGGTATATCCAATCATATTCCTGCAGGTAAACACTATACACGTTACTGTATAACCAGGCATTATCGCTGTTAACTCTTGCATGCCAGCACTGTTTAACAGGGACAATGGACAGCCACTGAATGATCCAGAATAAATAAATTTCATCCGCAGTCCCAAGCAGGAAAATCCTAAAAGAATTATGACATAAAGGTACATAAAATAAAAATTTCACCACAAAAAACTATGGTGAATAAACATTGCATCAACAAAAAACACATATGACATAAACACAGACGACAAACTCTTTCCTGACCTAAATTATAAGTATATTTAAATGATAAAAAAAGGGAGGCTTGTCTCATGACCCATTTTTTCTTTTCTTTTGCTTTTAATGAATGATAATAAAATATAAGCAAGCTGCACAACTGATCTGAGCTGATTGCAGGAGGAGACTGCAGCCTTTCCACATTCAAGCCTAATTCTGGAATATGGAAAACAGAGATTTTTTGACTGTCTAATGAAGGGTGATGAGTAAGTGAGTTTTAGGCTCATCACCTGTTGCTATGTTTTCACAGCTGATGAGCTTGACCATCTGCACATCTGATGTGTTCCCCTGACGACAGCTCCTTATTAAATTAATGCACCTTCAGTCACCAGACAATTACTCATGTTTACTGTGTAATTTTGGGAATGATCAACACTCTGGACAATTCAACAGACAAAAAGGTTTTATTGTATGTAAAAAAAAAAACAAAAAAAACCCCTTGTGTTTAAAATAGCAACTAGTTCATCCAGTTGATATCCTTTCATGTTCATTTCCATTCTGTGCAATACGGTGGCTATACTCCACCACAGACAGTAAATGTCACAGACGGTGTTAGGTTTCCAAGGCATTGTGAAAGAGCCAGCGCAGTCTCCATCAAAGGTCAAGACTGATCCTTTTACTTCCTCTCTTCTTCGCACAAAGCTGCGCAACAACAACAGCTGCTTTTCAGCACGGTCCAGGTAGTGACTCAGTGAAGCACTAAGGGCCACAGATGGCTTTGATCTACATCAAGTCACCAGTCAAAAGGTTCAAATACAGTGGTGAGAGCAATAATTTGCCTGTTTCCACTGACACTGTAAGAGTGAGCCTTTAAGGTCTGCAGAGTCCAGGGAAAGTTTAAAGAACGTCAGAAAAGTTACCAAGGAGAAATGATGATTCAATCGATGCACCTGGACGAGGTAAAAAACAGTCAGCCTTTCCAGATTTACATCTCCCTCTCTGCAGTGTGACTCACAAATCCATTGACATGACATCACAGAAGCCTTCACTGCTCAGCTGCTCTGGAGATTCATGCAGTTCTTTATTCCCTCTGCAAATATCTTTTCAATTCAGAACAAAACAAGCTGAGGACGAATTGCTTGATGTGCGTGTAGAAAATTGCAGGGAAGGTGAATGCCAGAAACAAATAGCCTGTTGTAACTATTTGATACACAAATGTCTAATTCAAACTTTGTCATTTTGATCACTTCAGAGTGCTTTGTTTGAAAGTTGTGCTGCCAGAAGTGTCGTGATTGGTATTCTAGCCAGTCCATCCCCTCTACACCTCCAGTGTCACATCCTTCACAGAGGTGAACAGTCTTGAAACAGTCCATACACAACAATCTAGCTCTTCTATTGGTTTTTTGGCCTGTCAGGCTGAATCTGACCCCTGTGGACGAGTTCACAAAGGGGATTCAGTCTTCTCCAGGATGTGCACCCATTTAAGGGTCAACACACAAAGCTCTACACAAATGCTCATGCTGGGAAAGGGCTATGGCTGTAAAATAGAGCTGGAAAGTGGACCAGTGCTGCAAGACTGAGAGGTTCACATGGAAGGCACAGACAGAACACAGTAGGGCAGAGCAGATGAGGGTCACAGTAACTGAGCACAATTCGATTAAATTACTTCCTCCGTGCCTGACCGGGGAATTGTGTGAGAGCAGTACTGGTCATGGGACCCAAAGTCTTTATTGCACAGTCCATGTACATACTATGTGTGTGTGTGTGTGTGTTTGCATCTACAGTCTGTCAAAATTGAAACCAACTAACTTAATAAAATGCCTAAAAAGACTATGATCTACAATCTACAGTGAAACCAGTGGTTCCAGTCAAATTCAGTATTGCTTTGTCTCGTCTAGATAGATTTGAGGCAACTGACTGAAGCAAAGGCCTTTTCACAGTTATCATTGGTCATCTTTGTGTGAACAACTGATTAAAAGGTCAAGATGATACGAGAATTGGACTACATCCTCATTTTGTCTTTCAGCATCATGTTCTTTGCCCCTGTACCACAGGCTGAATGTACAGAAGTAGTTTGGGTATGTAATCCAGAAACTCTGCTGTTCTGGAGCAATAACAAGCATTACACGTGACAGCTGGGTTTCCTGACCAGTTGCCCAGACAAGTGATGATGTACATTTTCATTAGCCTGGCAAGCCATACTATAACATTAAAATGTATAGTCTGGCAACGACCGATAGACCTCCGCTCAATCCAAGGGG
>JAQFJA010000016.1:2216874-2232950 GCA_029874485.1 Naso brachycentron
CATAACATTCTTGCCTAACTGTGGCACTAGAGGGAAGTTTACAGAATCTTCAACAGGGAAATGTATTATCCCCTGGGGAGCGTGAATATGCTCGGGGAATTTTACTGCAATCTCACAAGAACACTGTGACTATTTTCTTTAAAGGACAAGTAGCAATTCTTTGCTCAAGTTTAGCTCTAAAGGAAATCTCATTAATTGTTTTAAATGGAGGGGATTAACTCCAGCCAAGGATGAATGTAATCTGGTAATTTCATGGTAATCTGGTTATTAGAAAAAATAATAAATAATATTTTTGTCTCCAGGTGGAGTAGTTGCCAAATGTGTTCTAGATGCCATGAGCACAAGTATCAAATTTCTAGAAAACTCTAGAAAACTGTAATTATTTTCTGAGATACCATGTCATGTTTGCTGCAAACTAAGAAAGGTCAACAGGCTACCAAACTTTTGAGGAAATCATCTTCTATTAACCCTGATTTCATGTCAATCTAGCCATTGTGTATAAAGATGTCTTGTTCTTGGTTGGACCTACTGGACAGATATGTAGACAGGTGAAAGCACTGATAATAGAAAATGAAAATTTTAGGGCTAAATTCAAAAATGCAGGCTGTTCAGCCTGAAGAAATGGTAATTTGCTTTGTTCATTAAAGGTGACTTTTAGAGATGCACAGATTTCACCATACAATCTAAACATGACTGGCATATATATATGTCAGAGCTATACATGAAATATGCAGAACATGGGAGAAGTGCAAGGCAAAGGGCCACTTTACATTCAGATCAGCAACGAAACCACTGGAAGACCCCAACAGGATTCCAGTGTTGGTTGCCAGGGCAACATCAGCAGAAACTTCCAACCATTGTAGCCAAACTGCAGAAGATGATGAAGAGAGCACAAAACAACAGAGTGGAGGGGGGGACAAAACTGGAAATACAATAAACCCATGCTGGGTACATTTTAGCACCATGACAAAAGAAAGAAAGTTTGGAAAATGTGTCGAATGTTCAAGCAGATGATGAAAGATGAGCCTCAGCCCGCCAAGCAGTTGTTTTAGCTGTCGCTTTGTAACCAGGACCCTCCAGCTATATCACACACACACAAATAAACACACACAGAGAAACACAAATGTTTATATTGAGTCATTTTGCTTTCAAGGGTTTCCACCTTTCCAAGCTGAGAAGACAGGTGAGGAGTCAGAGAAGAGAAGTTAGTCGCTTAACGATAGACCATACACAGATCTTCCTCATACACACACACACACACACACACACACACACACACAGCACAGTAGGAACAAACAGACAACTATCTCTCAGCTGCCAACAGCCTCGGAACAACCTGCAAGACAAACACGAATCCATGCTTTTATCTTGCTCCCGGGCAGCCAGCATCCACCTGGCAACACTAAACACTTAATTAGACAGTAACACTACAGTTGCATACTACTCCACATACAGGCGAGGTACCATGGTCTTGTTAGCAAGGCAACCATGGCATCGAAGCGACACTACAACAACTACAACACGAGTGGCAAAAGCAGTCCAGTGCCAACATTGAGGCCGTATAAAGATAAAGGCTCTGGATGAAGATCTTATCGACAGATAAGCTCAATAATCCACAGTGCTTTCATGATTCAGACTGCTCTATTGTTGTCTGTGTCAACCTGCCAACAGATCTGGCACAGATATGTATGTCTTTCTTCACAAACAGGGCTATCAGCGTTCTGCTATGCCTCATAGCCTGGTTAGAATTCATTGTTATGGGTTTTGGAAAACGAGACTGACTTTTTGGTTTGATTTTGACTTTTTTGTACATTGAAATTTTACCACTGCAAAGACTACAATGTCCAGAAAATAACAATTTACATTCGCTTGTGAATCTTCAAGCTTCAGGAAAACTAGTAAGACCCTAATGAAACACGAAAATGCTTCACTAATACTAATGCAATTCCTCAGTTAACAGAAACTTTATGATGGGGGAGAGAGATTTAACATCTCTTGAACACCTCAAAAAATAGAAAACCATGGTCCCCCCCCCCTATTTGCGTACAGTAAAGCAGTAACGCACTCCACTCAAGTGAAACTCACTTAACTCTAAAAGATTTGTAGCCTTGTCGTTTATGAAGGCTTGAGTGAATTCACAAATTACATTTATCTTTTCAAGCATCAGTAGCTTTTTACAGCCCTTTCCATGCACTCAGCAACAAAGTCAGGGCGTAAGGTACCCAGACAACTAGCATACCAAATTAGCAGCTGCCTTGTTTTGCCACCTCAGCATCTAAAGCCCGAAGAAGCGCACCAAGCAGTGAAGACAATTTTACATAGTGGGTGAACTGTGTAATTACACGTCACATGATACACTGGGGTTTTTTTTACTTTAAGCTTGTTTGTCAAAGAAGCAGCTGTAAAATGGTGGATACATTTTTTGAGCGTCACAATCCTGGGGAAGTGGCTTGTATCCCATTTGATTTATTTGGACTGATAACATTTGGAAAGTCCATAAGACAACATTCAGCATTTAGTCACTTTAATCCCCATTCAAGTTAGCAAAAGGCTAGACTAAGCAGACCACCAAAATGCTCTCCTGAACATGTTTAGGCCAGTGTAGCTTGTTCTAACACAGGGCATCCAGTGAAAGGGCAGCAATTTGAACCCAGCTCAGCAACAAAAAAGGGTCTCAGGCATTATGTAAATATCATAATCTGACCTAACAATAACTTAGACACAGCCAAATGATGAGCACACTACAAAATAGCAGAATAACCCAAACTATTTTAATGTATAATCCACAGCAATTCAATGCCCAGGGTTCCACAAAAGCTAATCATACAAATGCCAAACATAAGTTTTTAAGTTGGTCGTGTTTCTAAATATTTTGACAAATATATTAGTGCAGAAAATATATATCTAGCCTACTTATCGTACAGAGTGATAATGGTGTAGAGTTTTTCTTATTTCTATGAAGACTAGGTTTTGATATTTCAAATTTTCAGAGTATTCGTTTAACTGGATATGCAAATATGCAATTCCCAATATTGGCTCGACATAATATCACAGCAGTATATCTTTCCAATCTTGCTGCTGCAGTGCTACTGTACCATAAAATTTGGAGACAATGCAGAATTCACATTAAAAAGGGGCAGGGGAGAACAAGGCAAACAAGTCTGATGATTTACAGTCTAGCTTCTGGAGTATCTTTTTAAGCAGGATGAATGAGGAGAGACAAGATAAACGACAAGAAAGGCTTTCCTCACATGTGCAAACACTTTTCTACTGCAGAACAACCAGAGGCCAAATGAACTGTCTGTTCAGTATGTGAAGCGTGAACAAATGCCTTTCACATTAAGTCAGGACCCTGGAGACCTTGATAGTGTGAGTGTATGTGCGTGTGTGTTTGACTGGAGAGAGAGAAAATGGGACTGTATTATTAGTGCTTATATGTGTGTGTACACACCTGCATGAGCCATGACTTATCATGCAAATAAAGGCAAGCACCTTATTATAAAACATTATGGTTCCCTCTAAATACTTAATTTAAATTCAACCGATGCCATGTTTAGATAGACGTATGCTGCAGGCGGATAATCCTACGACCTAATTGGCTGAAACAGTGCTTGCAATCGGATGGTGGTGTTGGCACGGTAACCTGAGGAAAAAGAGGAAAAGATGAGGGTAAAAGGTAATATTACCTTCACAGACAGAAAATGAAATAACTGTGAAGAGCCTTTAAGTCAACGCCATGAATAGAAGAGGAGAAGGAGAAAGATGAGAAGGAGAAATGGTAATAATGAACATATTTAGACTGATGATGCCAGCTAACTACGGTAACAAGGACAAAGTTAATTGCAAGCTGCCATTTAAGTGACTGCTGTGACCTGCTGCTTTAGTGAAATGCATGTAAGTAGCATTGGGGAGCATAATTTGATTATGCGTCAGTTAACAACAGTAGCACACACGTACAGTCAGAGTGCAGATGTTTGGTGTGTTACACCCTAAAAACTCAAAATGAAAACCCGGGATTATTTTTATTCACTTGTCAACCCCTAATGGTTGTGACAGGCGGCTGCAGGGATGGTAATGTTGTCCAACACTTTGATGAATGAAAAAACTATTGAACCGCTCCTTATTCTCTGTCTCCTGACCTCTGTGACCCATTGCCGTCTTCTCTAGCACCAGCAAACATATTAAATTTTAGTTTTTTACTTAAGTATTTCAAGTCTGCTGACTTTTCATCCAGTTTAGTATCTCCACATTTGGAAGGCAGCATTTGGAAATCAAGCTAGCTGTAGCATGACACTCCTTAGTAAGAAAGTCCGCAACTCCGGCTCACGTTGTATTTTGTTTTTTGTCGCTCTGTATTTGAAGGCCAGTTTAGACCAAAGACTCATGATGAAACGAAATGGTTGCAGGGAAAGTTGTAGCAGATTAAACTGGTCCGTCTCAGCTCGACACAAGCCAGCTGACATTGTTGCCTGCAGACGCTGTTGTTGCCAGAAGCCAGTTTTAGAATGCATGGCCCGTCACTTGTTTCAGCAGCCAATCAGCTTGTAGCTACGTCACCTGTCGCCAAGAACCGCAGCGTAAAGCAGCCAATAGTAACACATGCTCTCTTAAATTACTGTGACTGGCCAGAAATACCCCGTCAGAGTCTGAATAAAGAACCAAGCCTGAAAAGCAAAAATCAACTGTCTACTTCAACTTTAAAGCTGAGATTGGTAATTCTGTTGGGAAGCTTTTATTGGCATTATGTAGAAAACCTCTTTACAGCCTGATCGCAATCAAACTAATGAATGCTTTAAGAAAAATAGAGAAAAAAAATCAATTTTCTACAGCTACAGCAAGGCTATAATATAAAACATTTCGAATTCAAATGGCCCAAAAAATTCACTCAACGCCTACCTGTCTGCCCTGACTTTGCATACTCTGCCTGGCATTCATTGTGAGCGACTGAACTATGCACACACAAGGAAAAAAGCTACAGCTGACAAATCCCAGCTGACACTGGACAAATGGCACAGTACACCCTGGATAGTTTGTTAGTTAATCTCAAGGTTAACATATATAGACAAACAACCCTTGCACTCACATTCACACCTACTGGAAATTAAGAGTGACCAATTAACTTCACACAGCAGGAGCTAAGCCAACAGGCAGGTTCAAACCCAGTGCATTCATGCTTAGTGGTGACAGTGTCGACCACAGCACCACCTTGTTGCCAACCCCACTCGAAAGTCAATTTTGTCAAAAACTTTGGCTTCTGAACAAGTACCTTCAAAGCTAATGACATTCCCAGTATGTTAACTAAGATGGCAAGCATGCTAAAAAATCAGACCAACTAGAGATTTTATGTTAACGAGACACACCAGCAATTTCGCAGGTTTATTTGCAAACTCTTGTCAAAATAAACAATTGTCTTATTCCAAATCATCAATCAACTCTCCCAGAAAGTGGCATATTAGCTACCCTTTTGTCTCGTTTTTTAATATGATATTAAGACTGATATGACTCACTGCATTAGATCAGTAATACATTTTTTATTTTTCATCCTGATAAGCTGTGTGGTTGCACATCGGACTGTTGTCTCACAGCCAGCTCATATCAGCTGATGCTTTTACATACGGTGGATGAAGTAATTATCATGTATTTTTATACTGCTTTTAGATTTTAAATCCTTGAACATTCATGAGTTCAAAAATTCAGTGTTCTTCTGCTATCACTTATTCCCACCCAAGAGGGCTCTTAAACCAGGAAGTGGAAGGAATTACCCACAATTCCCCTATGGTGGTGGAGGGTGGGACGTGAGTTTGGACTGTCAGCGTCCCTTTTGCTGCTCATTAATCACTTAGGCTACTGTGGGATGGGCCGCCAGGGATCAGCAACACACACATGCGAGCACACACACTCTTAAATTTAAAAAAGATGTGAGTGCAATACTAATGCATAATCTGTCTCTCCTTGAAACAATCAATATATGCAACATAAAGAAACCCTTTTAAACATTAAGGGGCTTTCTTGCCCGTACAAATGCACATATCAGAGACGAGCACAGTGTCACTGCTCATCACCATAGAGAGGAGACAGAAATAGAGAGAAGACGAACACAGCTCAGAGTTGCTTGAGGCTGGTCGAAAACTCAGAGAGAGGAGAGAGAGAGAGACGAGCACAAAAGGAGTGCTTTCAATAACGGAGACTCTCTTCATTCAGGAGGCTGCTATCATATTATACAGTCTCATGTCCCTTCACAAGATGTCTTTCTGGACTCACAAACTCCATATTTATGCATGCGTGTTTATATCTACTTAGGTGAATAGTGATTTCTTATTGATTTAATGCTAATAATATCCTAGTATTCTGAAATGTCCTTAAATCTGTAATCTTTCTATCATGTGTACATGATAAGTATGCTAAAGCCCCTGAGTGCAGATTTTAGGATACTGCAAATATTTCTGATGATAAAACTGTTTTCTGTAGACTGATGAGACAATCCTAGTGGCAATTAGTGCAAACTATGTTTCATATTCAGACCATTAATTTGAGCGTCAGATCTTTGGGGTCGTTGTCATTTTTTTTTATTACCACAAGATGTCGCTGAAAACTGAAAATTTTAAATCATACAAAGTGGTTTTTCCATTTTACATAACATCATGTGGAGGTTACTCAGATTGTTAGGAGAGCATTATGTTTTCTGTGGCACTGGAAGAGGTTTGTGAAACAAAATGACCCTTGATGATGACATCGAGGTTATCTCTGTTTCAGTTTGGAAGCTAAATTCTTTTCTTTAAAAAACAATCCAAAAAAAAGCAGCATTACAAACTAGAGTCATTAATTTGCCTCAAAGTTCATTCTTGTTTTGTGGATGAAATGCTTTGATACAAAGTTGTCAACAGCAGCTTTAAACCTCATTTCACACTCTTCATCATTTGGTTTAAATTGCTCAGTTGGTCATGACAAGCTAGTTAATGGACCTTGAGTGAAATCTTTGTTTTCAAACTGAGGTTGTGGTGTTTGAAAGCCATGGCCATTTAATGGGAAAGAGCAATGACTATCATCCACTATCTACTTGCATTTATGACAAGTGTAGGAACCAGCATCCTTGTAGGTGCTCTAAATTTGACCATTATTTTTAAACTCTGTCTCATGCAAACATCTAAACTTAGTGGAAGTGCAACATTAAATCACAGACCTACACCTTTAATTGTCTGTTTCAAACTGTCTGCCAGAAATTCATGTACAGTAGCACAGCACTGATTTGAGTCCAGGTCTGGAAAACCTTTGTATTTACTGTTGTAAGCACAAGGTTTTCTACATCTTAACATAAGGAGTTAAATCCACTGAGTAAACACACAGAGGAAATAACAACAGAACCCTCATCCTCAAACAATAATAATAGAGTTAATCTAGGTCAGGAAAATTCAAGGGACATTTATAATTTTCTCTTTGATGTTTAGGGAAATGGATTTATTTTTTAAAATATCCAATATCTTTTTAAAAGCTATTTGAAATATTGTCACAATGACCAAAGCACTAGGGGATGGTTAAGGTCCTAAAATGAAAAAACAAGTTTGAGAGATAAACCATACATTCAAAGTTTACTTTGTAAATACATATCTAAAATATGATGGAAAATGAGCCGGATAATTCTTTTTCTCTTCTGAGTTATTTTCAGAGGAATTCTCTGTTGGTTGTTCAATCTAAGGTCCATGAATATTAGCAAACAGCTGTTACTCTGACCTATGACCTCCTTGATGTAAGAGTTCTATAATGCTGATGATCTAGCACATGAAAAGAAGGCAGACATTTCATTGTTGCATTTGTATTTTGATCTAGATTCTATGTTCACATTTTTTTCCTCAATTCTCCTTGAATATCTCCGTGCTCTTACTCTGAAACACCTCCTTACACACACTTCACCAGCTAGCTCTTTAAGGACACCTCTGGAGAATGCCTGAGCGAAAGCTTTTCATGCTCTTAGCCATCAATTGACCAATCAAGGCTTGCCAAAGTAAAGTGACTGTCGCTGCTGCCGCTACAGGGACAAATGGGAGTACACAGAGCTGTTTTTCAACAACAGCCGTTCACTATAAAGCAAGATGAACAATTCATCCACTTGTCAAAACACACACAGCCTCATAGGAGATGGAAGCCTGCCAGAACACACACATACACATTATTGCAAGATGATTCAATGATATGGTGATTAGCCTGGAAGTGAAATTTACGTATGTTTTGAAGAAAAATGGCCCTACTCAGGTGGCTCTGATCGCCCATCAAGACAGATGGGATAACTGAAGTCCTCTGTGCTATTGAACCTGTCATCAGTGACTCACAGCTGAAACCGAACAGATTTGACAATGGAATGAAATGATAGAGAAGGCAGAGATTCATCTCCCCCCCCCATCAACCTGCAACACCCGCTTATAAATGTCAGCCTTAGAGAAATTGAATGACACCATTTGTCTGTTTATTAGGCTGGGATAATCTCAGTCTCAGTGACCTTTCAGAGTACATAACACGCCAAGTTAACTAAGGATAAGTCCAACTTGGAGTTCATATGACTGGCAGAGCCTGAGTGCTAGCATCCCTACGGACTCATCACCTCGGTTAAACAAAAAAAAAGGAGATGGACCCAAGAGTTCATTATGAGAAAGGCCAGAGTCCATTGGGAGAATGTCAATTTTTTTTATTAGGCTACTTAAATGCCCAGTCTTAAATGCCAAAGTATTAGAATCCTGCGAGTCATTACTGAATTGTGGGTGCCATGTCCTCAGAAGCGACTTTGTGCAGTTTGTTTGAGAGGATCAGGTTTGAGTTCCTTAAAGTCGAACTGAGATATGGTAGGCTATCTGCGTGGATGATCACCAAAAGTTGTTGATCATATGACTGCAATTATAACAGCCACAAAGTGAGTTAACCGGCTGGGATAAAGTGACCAGATGCTCCCGATTTCCGGTAGCAGTCTCCATTTTGGGTGACCTGTCCCAGGCTAGAGCTGTCCCCCACAAGTGTCCCCGATTTCAACTGTGGATTAAAAAACACTAAGTGAATAGATGCTGGTTGTGCGCAGACAAATGCAGTACTGCCTGTGACCACAATGTGAGTTGCCACGGCAGAGTGGCCCTGTCCGTATCATCTCCTTTACTCTACGGACAGAAGAAGAAGCAATCAATGTACGACAGTAACATATGTCGTTGGTGTGGCTGCAACATAGCTTACTGCAAAGGTTACAATGTGATAGCTATTACTATATTTTATGACATGACTGTTCTAGAAGAGGAGGATTACTGATAGAAGGAAGAGTGAAAGAGCTGAAGGAGAACGTGAGTACAAAAAATTGAGGAAGCAGGCTAAACAAGTCAAGGGAGGAGAATGGCGAGAGTAAAGTGAAAAGGTAAAGAGAAGAGAAGGAAGAGGGGTGAAGAAAAGGAGAAGACAAAATTAAGAGGGTAAGAAGAGCAACACAAAGAGAGGGAAGAGGAGAGCAGACAAGAAGAGGTATGGGTCTTTTAAAGAAGCATAAATGCCATTTTAATGATACTGATATACAGTTACATAACCAAAAAGTGATCCACTGGAATGAGTGCCGATGTCAGCAAGCAGGCCAGATAATTTAGCCAATTAATCTAACTTGCTAGCTCCCACTTTCCAAAGTAAAATACAAGCTTAACAGCATGATTACTGAACAGAAGCATTAAATGAGTAACAAATGCTTAAATTATCAAAGAACATAACCTCAGTGTCTTGATAAAAAAGGGGGAAGCAGCTCACGTCAGCCTGTAGTTTGGTGGCTATTCAGAGCAACACCAGCACTTAGATGTCAGTCAACCGCAGCCATGGGATACGCCCACTCAGAAGCTTTAGGCTTGGATGTCCCAACAAATATAACCAAAAATGATTTTATCCTCTTTTGAAAAATTAAAGAAAACACATCATAACTGTAGTATCATTGTAGTTCAGATTTTCTGACACAAAAAATGAGGAAAAGTCAAAGCCAGTTCAACTTTAAAGCTACAGAGTTCAAAGCAAGAAAAACTCCTTACCATTCACTTAAAATAAATCTGGGACAAAATAAATAAGATTTTTTCCTTTTAAAATTCAACTTTTTCAAATTCTTACTGCACTTTAGGCTCACCAATGCGTGAAAGTACCCAGAGCAGCTAAAAATTCGGTCCAGCACACCTCTGTCAATAATCTAATAAACTGAACGTTACCTCCAAATATCACTTTTTATGTGATTTACTGACTGATTTGTCATGAAACTCCAGCAAATTTGAGCAAGATAGGACTGCTGGCTGTTTCATGGTCAGATTATTTTCTTTTCCATGTTACTTGTTTTTGTTTTTGTTTTTTTTCAGAGCCGCTTGCTGCCACTGCCAGTAAAGCAGCAATGTGTTACACTGACAAAAGGCTCTGATTGCAAGTGATGTCCCCACCAGACACCAGCACCAGTCCCCCCCGGCGTCTGTCAATATCCATCACAAAGACTGCTCCTGTTAGTGTAGCTGCTCTCACTTAACCCCGCCCTAAGGAAAAATCATTATAAACAGCTTTTCAGTTATCATACTTTATACCATCAAGTGTCACCTTCAATATAATTTCTTAAATATCCTTAAAATATTCCTTCAGAAATTTATTATTGCTGAGTGGTCACTTCAATGGATGGATGCGTTATATGTTGGACTATTTTGTCTACAGATATTACTGTTTAAATCCAGTGGGACTTGTTTTTTGTGATATCTGTAAAACAATTATCTGATATCTACTTCAGTGCCACTATTTATGCAGACAGGAGGGTACAGGCATAGAAAGTAGGCTACAACATCAACTCTTATATGAGCCAAATCAGGTTTCGAACCACAAATAAACAAGGCGCTGCAAAATTCATGGACAAAAAGCTCCATCAATATTTAAGTCATGGCTTCGTATGACTGAATTAAGCACAGAGCTGTCTGTTAAGTTCACGCTCCTTGTCTCCACACTGGCTCTGTGCGCCCACGGGCGCGTCCTTGGACTCTTTATGAATGTATCACGCATAGTGGCATGAGTGGTTACTATTGTGGTTCCCAAAGCGGGTCAGGGAACCAATCCCGGGTCACAAATTAAGCATCAAAGTGGTTCCCCAGGTCAGATTAGGCGTGTACTCAATCTACTGCGATTTAATGTTAAAAATGCTCAAACAAAGGACAAAGATGAGACCAAGTTTCTCTGCGCGGTGCCACTGGCAGAAGCAAAATATTCGTGAACATGGGCCACCGGGGCCTAGCTTATGCATGTCAGAGGCGACAGAGTGTATATGTCTATTTGTGGGGCTCTTGACATGAAGGCATTTAAAAAGTAGGCCTACAGATGTTTCGACAAAACCTGGTGTCTGACAACATGCACCGCGCGTCCAGCTGGACCACCTGGATGCGTAAAAACCACACCATGCCTCTTCATCTGTGAGAGCAGCGCAGCGTGCGTCAGCGGCAGCACCTCCTGCGAGAACAATAACTTGTTTCTGATGATGTGCTCCGTGGCTGGAGTGATGGATGATAGAAGGTGACAAAGAGAGGTATGGTGAGGATGGTGCGTGAACCAGCGGGTCGTGACGGGACGAGGACGGGAAAGACTACTTACGCTGCTGTTTTCTCCTGTCCAGTGGACCATCGCCTGGTTGTGGGTCGCATCCCCTTTGAGCACGAACGAACTGCTGTGCAGGGACATTTGTTTATCCCGGGACAGTGCTCTCCTGAAGCGGGGTGAGCTTTCCACGCCGAAGTCTTTCTCGTCACCGTCGGTCGGTAAGCTCGGTGTGGAGCCTCCGTCTCCGCCGCCCATGTCAAACGTAGGGTCCTCCCCGCCGCGCCGGTTTAAAGCCCTGCTGTCACAGCGCACGGGTCCCGGGAATGCCATCCAGGCCGAGACGGTCAACAGAAAGACGCAGAGGTACGCAGCGTCAGAGACCGTCTTTTTAGGGAGCAGAGATGCCATGCTTCGCGCCGTAGTAGCGCTCGTATCGCGGAGACTGATGAAGAGACTGTTGATGCTTGTGGGAGATAGATAGGTGTATACTGTAAGCCGAGAGAGAGAGAGGGAAGGAGGGAAGGAAGGAGGGAGGGAGGGGAACTAGAGCGAAGGCAGACAGTGGTAACAACGTGGACGCTTGTCTGTGCCAAGGGGGATCGACAGGACGGCGCAGCGGTGCCATCTGCCGTCCAGCAGCTGCAGCCCCCGCGAGCTGTCCTGAGCCCATCTTCACAAAGTGCCACCACATGAGGAATGTGCATTGTGAAGAAGACATATGATGCATTTCAAAGTTGCATTGATTATAATACACTGAATACACTGCAATGTGCGACAGATTAGTTAGAGTGTGTAGGTCTATGTGAGGGCCCATAGGAGCCTGGAGATCGGGTTTTCAGTTTCTCTCATCATCATAAAGAAAATATGATTCTCAGAAAACTGGGGGAAAATCCTAAACCACAGTTAATTCTCTCACAACCCTCAATGCATTTCATGTTGCTTTTTCCATGGTTGCATTAAAAAGGCAAATGGGAATTAATAAATGTCACAGAGCCAAATCTGACAGGAGAGTCCTGCAGCCTTTCACAACCTTCCAGCACAGTGGAATCACTGCAGGTTTGATACTGAGTGAAACTTTTATTATGATCTATAATGTCAAATAAACTTCCTAAAAAGATTTGATAAGAGATTTGAAAAGATTTGCATTTAATGAAATGCTCAAATAAAATCTTGAGTTATTTATCAAATCTTTTCTGATATTGACAATGAACTGATTAGAAACTTACACTAACTTTCCTTTACAAATTTTCCCTTGGTTTGTTTTTCTTTCAGCGTTTAAACAAATTTCTGCATTTTAAAAAAAAATTGATCTTTGTTTCCTTTTCAAAAGATAAAAGCAATGAAATGGCCTATGGCAGCTGAAAACATTCTCCAAAAAGTCACTGCTGAACTGTATTTACATGCTGTCAGCCTACTCATCCTCCTCACTGCTCCACTGCCTGTGTGCTGGTGGCCAGCTGTCCAAGAGGTCATAGTCCACATTTGATCCCACGTAGTAATAGCTCTACTCTTTGTCCGGCCTCCTATCCAATTATAGTTAGAGGCTGGATTGACCCATGACTTAGTCGGTCAGGATCAGTAAGGGTCTCATCAGGGCAAACAATGGCGACTAACATTAGGCTGTGGCCACAAAATCCCAGTGATGATTTTTCTATTCGATTCTGTAGATTGTTAATTTTACTGATCATAAAGTGAGGTACACAAAAACAGTGTTACA
Organism: Naso brachycentron; assembly: GCA_029874485.1. Taxonomy (NCBI): domain Eukaryota; kingdom Metazoa; phylum Chordata; class Actinopteri; order Acanthuriformes; family Acanthuridae; genus Naso; species Naso brachycentron. The sequence goes on from JAQFJA010000016.1 coordinate 2,230,148, forward strand.
TGTAACTGGCAGGATTAACCCTTTCTCAACAATGAGTGCCTGGTTTGTTGGTGAGACTGCAGGGCCTTTGACTATAGTAAAATTTTTAATGGACCCAATGCATTTTTCACTTAGAAGCAGCGTGTTGTGATGTGGAAATGGTAGAATAATACAAATAATGGAAGTGGGCATCTGCTCAGAACCCAAGTGGCCCCAAAACTCCCAGGTTCACCCCGTGTAGCAGTTAATTTATGGTAATTTTATTAATATAAGCTGCAAAGAAAAAGGGGCTTAAGGCGGCTTCTGCATCTGTGCCTAATCTCGGGGCCCCATGTTAAAGCTTGGTGTCAAAATCGACTTTCAATACCTGTTCTGTTTTGTTATCGTGTTTAAATGGTGCACATTCTTAAAAGCTAGTAAGTAGAATCATACTGGTCTATTTTTGACTCCCCACCATTGCCCCATCTTCTAAAAAAATTATTGTTAAAATTTGACGTAGTTTATTCGTTAGTGGATATCAGACTTAATTTTTAACACATTCCCCGCCATTCATGCTGAAACAGGGTATAGAAACAGGTGAAAGTCGCCAGGTTATCAATTCATTCAGATACGTTTTGATAACGTTTCTAGCGAGAAATGTGAATTTTATTTTCACAATCGTCGTTCACATTCTATATGATACTTCAGACGCCGTGCCAGAGCTGCACCCAACTCAAAGACACGTGGCAACAGCACAGCTGACTGAAATCACTGAGTTTACCTGGCCACGCTGGCCAGGTAGAGGCAGAGATGATGGCATCCAAAGTTTTAGTTAGGCTATTACGAAGTTTCTTTCGGGTTCTATCATTGCTATGGACTCTACTATTGCTGTTACTGACGTAACTTCCGCCCGGAAGTATTTACCTCTCTGTCACCGTTTTACAGTTTTCTTTTTCCTCTCAACACACAAACACAAAAGAGCCCTCAATAGCTCAATAATAGGATAATAATAGTTCATACTGTTGCCATCAATTTTAATTATTTTTCCTTCAAATCTGCAATACATGTGCAGTGTGTAGGCCTACAGGCTTTGTAACGACAAGGGATACGTCAAAATAAAACTTTTTGGGTAACCTTGACTCCTTAGTCTGCAATCATTTGTAGAATTATTCACCTTATTGCACAGGATAGATACTCAGGCCATATATATATATATAGGCTATATGTCTATATCTATCTATATATGTAGAGAGAGAGAGAGAGAGAGAGAAAGTGAATTGTCATATTTTGATATCAAATTCAAAAATGTAACCATTTGTAACATCTACGTTGTGTATTGGGACTTTGTGTATGTAGTTATATCAGTTGAAAATGGGCGATGTTGACAAAGGACAATGACATGTAGAAACACTGGAATGGTCCTTTAAGCTTGCCCCGACAAAAGCACACCATCAGCCCGTTTTCAATAATATTTTAAGTCTTGCTGCAAACAGATGCTTCAGAATTTAAAACATAAACTCTCGCAGGCCATATTGGACATTATTATTTCAGCAGAACCTCTCCTTCATGAAAGGGCACTGACCTGCGAGCAGTATCAGTTTTAAAAAAAATTATCTTTGTCAATTATTTACACAGCAGAGCCCTTCTGTTGTTGCTGCTGGTTGGGAATAAATGGAAAGAGCAATGTTGTTGGCTCAACTGCTCTCAGATCAGGGCACTCAGGTGTCTAGAGTGGCAGAACGGGAGCAGAGTTAGTTTGAATATTTGATGACTGTAAGGACAGAAGGTGCAGCAGTGTTACAGAATGGAGAGAGGAAGCGGAGTACAGAACATACATATAAGAACACTTTCTCACAGGAATAAAACACTATCATTCTGTTTTTGCATCCTAAAACATTTTTTTGCAATATTTATAGCTTACATTTATTTGCTATTAGCTATTATTTCTCTTAAGCCACCAAGGTGTGTATATCTCTCTCTACTTCTCTCTCTCAGCCGTTCCCCTTCTTCTCATCTCCTTTGCCTCATGGTCGCCTTTCTGCGGGACAATCTGCCGTCTGGAAACCTGTGTTTCTCTCCTGGCTTCTGGTGCCTCAACCAGACATTTGGATTTGATCATGGTCCCATAGGAGATTCAGCCTCATCTCCTGACTCCTCTCTCCGAGTTTGCATGTAATCACGACTCTCTCTCCCTCTGTGTGTTTGCCTGTCTCTCCTATCTGTGCCAATGCTGTGCTGCCTCTTTAGTTTTTGTTGTGAGGCTCAGGTTCAGCCAAACTGGTGACACATAAAGCTGCTCAGTGGCTGTCTGGATCCATATGTTTCTCTTACATTTTACAAACTAAATATATTTGTCTTTTTGTATTATCAACGATATTGTTATTGTGATATTAGGCTAGTTTTCTTTGTATGGACTGTCCTCTTTCAGGTCTCCCTGGTGGAGAGGAGGTTGTATGGCTCAGGTTTCATGCAGGGACACTGTACATTACACCCTACATGTAACAGAACTTTGGGCATTGTGAACTTTATGTACTGTTATTTTGTTATTCTGTTCCGTCTAAACAACATCTACCAACTCTTTCCATCTTAGTAGAGGTATCCCTTCTCTATGGTTTCCTCCATTTTTTCATGTTTAATGGCTTTTTGAAGTTTTTTTCTTAATTGAATCAAGCGTCAAGACAGGACTTTTTTAACATCCAGACCTCAGACCACCTCCAGATCTGACCCATACCTCTTATGAATGAACTATTATGACCTACAACGAAGCACAAAAATTGGAGGTGGGGGCAGAAACCTAGAAACCACAATATTATGGCCAGCATTTGACATGTTTGCTCCCTTAGAA
>JAQFJA010000016.1:2252980-2265385 GCA_029874485.1 Naso brachycentron
ACAGTTTTAAAAGATTAACCTCTACATTAGGAACCAAAGGATGTCAGAGGGTATCGATATGTAGTTCTCATGTATTGTTGGTGTCCTGTATTTTTTTTCACCGCCATGTTTATGTGGTTTGAACTTTTCCAGTGAGACAGTGGTCATTACCAACAATTTGGAAGAAGTGATGAGAAGAAATAAATTAAGAATTGAAAAGAATATCTAAAGCCTTCATCATATAAAATGCAATCATTATGGTTTGGACATTTCTACTTTTTTTCATGCTGAAACTAAATAAAAAATGGAAATGTATTTTTTTGTACTACCTATATTTTATATTATTGAGTGATTTTAGATATTCCCTCGGGTTTTAAATTGGCTGTTTTAATCTGTTCCATTTCTTTTTTTCCATAAATAAATTTTTCATCAGTACTGAATGAAGACATTGTATTGATGTAACCTCATTCATATGCTGCTCTTGTGTAACTCCTCAGACTTGATCCACAGCTGCAGCTCGAGTTACAAGCCCTCTCCTTGTCACAACTGACAAGTTTGTTTTGTTAAGCTTTTGCTTTATGGTTTATTGATGTCTGAAAGAAAACAGAATTATTTGGAATTATAAAGTATTTGCATTTTAATACATCCTCACACGTCTTGTCATGTACAACAACAAAGTAAAACAACAAAACAGCTCGGTAACAAGAATAAAGACAGCTCAACAGCATGCCATCACTACACCCAAAGCTGCAGAAAATGCTTCTGTGTAATCCAAAATTGTGTTGTTGTTTTTTTAATTAAAAAAAGCTATTAAAAAAATTTACAAGACACAAAATACTGTACATTTCACAGGTAAGTAATAATAGTTGTTTGTTTTTTTTATATTTATCTTACAAAATTATTTACACCTGTTGACAAAGTTATCAAACAACCCCCTTGTTCCCTACAAAAAATATTCCCCCACTGGGGAAAAAACAGAACAAATTGTAATTTTTCTTTGAGATATTCACAACGAAATGCGACATTTCTCATGAGAGAACATTTGGTTACACATGCAGACAGATGCCACTGTCAAAATCTTCAAAAAAAAGTCCCTAAAAAGAAATCAATACCTTTAAGCTAACTAAAGGAATAAACAAAAGGTGACATTCAAACAAAGGAGTACCATGAACAGGTCATCACTGTTTGATTTATAGGCTGGAAGTTAGTGTTGCCTCTCTATAACATTCTGGTTTTTATGCCGTGTTCATGCTTTTCCCGCAGCTTCAACATGAAATGCCTGGCCTGCTACTCAGTCTGCATCAGAATTTTCATAGTATTTTTATTTCTTTGCCTTAAAAAAAAAACCCTATTGTTATTATCTCGTAATAGCATTACTCTACTAAATATTATGCAGTGGATGTGTTTGAAGTTCATGGATACTTGTGCAGTAGAAAAAATGTTTTTAAATACAAGTATACAAGATACTGCTGGGAAGTAGCACTGTCCCGTTTCTTAGATAAATTATCAGATTGGTCTTCTCTTGGGATTTGTGGATAAAAAGAAATATGGCATAAACCAGGCATCCTTCAAAAGCAGCTTCAGTAAGTGACTACATTGGTACATGGTTAATTTAAAGTACCTCTTTGATGACAACAGAAAGGGAAAAAAAGCAAAGCTCCACTTTTAAGGCAATGCCTGCCACTCGAATACCACCCATTTTATGCATTAGCCTCAAAAAGGTCAATTTTTCAAAGAGACACAGAATGAGAATCTAGCACATATATTATTTTAGGCAATATCCACTCATCCACATGCTTTTATATTCTATGCAATTTTTGAGTTTCTGCTCTCCTGCTGTCAAATGACATCCAGTTCAATAACTTAATTTACATTTAAATAGCAAGATGGTAACCGCTCAACCCGGCTTGCAGAAATATGAAAATGAGTCACCAGAGCTGCTGTGATGGTTCTGCCTTACAGACACAGGATTTTTGAGGCCAATACTTACGGATGTTTATATGCCCTAAAAACTTTTTATCCACTATGAATAATGGGATCATACATAACCTATTGTCTTTCAACCTTCAAACAGTTTGACTGTATTTGTTATGCCTCTGTGCTCTCTTCACTGGTTTACAGCGAAGTCACGTACACTGCATCAGTCAGGTATAGCAACAGTTCAATGGGCAAAAGTGAAGGCAGTTGGCGAACTGTTTGGTCAACGACCACGAAAACTGACTAGTTGGTTGGTCAGTCAGTAAACGGTGACGTCACATATTTTTAGGCAACAAAGTTCACAATTTTCTTTATCTAAATCTGATGACAGTTTGGGGGATTTTGCTTATGTTCACATCACACACTCACCGTCCTATTAAAGCAGATTAACTGAGTTTAAACTGAATGATGAACTCTAAAAAATAATTAAAATGTTTAAACTTAAACATTTAACCATTTTTTAACTTTAATTTTCTCTCCAATTTTAAACCTAAGCTGTTTCTTTTTTAGCATGTATAATGCAACAGAGAAACAAGAATCCTTTAAATGTGGTTGTGGACAAATTGTGACCTTGACAGATGCTGAGATTTGACAGTCAAAATATCAACTTGCCAGCGCTCTCTGGTGGACAGACTTGTAATGGCAACACTGTTTCAAATTTGTCCAAACATATTCTTTGGCATTTCTGTAAAGACATTTCTCGTTACTTCCTGACAAATGAACCAACGACGACTCTTCAGTCATAAGCTAACATTAGCGTACTGCCACTGCTGAATAACAGGACTTACTCTGTGTAAACCTATATCTGTTGGACTGATACAACTTACATTCAGGCGGCAGCAAGTGCTCAGTCCAGGGAAAGCTAGACAATGGTTCAACCCTCCTACTTTTTCTTTCCCATCCCTCGTAGACAGCAAGACTTAAAAAATAATCAGAATTCAGAGTTTACCCAAGTTACATGACAACTTCTAGGACGTGAACATTTTAACCTTTAACCCAAGAAACACCAAACAAAGTAGACCCAATTAGGATTTGAGTTTGAAAGCATCTAAAAACACCTTATCTACAACATCTACAGAGATCGTTTCTGCCAAACATCAGTGCCACTTCTTTCAGCATGAGAGGCCTTTTGCTGCTGGATTCAAAATATAATTTCTCCATAGACATCTACAATGAGAATGTTGCAATAACACTTAAATATCACTGCTACTACATGTTAGCATTGTAGTTATGATCTCGTAGTAACATTATCACCCCCCCCACCAGTTTTTTCATCCCAGTCCCATTCCAAATGTAAAAATATAGGCTTATTTTTGTTTCTAGCCCTGGTATGAAAATATATTTTTTTCGTGTAGGTCATCCTCTTTCTTTGCAATGTACATATTCACAGGGTCACCTTTGAAAAATGATGAAAGCCAGTAGTTTTGTCCTGCCTAGGGAGCTTATAGAAACCCAGCTATCAGACACTATCAACTTATTACTCCCTGACCAACCATGGGTCGCTAAGAGGCGTCTCGGGATATCCAGCCACTTTCTGTGAGGAATGTAAGAATGCGCTTCTTCAGGACCTTGTCCAGGTAGCTGGGCAGCCGGCTCTTGGCCGGGATACCTTGCCTTTTCTGCAGGTGATCTTTGATGATGATGGTTTTGACAGTCAGGTAGCGTGCTGGGCTGAGGTTCAGAGAGTTACACAGCACTTTCTCCCTGTCTGACAGAAGCTCGAAGCCGGTTAGATTCTCGATGGCGGCAAACTCACCATCTTTGCCCTCTTCCTTGATCCCAACTCCAACCCCCAACCCTCCAGCAATGCCTCCTCCCCCTCCAGCCGCACCCCCAAGACCCATCCCAGAGCCAAGCCCGCCCCCTCCGCCGCTGCCCCGTTTGGATGTGACCACACTTTTGTTTTCCTTGCGTTTCTCCCGTTTGTGGCGCGCTGCTTCATATTCAGCAGACTCTTCAAGGCGGGTGATGCCATTGCGGCGGTAGCGCTGAAGCTCACGCACCTTGGCTCTCAGCACACGCTCTTTATGCATGTTCTCAAAAAAGTCTTCAAACTCCCGATGGGCCATGAACTGGCAGAGCGCCCGCAACCTGACCCGCTGCTCCTTCTCCTCCTTGGTGATCTTTCTTTTGGGTGTACTTGGAACAGGACCAGATCCTGCTGCTGTCGTGGAACCTGATCCAACTGTGCCACCACCAGGTCCAGCCCCACCCAGACCACCAGCAGTACCTATGACTCCCAGTGCTCCTGGTTTTTCCTTTTCCTTGTCTTTCTTGTCTCGGCCAAGAAACGCAGGGACCAGGTTGTAGTCTCGAGCTATGTTCTTGCGTCGCTGGCGTTCTCTAAGCTTGCGCACATACATGTCCACATGAGCACGTTTCATTTCAATTTCTACATCCTCATCATCGTAGTTCACAGAGAGTCCACTGATGAGCTTCTCTGCATCCTGGTCATATTCAATCTCATAGTCATCACGTAGCGGCATGTAGCCCAGCTGCTGCTGCTCAGCCAGACTAATATCCAGCGGAGGGAGGGGGGTGGTGAGGCTGGGGGACAAAGGCCCCCCACTTGGACAGGTGTGGTCAGTCACTCGGTTGGGAATGCTGTCAGGGATGCAGGCCTTGCCCAGGTTTCCGTGGATGTACATAGTGACATAGTGTTCCATGACTTCCTGGGGTGTGCGGGATGCTCCAACATGAGCTGCCATGTCCTCCTGACAGACAACATGAACAAGAAGGTGTTACTAGGAAGTACTATGGAAAAGTATAAGTATGCTGTTCATGATGTTGTTTTCTAGACTACAAACCAGAGCAGTGCTGACACAAATCATTACTGAGATCATAAAAGAAATGGACAACCATATTCATAGTCAGTAATACCAAATACAATACAATCATTGGTCTCAGCTTTAAAAAGCTTCTCAAATGTAAGGAATTGCTGCTTCTCCGTTTTTTATATATTTGTAAATTAAATACTTTTGAGCTGTCTTTGGGAAGAATTTTAATTTTTTTTACTATTTAACTCAACCTTTTTTTTTTTAAAGTCTGTAATTCTGTAATAATTTCCAAGTAATTTTCAAGAGACTATTTTGTAGTTTTATAATAACAATAACAAATGAAGGAGGACAAAAAAAGAAACAACAACAACATAGGTAAAGTTAGCAAAAAGTAACCATAGCTAAATAATGAATGAATATTGACAAGTTAAGCAAGTTATTTCTGAAGAAAAAAACAGGTTTTCTCAATAATTACTGCCAAATTATACATCCAGTCAGTTTCCAAGGAAAGACATGTATGATAAAGCTTTGCCCTACTAAGACTAATATAGTTATTTAATGTATTAGAAAAATAATTGTGAAAAAAATAGATTCACCCAAACTTAAACACACACTACAGTATGTAATTTCTGCTACTAGGGATGTCTCAATTGAATGATAACAAAAACATAGTTCGATGATGTCATGAAGTAGTGTTGACTCATGGCAGTTTTCGTCTTCACTGTTTAACAACCACACTTGTTGAAGGACGTCTACCCGATGGGAGTCAGGCAGAGACCATGTTAATTAACGAGGGAATTTATTTAACTTTTATTCAGTTACATTGGGTGAAGTCTATCTATGTCCTTCCTCACTTGGACATTTGACATGACATTTTCAGTTTTTCCCCAGAAGTTGGAGGCACAAAAGGGGATAGAAGGGATATTGGGCCATTCACTGGTCACCAACTGAAATGCACCATTGAAGAAAATTACAGATTTCTAAAGGTTTAACGTTGTTGAAAACATCTGGGATAATGTCAGTGCACAACTCAAACAGGAACGTATGGAACATATGTCCAGCAGTTTTTAGACGTTTAATAAGAAATTTACCATTTTATGGGTTTGCAATAACTTAGCAGCAAACATCACTAGACTCTGTGAATTATGGGATGCAGTCACAACCTTACCTCCTTCTGTTAAGACTGACTTTTCAGCGCATTGCCAGTCATGAACACTCCACACATGAGGAGTGCAGTCCCAGAAATCCAAGAGGTTTAGTTAAGTTCCTGGTTTAAAATGAACTTTGTCACTTTTTACTAGTTTCTAATTTTGTTTAGCCTCTTACGTTCCTTGTGTGCAAGTTTGTTAAGTGACGTGATTTGGCTGCAGTAACGAAGCATTTTGTTCATTTTATTGGACGGCGACTCATATTTTTGGAGCATAGTGTTACTCATGAGCTCCTCTTCTGAAGGAGGCATGTTATTCCCGCCTTGTTGTGGGCCACCTCTATTGTAAAATAAAAGCACTGTTTTAAAAATAGGTTAAAAATAGGTTTTGTGTTTGAAGTTTGGAGCCACAGACTGCTGTGCAATGCTCCGACGTCCAACTTTTACGACATTACGAAAACAAAGTAATGTTGATTGCAGTAAAGGTCATGGACGTTACCCTAACAGAGGCGTTTTTATCTTGACATTTATTACGCACTGTAAGTGAAAGTCTTGGACACACACATGTTGTATTAGAATAATTAACTCAAGTAACTTTAAAAAAAATACCCAGTTTCCAAATCCATATTGCTCGATAGCATCGAGTAGCGACTGCTCTTCCCTGCTGGTCCATCCTCCCTCTGCCTCGGGACCCCAAAGCGAGAACCGACCGCCGTCGACCTGCTGGTAGCCGTGCCATCTCCGGTGATTACCGATTTCTGCGCCCGCTGAGAAGCACTCCGGGCACAGCTCGATATCGGGGCAGTCGGTGCAGCGAAGCCGCAGGTTTGTAACATCTGCAAGGCAGTTCACGCAGTACTTCTTCCCCAGGTCGGCCATGTTGTCTGGCTCCTGCTTCTTGTTGTTGGAGGCAGATCTTCGCGCCTGCGTACTGCCAGCCCTGCTGCGCGACCTACTCACATCCTGCTTATTAATATTAATTAGGAAGAATCAGGTCGATTCTGATTGGCTCCCGATCCCAGTTGCCTGGACAACCGAAACAAAACCAACAGTTTTAATAGACTACAGAAGGGCTCAAGCCCTTTAGCTGTATAGATAAATTTAATAACACTTTTACGTTTATATTTTTCTGAGGGAAAATGAACGGAGAGCCAGAAAATGAAGAAGACGAGGTGAAGAAAGACACGGAAAGAGTGATGACAGCAGATTCCTCCAACGAGGACAATGCTGCTATTACTGGAAATCAAAATGAAAAAGAAGGTGACCCAGCTGAAATGCTACCATCAGATCACGATGAAGAAAACTGTAACAATATGAAAGCCACTGATGAAGACCCTGTTGAGGAAGCAGCCACCTCTGAGCCAGAGGACAACAGTGGGAATGAGCTCCCTGGTGTCGACAACGTCCCCACAAGTGAAGACGTGGCTGTGATAATGCATGAAGTCAACGAAGAGCCAGTGTCCCACGAGGGAAGTATTGTTTTAGAGATGAATGGCAGTGATGACCATGAACCTTCCAGACTTCATCATGAGACTCCAAAGACAGAGAACATCAGTCCTACAAAGGAGGACGAAGACACAGCAGCTGAAGAGGAACCCACTGCTGCTTCTGCAGACAAAGATGACCAAAACTATGAAGAATACATGCAGCTCCTCCAGGAACTCTGTGAGGAGAGAGATAAAGCCAGCCAACACAGCCGCCAGCTACAGACAAAGCTGGCAGTGTACTTCCACAACAAGTATGACGGCCTGCTGGAGAGGGACCTGTTGGTGTCGGGGCAGCTGCAGGAGTATGAGAAGCACGTGAACATCCTGACTGACCTGAAGCAGCAGCTCATCACTGAGTCAGAGGCAGCTCAGCAGCAGGCGAGAGAGCTGAGCTCACGTTCCCTGGAGAAACTGGAACAGGTTCGTTTGATTGTTGGGGCTCGTGCAGGTTTGTCTAAAACTTTGCTTTGCTTTAAAGAATTTGGTCATTTCCCAAAAGTTCACAAAAGTCTTCCAGTTAAAATATCTAAAATATATTAAGAAAAAAATAAAAAAACAAGCTAAATAGAATAAACCTAGAAAGGCACTCAGAGAGTCACACACATGCACCACCTTCCTCCCACAGTCCAAAGACATGCAGGTTAGGTTACTAGGTGACTCTAAAATTGCCTGTAGGTGTGAATGTGAGTGTGAATGGTTGTTTGTCTCTATATGTCAGTCCTGTGATGAACTGGTGACTTGCCCAGTGTCAGCTGGGATTGGCTCCAGCACCACCACAACCCTGCAAAAGGATAAGCAGTTACGGAGAGTGAAAAATTCAAAAAATAAATAACTAAAATAAAATACAGTACTAATTAAAACAGGTTGTAATTATGTAGAAAGTTCTCACTGGCAAAATGGCAAAATGAAGTATCACTGTTGATTGACACAATTGTCCCCTAATTGACATAGGCGATGGAGACATGACTCATAGTTGCAGAAAAGTAAAACTGATTGCAGATGAAGCTGAAACGGCTTTAGAATCGTCTCAGAAAATGGTGTCCTGCGTGAACATACTTTCTGTTCAAGTTTTGATCATTTCACTTGAGTTCTATCTGTTCTTGTCTTTGCTTTTCTCCCTGGTTTAAAATGTTGCTAAAAGATGATTTCATCTGTTTCTGTGCAACAGTTATAACATTTGCTAAATCTGATGACAGTTGTAGGGTCGGTGTGCATGTTGCCAATGCTGTCAGTCAGATCCGATCACACCACACCCACACAGTTCTGATTTTAGATTAACAGAATTTTAAATATTAAAAAAAAGTTATTAATTATGTAACTTTATCTCTGCTTCTTATTTAGTAAGGAATATTAATTGCAGTAGAGAAATGCTAAAGTTTTGAAATTAAGTTTTCAGGTTTGTCAGGAAAAGGGGAACAAGGGGTCTTCACATGCTACTGCACAGTGAGCTCGGTGGATGTGACGTGCATACTGAATGATGCAGACCCTGCTCTCAGCTCTGTGCGGACAGGGGGATGCTTTAGAAACCAACAATTTGCCAATACAGCTCCAAAGTCTGAAAGCAACTGTGTTTTTAAACCATGGAGGAATCCAGTGTGCAGCTATTAGAGGTTACAGTTAAAACAAAGTGCCCTCATAGGCAAGGCTCCTTGCACACATTTTCATAAGACTGCACATATAACAATCTTGTTTTTTAAAATACACTTGCCAAAGTGCCCAAAATGAGGGACCACTCATGTGCTGTTCAGTTGGCAAAACTAGTTTCTCTTTGTCCACAGGTGGAAAATGAATGGCGAGCGTTCCTGGCACTGAAGCAAGATGTAGCTGTGACCTTATTAAGCCGACACCTGGGTAAACGAGCTGCTCAGGCCAAAGTGGAGTCAATCCTGGCAGCAGAGCAGCTTCGCCAGGAGGAGCTGATCACGCTGCGCCTCAAGTACATCAAGCTGAGGAACAAGATTCACAAGCTAGAGGCAGAGCTCAGCGACGAGGGAGCGTACGTGAACCACCCCCTACAGCTCCAGTTTGAGGAGGTGCTGGCTGAGAGGCTGAAGCTGAAAAAACAGGCTGAAAAGCAAAATGAGGAATCGTTAAAGATGCTGGGAAAAATCAGCATCAGCTTTGAGGTAGGCTGAAGAACCCACAGATACAGGTACAAATCAAAGTCATCAATATGCCTCTCAGTTAACATCAGTGTCAGTATTGTGTTTTCCCTTGGTCTGTCAGGTTCTGGCAAACATAAAGGAGAAGCTGCTCTGGAGCCAGATGGAGGTCCAGGCCAAGCGAGAGCAGCTGGCAGAGATGGAGGCCATGGTGGCCAAGAAAAGGGACCGGCTGACCAGGACAAAGCAAGCGCGCAACAGCCTGCAGAAAGACAACCTGAGGCTGAAGGAGCGTCGTGGACTGCTGGGGAACAGGGTCCTGCTGCGGGACTTTGAGGAAACTGTGGACAACTCTGACCACCTGGAGAAACAACTGGAGAAACTGAAAAGTCAGCAAGCTGACATTGTCCTAAGCTCTGGGAAATGAAAGGAGAAGCTTTAGGCAACTTAATGAATGTAAGACCGAACGACAGCAATCAAACTGCACAATGTCAGCACCAAGAAAAGCCAGATACTAACAGAGAACAGCCATCCGGAACAGCAGTGAGCATCAGGACTTACAGTTTTATCCTGTATGGTGTGTCACTGGCTGAGAGTTCAATAAAAGATTGATACCTCTCTCTCTCTTTGTGTGTTAAAATGAAGCTGGAGCCCGTAGAGGAGCTAGCTTAGTTGAACAAAAGTGGGAAAACAGCTAGCCAGCGCTGCCCACAGTTGAAAAACTACTCACTGTGGGACTATTATTTTGTCGTACAGTTGTAGCGTGTAAACACGATTCTGGATGACATGTATAAACATTAAGTTCAGTAAAGCTTGAAAAACATATTCACTTTCTGGCTGAGAGTTAAAAGGGTTAATATCATTCTTGTTTGTGAACTACATATGAAACGTCAGAGGCATTAAGCTTAGCATAAAGATTGAAGGCAGAGTTAAATGGTTAGGTTTGCTTTTCCCAAAGTTTGAAAATCTTCCTACTACTACTTTTAATGGTCACTTAGCATTCTGTATCTTGTTTAATTCTGTACGCAGACAGACGTAAAAATGACAAATGTGTTTTTAAGGGGAGTTGTGCTGTAAATTTTTCATGAAATGACCGAGCACAGTGTCTTCCTGGAGTGTAGACTACTTTTTGAATACTGGATAGTAAAATTGTTAACAGAGACTTTGATAAAACCATATAGTTTAAAAAGAAGGGTTTGACATTTGGGAAAATGTGCTAATTCACTTTCTTGCAAAGAGAAAAATGACAGGATGCCGCAAACACAGGACATAATTAACTTTGTTTCACATAAAGAATGGACACAGAGGGAAACAAAGTTCTCCAATGTTTAATCTCTGCACAAACACAAATAAAAAATGAAATAAGATTTAAATGAGTTACTTCTTTGAAAACATCTGGCAGCACATAGTCTTCCTGCAGTGTTGTTGTAGTAATGCAGATGTTTGGGATTGAGCAGGGTTAGCTTTCTCCACTTGCTTCCATTCAAAATGCCAAGCCAAGCTAATTATCATCTGTCAAGAGTTCCATGCTATACGCAAAGACGTAGAAAAACAACTGAATTTTCTTACCTTACTTCCAGGAAAAGAAAATAAAGTGTATTTCCCAAGGTGAAGCATTAGGTGACTGGTGCTGTGTCTTGCACTAGGTTTAACTTTACCTGCCGTCACCACAGCCTTTTTGATGCTGTGTGCGATTTTAAATAGATAGTAATGAAGAGACTGCTAAACACAATTCCATCACTCTCATCTAACCATGACATCCAATTAGAAGTACATGCAGTAGAAACTGCCAGCATCTCAAGCATAACATGCAGTTTTAACTTACAATCAGTAGGTGGCACTAGTGGACAGTAATGTGTATGCAAAGTCTGTGAGGAAAATTCAGAGTTTTAGAGAAGTATCTGAGGACGTTCACATTCATTTGTTCTCAAAATCACTTGTCACAGTTTGTAAAGAGAGCTGAAAAAAGTCTAACTTGGCTTTTTGTTTCAGTTCTTCTCTGCTTTGATGATGAAAACTAAAAATGGAACCTGAGTCTAGTTCTACACCAAATGACTGTTTGTCTATAAACATTATAACTTTATATGCTCTCGTGGTATCATTAGCTATGTTTTTGTGTCTATTTGTCAGGCGCTGATATTCTAGTTTTCAATGTAGTTGCCACTCAAATTACATTCAAGTAATTACAGATTACAAGTGGATAACAAGTTACTGTCACTTAGGGACTCTAATATGTAATATTGAGTCCCAATTGAGAATATTATATTGAGAGTATTTGGACATCTGTTTCCTACAGCTGTGTTTTACCTATAGTTGAATTAGTTTTTATTCAAACATTTAGGAATCATGTTTTTCTGAACTGTTTTCTTAGGTTAACGTATCAAGGTGCTACCATTTGCTAAGAGTGTTACTGATTTTGCAGGTATTTGGTCATAAACCAATATACCTGAAAATTTTTCAACCTGATAATGATGCTAGAAAAAAAAGTTAGCAGCCTGAAACTGAATGTCCTTCACTTCACCGACACTTTCAAGTATGAAGGAGAACATATGGTGGTCATGAAACTCTTAAAAAATGTGGGAAGTCCTGTCTGCAGCCAGATTTTGGTTAGTCCAGTGGGACACCGGGCCACTATAAAAACACTACGATGCAACATGACAGACTGTGTTGAAGAGGATTACACCCTCATACTGAATATGGACAATATCTTGATTAGTGTGATTTAAAGTGTAACTAAACCCCCAGAGTTCTGGCTCAAGTGCCTCATTCCTGAAATTCAAAAAATGCATCTAGAATCCTCTGGTTGCATTACAACTGGTCTCAGCCTGAAGATAGTGTCCTGGCACTGGTGACATCACGTTTCACCTTATCAACCAATTAAAATGCCTCAAAAAACTGGCTTGCAATAGCAGTGTTTCAACCAGTAGATGGCAGTC
>JAQFJA010000016.1:2441249-2452599 GCA_029874485.1 Naso brachycentron
CTGGCTGGCCTCTCTCACTTTCTCTCTCCCTCTCTCTCCCTCTCTCTCTCTCCTTTCTTTTTAACTATCCCTCCCTCACCCCTTTCCTCTCGCTCCTCTCCCCTCCACCTCCCTAGCCAGTGTTTTTATTCTCCTTCTAACCATATCTGCCCGACTCCCTTTCCTTTTTCCCTTCCTCTTTCCACCAATATTATTATTATCTTTTTTTGCTTCATCCTGTGTTGCTCTTACACTGTGTACACTGCGGAGCAGCGTATATATTACGCTTCATCCTATAGTCTCTAGAAGAAGATATAAATAAGAACATGCAGGGATGTTCCTATTTAGGATTTCAAGGGGTTTTTTTGTCACATATGCAAACATGTGCAGTGAAGTACAGTGTGGCTGTGCTAAAAGACTAGAGTCAGAAAAAAAAAAAAATCATGGCTAAATCATTTACAGATAAACAAACAGGCTAACAATAGAAATAAGCTGAGCATCACTGCTGTTTTTTGGCTGATATAATGTGCCAACATATATACTGCCTTTAATCTTTATCCATAGTGTCTGCTTTTAAACACTAGCTTGAGTCAGTGAACCGAAACAACATATTAGCTTCTTTAGCCAGTTAGCCGGCAAGCTAGTTCAGCAAACATGACTGTTTATGTCAACAACACAGTACTAACATCTGCATGTTGTGGAGCTTAAAATGTGTCGGAAGAGGGAAATGTCTCTTATTGAAGTTATAATTGTGCATTTGAAAATTGCAGATGATGTCTAAGAAAATAATTAACTTATTGCCTGAAAATAATAGCAACGTCTCCTTTGTCCCATTTGTCAGTGCCCAGTTGACACCCTCATCATAGACCTCTGCCTTTAATAATACAGTTTTTTGCAATCAAATGCAACATTGAGTCATCCCTAATATCCTTCAGCTGTGAATCAATAAGTAATTTAAGAACATAATTCAGTGAGTTGAGGGCACAAATCATTAATTAAAGGGAATGAATTAGAAAGCCAAGGTTACAAATGGATTGAAGGAAGAAAATTGATTTATCTGAGCGCACGTTAATTTGAGGTAATGGTACGTAGTCTGAGTGCATGAATGACTTACTTGAGGGAATAATTTATTTGAAAATTTCCCTCCTGATACTCAACAGGCTGTGTAGCTCACTATTAGCAGTGTTGCTTTCAAGTATCAGGAGGAAGTAGCCTAAGTGCTGTCTTGCCGTTGCTGCTACATGTTATTAGTCACTGCTAGTGGCTGCTTGCTATGGAGCATGATAAGTTTCTTCGGAAAATTAGTCCTTTAATTAGTCATTTGCGCCCCTAAAATTGAAATCCTTCAAATGACTAATTCTTGCGCTCAGCATACTTATTTGTCAGTTACTCAAACTCTGGAATTGCTCAATATCTTTTCTTGAATGTGTGATTTGTGCCTTTGAATTAATAAGTCATTGTAGTGCAGCATTCACCTTTTGATTAATTGGTTTTTTAAAATCTAGCTCAGGACTTTTACAGTTAAACACACTGCTACATCATCTTTTACACCCCTTAAATATACTTTACAAGCTAGAAGATGAAATGTGACCTAGAATTGATGATTTTTATCTTACTGGACATGCGAAGGAATGTTGCTGCTCTCCATACAAGAGAAGCAGAGGGGAATTTAAAAAAAATGTCAAGTAAAACAAGACTGCAAATTACGAAACAGAGAAGAGTAAAAAGACAAAGTATTGGTTAATTTAGTTTAATCAAGTGCATAAATTACTAATTTCCAAAAAATGATTGATTAACATGTTCCATTATGACACCTAGGTTACTGGTTTCCCTAGCTTAGCATTAGCAGTGTTAGCTAGTCGCGGTTAGTAGCAGTAGCACACTGTTAACCACAGCAAGGAGTTTTAGGTTGAAGGTGAACTTTGCAATTCGCACTGTGCAGCAGTTAGCTGATTCGCTTAGAGAAACACTCTCTTTGTTCTCGTCATTTTTAACCAGGGTAGGAACACGTATTACACTTAATTTCCGCCACCAGGAAAGTCAGTACAGGCTGTTTTAGTGAAATAAGGAAGCTAAGAACAAGTGTTGCAATAGTCAAAACAACTGGTAACCATTCAATGTATAAATGTTAGAAAAGAGAGGACACCCAAACTTGTGTGTGTATTCTGGTTGGTGTCTACCTTCCTGGTGGTCTAACAGCAGTTGGACTGTGTGTGTTTGTGTGTCTTGCAGATTTCATCCATAAGATTACAGTGCAAGCATCCCCAGGCTTGGAGAAGAGGCGGAACTCTCCTGATTTGGGTTCAGGCTCCTCACCCTCCTTCGGACCACGTTTTCGGGCCATCCAACGTGAGTGCTTTCACATCTCTCTTAGCTAAACCTGCAAACGCACAGGTACACAGGTGAATATATATGAGTGTGTGCTTCCAGAGACATTTAGAAAACCAGAGAATGCAGAATCTCTCGCTCTCTTGCATGTACACAAAGACTGTGTTGCAACATTATTTCTTCCAGTTTCAAAATTCCTTCCTTTCATGTGCTCCCAACCACCCACTCGTCTTTTTTGTCTTTCCCTGTTTCCCTGTGGGCCCCCGTTCTCTCTCTCTCTCCCCCCCTCCCTGCCTTACTGCTTTCTCTCTCTCACACACACCCTTTTCCCTTTTCAACAGTCTGTTCCAGTCCAAATATTATCTGACTTCCTCTCAGCGGCTCAGCACTTCTCAGCTGCTTTTTTTCCACAGCAGCCTTGCTCTGCTGCCCCTGCCTGCAGTTTTGTCATTGCTACAGCGGGGGGAGTCATTGAGCTGCATTTTTCAGGCAGAAAGAGTCCCCAGTTTTATATGCATGTAGTGGCTACAGTGCGGTTTTCTGAATTAAAAATAAGCAGGGAGGAATTCATTGCTCCAGGAGAAGGGGTTGAGGAGGGTTGCAGTAGCGGCAGAGATTTACAATGCTCTTCTGCTTGTCAGGCTCTTAGACAAGCGCCCCAAGATCATTTTCCTTCTGAGGGAAATTGTAGCCAGTAGGTCACGGAGCGTCTTAACCAAACCCAAAAGGAAATTAGTGGTGTAGCAACAGGCAATGAAAGGGATTTTTCAAAACAATTACCACCAGGGATTGACATGAAAGCACAAATTGTGGTGAAACATTTATCTGCAATAGTGGTTAGGAAATCCAAAACATCTGCCAGCTTCATTTACTCATCAAATAGAGGGCTGGTTTTCTTTACTTCCTAATGGCTTTCTTTAATGGCAATTACTTAGCCATGAGTGTGCCCGTCATTAAAATGTGTTTAGTGGATATTTATGCTTGTCCTCTCAGTAGCAAGCAGTGATTTATTGCTCGGGCTCCCTGATCTTATTTGTTGAGAGAACTGCCAAATTAACTTGCATTAGTCCACAGAGCTCCATTTACTAAGATTTAGCGTAGGAGGCTCAATGAAACCTACAGAGTGACTGTCTCAGAAGTATGCCTCCCTTTGTGCCATATTCTACTGAATTAGACAATAAGAAAATTCAACCTCCCCATATTTTTCAGGGACTTTTTAAATTCTGAGATTTTACTTGTTAGCATTTTTAGCATCTCATTTGGCTCTATCACATTTGTTGGCAGCTTCTAGGTATTGCTACCCTAATTTATTTTCTGTGTTTGTGGGGGCAGGATTAGTTTTGGTTCTGTGCTTCTCTTTAAGTTATTCCTCCTTTCAGTTCTAGTACCTTTGCTATTGAAGTCACTACATATAATGTTTTTATGATATGTCGGGCGGTCGGTGCATCACTTTGGTCCGAGTCTGGCATAGCCGGTATTTTCTGCACAGCACAGTGTCAGAGCCAGAGAATGATCTGGCTGTACCGACTGTTATTATTATGCTATGAGGTCTGTGTTATATTTCTTTAAAACAAACACAATTTGTTGGTTGGTGCTAAGGCCACATGCAGCTTCGATGCCCTTGCACAGTAGTAACATGCAGGTAGTGGAGGGAGAGAAAAACGCCGATTGAAGCATTCCACACCTAGTGACTCAGACTGCTTTGGTTGATGGATTGGGATGAAATTTGATGGATTGGGATGAAATTTGATGGATTGGGATGAAATTTGGTACACATATTTATGGTCCCAGAGTTGGTGATCCTCAGTTCGCCCTGAGTGCTGGCAACAGGGTAATATCTTCTCTAATCCAACAAAATACCTCAACATTTACTTGAGACATGGAGCAAAACTAAGATTATGGAGCCCATATCGCAGCATAACTAGGGGCCGGTCAAGGCAAACTTGAGCCAGCCCTGTAAGCTTTATCAAAAAGATGGATTTGGTAACACTTTACTTAAAGCATCCATCTATAATGCATTATGCATATACTTATAATGCAATGTAATGCACCAATAGTGCTGTATGATCATAATAATAAGCAATGCTAGTTAACAATAACCTTAACCATTACCATAACCACATATAATGCATTATAAGTGTGTTCATGATGTGTTATAATGTGTTATGTATGTTAATAATGAGTTATAATGCATTATAGAGACAGGCTTCATAGAAAGTGTGGTAACACTTTACTTAAAGCATCCATCTATAATGCATTATGAACATACTTATAATGCGTTATAATGCGCCCATAGTGTTGTATTATCATTGTTGTAGGCATGGTTATGGTTATCCCTAACCATAACCCTAACCATAACTATAACCACCTATAAAGCATTATAAGTGTGTTCATTATGTGTTATAATGCATTATTGAGACAGGCTGCGTAGAAGGTGTTAACAAAAATGTTACCAAAGGTTTAAGTCTCCTTTTACAGAGGATGTCTGCCTCCAAGACTCAGACAAGGCTTGACAACCAAGTATTTGATAACCACATTCAGCTGATATTACATATATATGACATGGGCCAATATACTGGATATCAGTTAGTTAGCAGTACTGCACGAGGTGTGTTGATGGATCCTGGTTAAAGCGAAAGAATAGCAGGTGATCTCACAACTTAAATTAGCTTCCTCTCATCACCCAGAATTAATTTCGCTCCTTCTTCTCACATTTAAAGGTTACTTTTTTGACAGCATCCACATGACTAGGTAATCTTAACACAGTTTGAGAGTTAATCAGGACTTACAGTAAGCTGGGCACAAGTATGAGTAAAAGAAGTGCATTGAATTTTCATGAATTCCTGCAGTAGTGGGAGTCAATTAAAGGTCATTGTGTTGGAGATGATTGCAGGGCTGCGCTGATTTATTGGTGAAACCTGGCTTTTAAAAATGTTCACCTTATTAGTGTATAGCTAACAGTATGCATACTGATGATATGCAGGCTGATATTAATTTTACTCTGTTTCTTTTTCTCCCTTTTTCCATGCAGTTAGTCCAAGCGACAACAGCAGGACTTTTGGTTTGAGCCCAGTCTGGCCCCTAGAGTCCCCCTCTCTTAAACAAGCCAATGGAGACCTGAGGTTGGGTCCCCACTGGAGGCCCCAGAGCCCGAAAAGTCCCAAAAGCCCTAAAGTCCTGCGGCTTAGTCCCCAGGAAAGCAGGTACAGCAGGACTGTCCCTTTCTTTTACATGTTAACATTTAACATTTCTAAATATTTGATTAAAGTCATCACTAAACCCAAATGTTTTTGAATTTCTTGGCATTTCCAGTTTGTCGATGAGGGCCAAGCTACTGGGGACGGACAGCAATGAGAACGGAGAATCCAAGGATGACTTTGAGGAGTACAGACCCTCCACGCCAACCCCCCCTCCTCAGAACGGTATCTGATGCCCTCCACCAGCTACCAGCCACATATCTTTCATTAGTCACTGTTACAGTTTTCACAAGCATAGTGTTAATTATAAATAAAACCTGTATGAATAGTAATTGCCTTATTATTCCGTCTTGTTCTCAGTCTTTTTAAAAATGAAGAAAAAAAAACATTTTTCTTTGTCTGCAGGCTCCTCATTGAAGGACAGCCTGCAGCTTCCTCTACCTCAGCGAGATTCGGCCAGTGAGGAAGGGGGTTCCTCCCCGGCTGGCTCCCCGAGGCCTGAGAGGGGTTCCCCCAGTGGCCTCATTAAGGGCACCCACAGGGCGCTGCTGGGCAGTGGTTCACTCCTGGCCTCCATAGGACTAGGTCGCTGCCTGGACATTCCCCCCAGGGTGCCCCCTCGAACTAACCCCTCTTCTCTAGGGGACCGCACCCCCTCTGAACCAGAGATCTCCCCCCCTAAGCCAGTCATTTCAGACCCCCCCATAGTGGACGATCTCATCACCTTCTCCACCTCTGAGCAGCTCCCCAGACCACTCTTGGATTTAGTTCTGCAGTCCCAAGAACTGAAACCTTTGCCCTTAACACCGCCTCCGCCGAACCCCCGCGAGAGGAGTAGCCACCGGACGCCGCAGATGCTGCACAGTCCGCAGAGCCCAAGGATACCCCTGCAGCATAGCAGAGACAGCTCAAGTGAATGGACCTCGAGTTCCCACTCGACAAACGGGGAGCTGAGCTGTGAGGCCTGGGAGCAGAGAGCGGACAGGAGGAGGAGGTCCAGCCAAGGTCTGCATGCCTCTCAGCTAGGTCAGTTTCACCTTAAATGCTCATTCCACCAGTTTTACTAATCAAATAGTAAAAAGAATCTACTTGCTGCTAAAAGAAAGCCTGAGTTACTAACTGGGGGTTCCATCAGATTGCATTATGGGAGTGTAGGAAGTCCAGTATTTTGGCAGTGGGACTGATTATGTTGGATACAAGTCAGGATATCTGGTGTTTTGCTGCTGCTGCTTTTGCTTTGATGTTGACCATTTTCACAAATGTATTTATCTTCTGCGTATCATGAGTTTCATGAAAGTGCAATACTAAACTTTGCCCATGCTTCAATTATGCCCTTCTCTCTTGATTGGATCTATGATTTGGTTTTTACTTCATCCGCATTTCCTGTTTTGCTTGTGCGGGACGCCCCACGCTGAAGCTGGATCCAACTTTTACCTTGAAAAATGTCCCTCCTCAGCATGACAATGTTCCCTCACATTTCTTTCAGAATTATTGTTGTGCCTCTTTTAGCAAAATCTTTCTGGCACAAGGGAAGCTTCACTGCTGCACAAGCTTTTTCATTTACATCAAAGCTTGTCTTCAGCTATTTGCATATCTCAGGTAACAGCTGGCCTTCTATACTTCACTGCTAATACCTGCTAAGTAAAGCTAGCATCCAATTCTCTGTTTCTTTGCTTTCTTCAAGTCAGAGTTTTCTTTATTACAAAGTTAAAGATGATTGCAAAACACCCGGCGGCACAACCCAGGTCATGCTGGCAGAAAGTGCTGGATTTAAAATGGCAAATATTAAGTTTTTCTTTGACTTCAGAACCACCACAGTGAATTTCTGGCCACCTCATCTGTAGGTCTGGGATTTAAAATGTAACTCAAGCGTATGTCTTGGTATATTACCATCCAGGTTGATCAAATTCTTATATGGATGCAAGCCATTTGTAAAAAAATGCATACATGACACATGATAAAAGATTGCGTTTAAGAGGATTAGCATTAATTTTCCCCAACAAAATTACATGTGAAAATAGTCACTTTTCATGTTCATAGATTTGCTTTAATCCATGTGTCATGTCGACATTACCATGACGTGAATAAATAGAAATTTACAGTACGGTACATTCACAGTTTTTCCCAAAGAAAAATATGCATTTCTTAAAAGCACTGGCACAGAGTTGAGTCGCAATGAAGGAGGCGTGGGTATTGGCTGAGTGGGCTTTACTAGGGCTTTAGGAGTGCCCTGTGGTAACATTTCACACTATATCTGGTCCGTTTGACTCACAAAGCCTTGGATTCTCCACAAAAAGGTTCTTACTGCTCTGCCCCCAGGTACAGAGCAGACATGCCTCGCATGTTCCACTTCTAACAACCGTAATCTCACAAACCGCGTGCGCTCATTACATCGGGTCTGCAAAGGCAAAAAGCCACACATAATTAAAGCGCAAGTGTTTTAGCTAAACATCTTATTATGTTTATTGACTGTAATAACTCAGGCTCAGATACATAGACAGACTGCCACAAGGTTGCTGGCGGTGAATATGTGCTTGAAAGAGAGAGATGAATGTGGAGGATTCCTTCACTGGCATTTTTCGTCTGCTCTCATGTGACTTCTGATTGCTCGCTCTTTTCAGCTGAAAAGCTCGACAGCCTCAGAGAGATGCTGTTGATGTAAATAATGCCATTTGGCATTGCATTTGGAAGTAGCAAATGTTCATTCAAGATGATTTATACTGAGTTTAATGTTCTTGTCGGTGCTCATTTAGACTTCTTGTTTGCTTCTATTGCATCTCTGTTGGCGGGAAACACATGGCTGTGATAATTTAGACTAATTGCATCAACATATCGCCTTTGTGATTGTTCCATTTATTTCTGCAACAGTATTGTACCACTTTCATGTTTTTGTTTAGATCGTTTTTTGTCACACAGGTTTATAGATTTTGCTAAATATTTGCAAGCAAATACATTTCAGATTGGAGAGGAGTGCATAAAAGAACACCAGGGCAATACTAAAGCAGCATGAGAGTAATTTGCAAATGAACAATTAAAGCCTTCTCAAGCACGCAAGTAAGGAGCAGGATGATGAAGAGGTTTAATATGTTGAATATTCAGCCGTTCTTTGATATTATGTCTTTGTTTTAAGGAACTCCACTTATTTTACCCAGAAAGGTCAGTTTACTTGTCACGGGAAGTGCTAACTGTGGAAACAGTTGTTTAATGTCTTCTGTGAATCTGGAAGGAGCTTTTGCAAGGCCCATTAAAATAACTCTGATGATGTCATAGTCATGTCATGAGGGTTATTTTGAGTTAGTTTGGACCTTTAAATATTTAATAGAAAACCTGTGTTGTAAACTGGGTGCATGGAGTTTGAAATATGAGGGAATTTAACAGTAAGTGAAAGATGCAGACTTAAGCCTGATTTGTGCTTCTGTGTCAGCTGCATGTGGAGTCTATGCCGTAAGTTATGCATGTGGCCTACGCCACTGAAAGCATCTATACTTCCCACACCAGTGTTTGTGGAAATCTTTAACCACGAACTTGTGGCCATATGGCAGTCTTTGCAGTGGGGCATCGAAGAGTCTTACAGATGCACCTATTTTCAGACTTCTTTGATCAACCTCTCCTCCACCTGGTCCATGTTCGCGCGGGCAGGGAGGTGCACGTCAGGGTACGGCGTAGGCTATGGCGTAGGTTCGGTGTAGATTTGACACAGACGCATAAATCAAGCTTTAAAGTTAGAATATCTTAGTCTCTGCTGCTTTGTTTTTGGCCATGCAATTTAAATATGTCTCTTGCAGGTTCCCTTACCCGGACACAAGTGTAGTGCTGAATGGCTGGAGTCACCTTTAATGTTTTTTTCCTTCTGCTCTTGCCAGTTTTGGACCTGCCTTTGTGCCAAGACACACAGGACTCTGATGAGAAGACTTCAGGGCCCTGTTCTCTTCACCCCACCCCTGCCCTCTGGAGCCCCAAAACCCGCTGCCTGGAGGTCAATGTCATCCCCCGCCCCCGGCCATCTCCCATCCGGCCCCGCATAGACCCCTGGAGCTTCATCTCAGCCGGTGGCGGGAGCTCAGGTGGTGGCCGCAGCCCGAACCGCTCGGACAGCAACCTACTGGGCTACCAGCCCTCCCCTACCAACCCCTTTCACAACTGTGACCCCTTCCCCTCACCAGACTGTGACCCATTTACCCTAAAGGCTGACCCCTCGAGTGGCTTGGACACAGCTTCACCCTTTGATCCCTTCTCCGCTCCCTTTCCCACCTCCCGCTCTGCCCCGTGCTCCACTAATGGCTCACCCACTCTGCCCTCGTTCCGCATAGTGCCTCTCAACCCGGCAGACTCACCCCTCATCGACTTGGGTTGGGCGGCCTGTGGCAAGCCCCTAGATAGCACCAAAGAGAGAGCTCACCCTCGCAGGACACTGGGGCTCAAGCCCTTTAAGTCCCCAACGCAACTCAGAGATGACAGGTTCTAAACCTGTGGTGAGGCCATGGCTTTTATCACAGGAGCACAGTCCAGGACCCTTTTCCACTACTATGTTCTACATCTTAACGAGGATTTGAAATCTTTAAAAAAACGCACACCGATCACTCAGCCCACAGAGGGAGGTTTGCCCCATAGGGACCTTAACCGATGCAGGTCCTTTTTAAATGTCAGCCTGCTGCTTTGGAAACCAGAAAGTCAGTGAAAGGTGGTACATTGGATTGTGGAATAGCTGCCTTTGAACCAATAGCTGGTGCCCATTTCATTCTCCCTCTATATCTCTGTTTCTCTATCCCTTTGAAGGAGCAGAACACAGATCACTAGTCCCATCTTCAGATTCTATCAGACTGCTCATATCACCTGCTTTCATCACCCCCTACCTTTGAAGCATTGTGACAATGCAGAGGTGGATAAGGCGACTTGCACAGCTTCATCTGCCTCTACCTCTCTGCAGACTGAAAGCATTCAGGACAATGGAAAATTGGAGTGCCTTATTTCGTGAAGTGTTTTTAATATATATCTTTTCAAGGTTCCTTGAATGGTTAATCTGCTGCGTAGGGAAGATGCTATGAATTTGGCTTAAATTTTGAAAATCAGCTTAGCATTTCTGTGGAAGAAAATGTTGTCTGCGGGTGTGTGCGTGTGTGCATGTGTGTCTAGACTCATTGTTCAAGGAAAGCTTACTGTTTCTTGTTTTTTAAACAGCGTCTGCCTGTTGCATTATGGGAGAAAACACTCACAGTGAATGTTCCAGGCCACTCATGAAATCCAAGACAAAACCATGACCCAGGCATTCCACTTGGAAGCAGATAACATTCCAGTCACATTCCCTGGGAAATGCCAGGGATTGGACGGATTCATTCAGTTGGCAGGCAACACAGCACAGGAAACAAGACGGGGGAGCCCTCTGCATTCCCTTCATACGCCAAAGAATGCCACTGTGACAGTGTGAGGGCTGGGACAAAGAGTGTTCGCAAATAAATTGTTTTTACCTCCATGGAGAGCCAGATGCCAGGTGGGTGTTGCCACACTGGTCAGCACGGAAAAAGTTGGCAATCATGGATAGTATTTAAACACAACTTTGATTTACTTTTCTGTGGTTATTTGTTTTGGAATATAATTCAGTCTTATCATCCCGGTTTGATGCTGTAGGAAGGTTCAGCCAAATACTTTAAAATATTTTTAAATCCAACAATAGACCGAAATGGAAATGTCATTGAATACTTTGGAAAGTTCACCAGAGTAACACTAGAATTGCAAAGCCAGCGAACAGTTTAAAAGTGTCTTGGATCACATGATTAACACTTCCTTACCTGAATGGATGAACGGACCACTTAGGGGCAGTTTACTGGGTGCAAGATTTCCCATCAGAC
>JAQFJA010000016.1:2452699-2463178 GCA_029874485.1 Naso brachycentron
ATCAGACAGAACATTTTTGCCATGGTTTGGGCTTCTGTTTCCATGACAACAGCATGCTGGCACCCATGAAACAGCAAACATTTGAAACTGGGTTCCAGAGTGCAATCTTTTGAAACCGCAACCGTCTTTCCAGCTTTGTAAACTGGCATACCACAAAGTCTATGACAGCGGTGACTATGCTAATGCTAATGCTAGCGAAAGTCGATGCACTCCACTCTAGTGACTGTCAAACTCCAATTAAACACTCCACAGTGCACCGAAAGCAGGTTGAATATGACGACAGACTATTGAGTTTTAGTAGTCAGTCTACGGCTGAATTTCTTTAATTTGTGGCTGCTTCAGGCTTAGCAGCAACAGGAAGTTGACAACTTCAGCAGCTCCAAGAATATGCCATTACAAACGGACACCGCCAACTACTGGCCTGGCATGCATACTACAGCGCATTCAATTGTTCATGTAAACACGGATTTTTCCGTCTTTAGTGGAGCTGCTCTTATCTGACATGGCCTCAGTCATTAGTCCCTTCTTCCAATTCTTGAACAAGGAAAACTGTTGTGGTCCTGGAAATTTTAATTACATATTTCTGACTTTAGCTTGGCTGGCTTTGCAAGACTAGAGAAGCAGATATCCCAAACTCTTGTCCCTTCCATCTTGTCAAAATCCATCCTAAACCCTTTTAACGCTGCTAAAAAGATCTTCTAGGATCCAGTGGATGACCATGTTCTCATGTATGAACAATAATACAGGGGAAATTCATTGCATCGATGCCGAAATATCAATTTTTCCACCAAAAGCTGTCTCAGCAGACCAGAATGCACTGGAGCAGCAACTGAACAACTTTTACTCGTGGTTCACAGTCATGGAACATGTTCTGGCACTTTCTCAGGGGTTATTCAAAAAGCATCCTGGGGAATGTTTGACTTGAGGCAGGTTGAGGGAAAGTGGCTGCAGCAACAAATATGTCATCACAAAATAACTCTCAGTCAGCTGTTTTTGAAGCATGCAGTCTATAAGCAGAGTTGGCATAGGTCAAGCATGTATGCAACTGAAAGAGACCCACTTAGGCAGGGCACCGGAAATCCTTCCCACATCTTTGCTGGAGCATTACAAGGCACAAATACTGATTGGGTTCGTAGCTGACACCGTGTCATTGGAAGACAATAACAGCTCGTTTTAATGAAGAGTGAAAACCTCGTCTCCGAAGGGGAAAGCTTTGTGATTAGCCTAATAATCCTACTGACGAACACAGGAGGCTGATAGTGATAATTAGCTGCTTGATAAGAGAAGAGAGCATTAACAAAACACTCAGATATTTGGTTAATTAATTTACCCAGACGTTTTGAAAATGCCCTGCATCCTCCTCTGCAAGGTGTCCAGTTGCTGTCTTCATCAGCCTATGTCTCAATTTAAGCAGTCCCATTTTTTTCAGGTTTCAAAAGGAGGTTGTGCTGTCTTTCCTCCCTTTCCCTCCTCCTTTCTCTGTTGCCATTGGCTGCTCAGCTGCTGACCGGATGAAATCTTTACCGTCAGGCTCACCTTCCTCAACGTCCTTCCCCTTCAGGTGATGTGGCAGATATTCAGCCTTTCTTTAGTTTCTGCTTACTCCTACTACTTTGCTTCCTGGAAAGTTTTCTTGAGGGCAGTTTTGTTCCGACACTACAGAGCATTCATTTCAGTAACAGCCAGGTTTCTATCTGGGAAAACAGAAGTCCATTTAGTGCTCATTTCAGAGAGGCAGTTGAATTAGTTTGAAATTGAAAGTGGACCTCAGTTGTGTATTTCTGTTGCACATTAATGTGTCTGTTTATCATTTACTGGACATCTAAGTAATACTCAGCAGTAACAAAGACACAGTGCTTACAAAAGTCTCTGGTTGCTTTAAATGAACTTGGTTGTGCAGTGTGTTGTCAAACCACATCTAAAGGCAAAAGTGTGTATAGTTGTAACAATAGCTACTTTTACACCTCCACACATCTGGCAGTCACTGCGTACTGGGTGTGAATGTTGAATTGTCTGTTGGAAAAGATCAAAAAGTATATATTAAATTAACTCAATGGCTTATGAAAAAATGCAGGTTTTAGATGCTGTTAAAAATCAATCTGTTTGAAGCTAAAAGCTAAGCTTTGTTTTAGCATGTATCTTGGGGTTTAAAGGGTATACACGTGAGGAAAAGGTAGGGCTGGCCGATACGGCTTAAAAATAAAATGTCTGATTCTTTTACACCAAACTTGATTTACAAATTTAACCCTTTTTCCCCCCATATTAGAAATGACAAAAAATCACTCAAGTTTAGCTTTTATTTTAACAATAAAAATAAACAAAGTAAAAGTGAAATTCATAAAGTGAATTTAAGTGCAAGCTGCAAACTTGTCTTTAAAAATGCACTCTGTAGTTTCTGGGGAGGGGAAGTTGTTTATATTGCACTGAAGCCTGCAGTAATTTGAAACAACATATTAACATGTAATATTACATACAACCATACAACCAGTCAGAGCTGTTTGCCCGTCTTTCCCCTCACACTCCAGGTGAGCCGAAACCCCTTGTTATTGAAAACCAGCCAATGTTAAATAAGACAAGACGGATAACAGCCTTGGCGACCAGGCAGGGGAGCGTATGAGCCTGTAGTGGGGGTCTTAGACAGCATGTTGGCTTAGTGGTTAACACTGTTGCCTCACAGCAAAAACGTCTAGGTTTCAAATGCAGGTCTGCTCAATTCGGCCCTGTCAATGAGTCGTTGCAAAAAGCCTACTCCTTATGAGATAAATGATTGTGATTGGCCCATGAGGTTTTCAGACGGGTGGAAATGGCCGTGAATGGAAGAGTTCCCACACCATTCTCACGAAGCAAATTCATTTGCAAAGTGAATGGGTCTGTTTTCCCAGGTTACCAAACACAAGCCTGGAGAGGGAATCGATTTTCATTTACAAAAATCTTTCTAAACTGCAAATTCAAATTAATTGAAAAAATTGATGTGTCGCCCAGCCCTAGGAGAAGGTCAGGCCTGAATCCACACTGGCCAGAATATCCTTTAGGACTTAAGAATTGCTCATTACAGAACTAAATATGGCAACACTTAAGGAGGTTGTATTGTCTAATGTTGCGATCACAGCAGAAAAAGCAGAACCACTTTGTCTCTATGGTTTCCCTTTAAAAAATAGGTGCACCTCAGTGTCACATTTTTGAGCAAAAACACATAGAAAGCAGGTTTAGAGGGCCCACAATCAGAATCGGACACAATTACCCAAACAGACGTTTTGTTTGAACAACTCACCTGCCATCATTTAGAGCAGAGCACTGAGGATCTTCCATCACATCGTGCAGAAGTTGAATTTGTCTCTGTCAGCAGTGTTTCCTACCTTCCTTCACTCTCTTGTCCTCTTCAGCAACATCTTACAGAAGTGACAAGTGATGAGTTATTGCCTCGTCTTTTCTTGTCAACATACAAAGCCACAAGAACTATCCTCTGATAGTCATTAGGCTCAGATAGCTGTTATTGTCAACAGAGCTCTGTCAGGAGAAAAGATAGACGAAGGAAATGGAGATGATTGAAACGTCTGGCAGATTATTTCTGTCACAAAGTCTCTGCGTGTGTCAAGTATCCACTTCAACCTGCCACTCGTGTGTTCTGTTTGTTCGCTCACTGCTAGACTTTAATTTTCCCTCAGACCTGATGTTGAAAAGCATTACGTTCTGTTCTCTATCTAGCTTGTGCATCTTAAGTAGTTTCATTAAATACTACTTGCAAAAACAGCAGTCATTGTACTTTTCACATATGATTAAGTTACAGTCTAATATCAGTCTGGAAATTTATTTCCCCCTGGTAATGGTTCACTTGGTTCACCTTGCTGCAAATGACAGAACAGAGAAATATGTTTGAATTCTTAAAATGTAAGCTTGTTTTTTACATTAAAAAAAACATACTTCTACCTTGGCTCTTAAGACATAACAGGAATCTGACAGAACTCTAGTTTGGTAGCTGAGGGAATAAATGGGGACACATTTTAGGAGTCTTTTGTGGACATGGACATCCGATTTTTGGTCTTGGCTGTCAGATTTAGGAACCATAACTGCCACTCATATGCTGAAGCTGACAGCAAGCTCTCCAATAAGGAAGTCTTGATGAGTTGTTTGTGACGCTCTACTCTTTCAGGCATCGCCCCATCCGTCATTGCAAATCAGTGTCCCAAGTGCGAACTGACAGGGAGAATGGAAGGGAATTTTCCGCAGGAGAAACAGATATCTGGCCATCCACTGATCCACTTTCAGCCCTGCAGTGGCAAGGAGCAGACATGATTTGATCATCTAAATTCAAAGTTCAAGCTCAGACCATTGCCCCTAATCAGTGAATGGCAAATGGTCAGTACATTTCATGAATAACAGTTAATGAGACAGTACAATGGAGAAACCCCAAGTCTATGTCCGCATCATCAGGCCACTTGTGGCGGGTGGCTGTGTTTAAGAATATCAGACAGGAAGATCAAATCCATTATTCTGATTGTTTAAAAAAAAAAAATTAAAAATGAAAAAGCTAGTCATTTCATGGCTTTGCTAATAGGTAACATTTAAAAAAGTGTTGTCTGCTTTAAAAATCCATCAAATTCACTCTGAACGCCTAATGCAGCCTTGCTAACAGTGGATATTGTATGTTTACATGCATGCAAATATCTGATTAACCTTGATTAAACCATTTTAGCCATTTTTCAACTCTAGCATTTATCACTTAAATACCTCACAGATTTGCTTAGGACAAAAAATAACCAGAATATTCAGCAATTTGAAATAACAGTGGAAATAATAATGCTACAGTAAAGCCATATTTGTATTTTTATGGCCAAAATTCCGACAGAATCTGTAATTTTGTTTTGGTCAGTGTGTGGTATGGAGCCCTAAAGCTGACAGAAACATTGTGGTATTAACAAGAGAATGTGACTGAAAACATTAATTAATTGCAGTCAGTTAAATAAGTAAAGGTCCCCTCTACTTGGAAATGTGTTATCAGTAGCTCCAACATGTAGCTTACAGCTGAATCTCTCAATTGTTTCCTTGATGCTAATGGTAGCCATAAAGCTCTTAGAAATTAAAGAAATATATGCTTTATACTTTGTTTCCACTTGGTAGGTTAAAAAAGCAAAAATGTTTTCTTTCTTTCTTTTTTTTCTTTCCTTTAAAAAAAAAAAAAAAAAAATTTCAAGCATCCAATGTGTAGGATATAGCGGCCTCTAATGGTGAGGTTGCAGATTGCAACCAATTGATTGCCCTTCCACTAAATCCCTTCACTCAACTTTATCACCAATCAATTAATAAAATAAAGTATAATTTAAATAAAATAAAGCAGTTTTTTTTTTTTAGAAGCAAAATACTTTTCTCAGATTACCACTGGAAAGAACATGCACTGCTGTTGTTTGACTGCGGTAATAGCTAAGTCTAAAGAAGTAAACCCTGCATTAGAAGATTGTGAAAACCCTTCAATTTGATAATAAATAATAGAGAGGATCTCATATTGAGAATAGCTAAATGTTGTAACTGCACAGCCTTCTGGGTAAACTAACCCAGCTCCCAGAGAAACAAGTAATCCTTGGATACCCATGAGGTAGTCATAGTACTTGATTTTAACTACAACAATGCAAAGTAAAAGAACACAGTGAGCATGCAAACATTAATTTCTAGTGTCTGACTCTAAGAAAAGCAGCGAGGGACTGTTTCTTAAAACTCCAGTTAGATCATGTTTTCTTTCCATTATGGTTACCGGGGAAGTTGGAGGAGGATTCAACAAAAATTGAGGAAAAAAATCAGGCTGAACACGCTTTGTGTTTATTTTATTGATGAAATCTTCCCTTGGCAGGTCAGTGAAGAGTAAATTCTGAAACGACAAAATAGATGGCCTGGCATTTCAGTGGCTTTCACCCCATTTACCTCTGCTGCCCTTGCTTGCTTGCGTTCAATTAAATGGAGGTTACAAATGTTCCTGGTTATCAGCCTCGTTTCAGCTGTCTCACAGCCAGCCGTCAGCGCCAGAGACACATTATTGCTCTTTCTGGCTCATATTAAACTGAAACACCTGCCCAGGCCTTTGTTTGGCATTAACAGGCTGAGACCAAATGATCAAATATGACCTTTCACTGGCTGCACAGGAATTGCGCATCCCAATAGGGATGTGGACAAAAGCCATGTCTGCAAGAGGTGACGCCAGGTGCGTAAGCTAATATGTCTCTGAAAGTATATATTAGTGAGCATTATTCCTAATTCTTTTCAGGCTGTGCATCCAAGGTCACCATCTGTTGTCCTCTTTTTCTTTAACAATGAAATCTAAATGAATGGGAGCCATGAAACGAGGACCAATTTGTTTCCAAGACCACAGTGACGGCTCTCGGAGAAGGCTGGTGCTCTATTTAGAAAATAAACATGGATTTTATCTATGAGGTCGTTAAGTTCAAGGCCCACACACTCATCCCCCATCCACTCGACAGCACGCAACAGCCCCATGGTTGTGATTATTGTCTGCCTAGCTATTGACACTCCATTACCTTGTGATCTTCCTGGAATAGAGGCCATTCAATCAGTAAATTTCTGTTTCTCGAGTGTTGAATGAGCGGCTGCAAACCAATTGGTTGAGTAAACAGCCCTTGTGTCTAAAATATACAGACTGCAAAATGAATTATTGTAGCCTCCTCAACACTGCTTGCAGAAAAAAAGGAATAAACTAGCTGACACATTTGGCATTTTTCTTTATTGCAGTATGTTGGGTTTCAGCTAGTTTCAGGTTTAAAGCCCGTGTCAGACCAGAGAATGCAACCCATTTTGCTTCCTTGAAGCTTAGTTGTGTAGTTACTACTTGAATTAAGTGCAACATTTGTCACATCAGTGACAATGTTCTAACATTTTTTAAACCACCTCATTATTTTTACTGCCTTAAAAATGCTAACAAGACTAATAAAAATGCATTTAACGAAGGCCTTTTCATAGGTAAATCAGTTCATTTGACAGCTGTGGGCTGTGTTTTGCTAGCTAGTCTCTCGTCATGGTTTTGTTGGGTTCGTCACATCACAAAGGTCGGATTTCACTGGATTTGCTCAAAAAATTTGTTGTAGTGGAACATAAACATTTTTATCTCTCAGACATTTGGACTTATGGGAAGAGAACTGGATTGGATGTTATGACGGGCAGAATCACATTCCAATTAGGCTCTATTAGACAGAGTGCTTTTTGCACGTTGCAAATGGGAGGAGCAGCGCAGTGTGGGGTTTTTTTGTTTGTTTTTTTGTTTTTAGAAGGAGCAGTGTAGTGTGTTTTTAGTTTTTGGTAGGCACCTGCTATATTATTTGTTTTGAGTCTAAGTTAGCTGACAGATTTGTACGTTTTC
Source organism: Naso brachycentron (assembly GCA_029874485.1). Classification (NCBI taxonomy): domain Eukaryota; kingdom Metazoa; phylum Chordata; class Actinopteri; order Acanthuriformes; family Acanthuridae; genus Naso; species Naso brachycentron. Next base: position 2,460,060 of record JAQFJA010000016.1, read on the forward strand.
TTTGAATATGCTCAGAATTTCAGAGGCAGATGGCACCCGTTTTGGTTCTAAATGATCATCAGAGGCTGCTTCTTAAAGTTGGGGTAAGCAGTTTATCTTTAGTGCGGCTCTGTATTTAGGCTTGGCTCTGTATTCAGACTGCCAAGGGGTATTTTAGGCCAATAATGGTAATTTCAGGGAGCACGTGTCCCCATTGGCTGCTCTACGCTGTGCTTCCGAGCAACAGGTGACATCAATACCCGCTGATTGGCTGTTGAAACAAGTGACGTGCCTTACGTTCTGACACTGGCCTCTGGCGAACAGCAAACAAAATACAACGCAAGCAAAAACAGGAAGGGGAGGGTGCAGTGGAGTTGCTTCCCAAGGAGTCTCATGCCACAGCTAGCTTTATTTCCAGATGTTGCCTACCCTAGTTTTAATAACATCCTGAATACATGAGATATGTTGGTACATGAGACCCTCGGAAAGAAATGCAGGTAACAGGAAGTAACATGACCGCCAGCAGGTCCAGGATATTTGCCTAGATGAAGGTGAAAAAGGGACAGGAACGGGAAACGCAAATGACACCGGGCATTTTTCTACTCTGAAGGTGTTTTTTTGTTTTTGTTTTTTTTTTACCAACTAAAGATGTTCAGATTGCTTCAGAAATAATGCAAGGCAGCCAGAGTGCAATAGCAAAACCCTTACTGTTTGTAAAAAATAACTGGAAAAAGCACCTCTCACTGCAAAATTGCATTTTGTCTGACGATGCCCTAAGATGTTTTCAGTGGTTATAAAAGCTGCCCAAATGTCCACTGTTATATTCACAAACTGACATTTTAATTCACAAAAATTCCTGGTTCCCGTCTAATCTGTCAAGAATACGTTGTCTGATTGTTGTCAACCACAGCTGAGACTGCTGACACTCGACCTTATTAACATCTACTAAGGCACAAATAGAATTCAAGGTAAAAGATCTGACTTAAGCTTAAGGGTATTTAACAGTTGGTGGTCTCTTTCAGGTGCTCATGCTTGGGCTTAAATAACTGAACTCTAAATGATCCACAGAAGCAATTTGAAATGGTTTGGATGGTACAAATCCTCATGACTCACTGGTCAAATCTCATCATAGTACTGTAAAAGGCTTTTCCTTCTGACAGCTTCCTACTTGCCAGCTAAGGACATTTCCAAATTTTATATAAAGGGGGGGAAAGTGGATATTTATAAATGGCCACCTTTTTACACACTGGATCAAAACTATTTCTCTTTCTAGATGGCCATAGACGCAGTCTACATTAGGATGATGGATTGATTGCTTCATATGAACAAAACATTGATAGGTTTTCACTGGAGTATTTAAGATGTATGTATGGGTGCTTCACTTGAGGCAGACTAACTTTACATTCCAGTTCTTCAATTTGACCAAATCTGTATTATAATAATCCATCTACAAGCCCAAGTATTTGTGTGTAGCAGAAATTTTGAACAGAATTGCCTGACAGAGCTTGAAATCAGTTCTTTGTGTATATTGCAGCAAAATCCCAAACCTAAATCACAGTCTTATGTCCCCTTGGGGCACCCATACTGAAATTTAATGTGCATAAAAACTGCCGGATAGAGGTGAGGATTTTGTCACTGCATTCAAGTAGTAGACAAGGTTGACACTCTGTCTTTGTATGTAGTTGCTTTTATTGTAATTGTTCCAGATTCCTTTTCATGTCTATTTGTGTTTTTATTACAACCTAGGCGATGTGATAACGCAATTGTTGCATTGCCCTGGCAGCCATTTTTACATCTCTCTCAGAACTGTCTCTGCTCATGCGAGTAAGAGGTTTTGCAGTCGTCGGGCTTTGAAAATTCGTTATTGTTGCATTTTTGTGAAATCTCGCACTGGGCTGGGCCTAATCAACTGTTTTTATTGTTGTGTGTCAAGAGGACTATTTCTGTATACAGTATGTGAAAATGTTTTTATTTCTCTTGACTATTATAATGGGTTTTAACCTGTGGAAAAAAAAAAACAAAGGAAAAAGCTCAAAAACAGATGAGACCAAATAAAATGTAACACTCCTGACTTGTTTGTGACCTTATTCTTAACTTAGTGGAAAAGTGGAACAACAGAATTCGGTGCCACAACAAGAAAGCTTTAATGTTGTTTGTTGTTCCTTTAACAATCTCAGTCACATAAAAACCTTAAAATGACATTGTTTACTTTTTACAAGTTAAGTTGATTGATTTGGCTGGTGTAATTATATTTGGTAACTGTCGTTTGTATGCACATTTTGGACTCCCTGCCATGTTAGATGGCAATTTGGAGCGTACGGATCCTTTCAGCGTCCTATTTGTAGTCATCTGCTGAAGGCAGGATTTGACATGCATGTAATTATCTCCCTTGTTTTGTTTTCTTTTGATGCCAAGTAATAATATTATGATCTCAACATAATAGTAATTATTATTCTGTGATCACAAGGAAAGTTTTGATGTTATGTTGTTAGGTATGACAAAATTATTTTTGTGGTTTTGAGCTTCTTTCGCATCATCGTCTCTTTTATTTTGACCTGATCCCGAAAAAATTAGAAAACAACCAACAGCAAGGTTCACCTGAACTGCTGTTGTAGAGCTTTTGATCATAATGCAACCCCGATTTCAAAAAAAAGTTGGGATGTTGTGTAAAACAAACAAAACAGTGGGAATGTGATAATTTGCCATCCCTTTTGACATTTACTTAACTTTGCAAGAAATATATAATCAGTGTTTGTCCTCATCAACTTTATTGATTGATTTTTTTTTTTTTTAAGTATTTGATTACTTTTATTTTCATGCCATCATTATGTTTCAAACAAGTTGGGAAAGGGGACAAAAAACTGGGAAAGTCGTCTCTCTGTTGGAACATTTTACAGGTAAACAGGTTCATTACATTTAGAGGTGAAAGCATCATGACGGGCTATAAATTCGAGCATCTTTAAAGGACTCAGGGAGGAGACAAGGTTATCCACTTTGTGAAACACATGAATGCATCAGTTATATTACTATATGGGTTAAGGTTGTCAGTTAGAAATTTATTGCAGATTGCATTTTGTTTTTATTTTCATACACACAGTGTATGTACACAGTGTTTTTCCAGCATCAGTGACGTTTTTCAA
>JAQFJA010000016.1:2490384-2505143 GCA_029874485.1 Naso brachycentron
TATCAGCTTAATAAATGCAGTGTTTTTCATATATTCCTGTGGGATCACAGCCAAGCAACATCTACTGAATAACACCTCCTGACTTAATGTCATGGTATTTATAGATAAGCAACACCTTGACAGGTCATAAAATTCTAATATCTATTTAAAAAAGCAGCAGCTCTTTGAGTGCAGGACTGATTAAAGTACAGGGAATTAAACAAATATATATATATATATACATATAAAACCCATGTTGCTGATTTTCTTTCTCTACATCAGTGACTGTAACTCAGCGCTGAGGCATTCTTCGGCAATACAAAGCATCCTTATCAGCTCTGGAGCTCCTGGTCTGACTGATCAAGACCTGTCTGTTGGGGTAAGTGATAGTCAAAATTCTCAAAGCTCTAATATAAGGCCAGTTTGATCATGCAGGTTGAAGAGTGACAGAATAGGACAGGAATTTTCAGGGTCTAAACTGTTGGCCTCCCCTCAATCAATCACTGGATTCGTTACTGATAAAGCAACTAGAAAGGTGATAATTCTCAGGCAAATTCTGAAGATCGAATTACAAGGAGCCCCTTTGTTTTTCGGATTTCCAAACGAATTAATAGATGTTTATTATAAAAAACTCAGAGCAGATTTATTAACTGTCCAAATATTCTTCATATCTCATCACGAAAATCCGGTTGGACTTGAAGGCAAGAAGAAGATAAAGAGACCACACGACACAGAGAGTAAGAAGTATATAACCAAGTGTATTCCCTCTGTTAATGTACACATATTTAGAGTCATCTCACTGGAACACTTTACAATAACATTTAGAAAGAACAGGAAGATACTGGGGGGAATATGCTTGGAATGGAGAAAGAGAGAAACCAGAGAAACGTGGCAGGAGGGTGAATCAATGAAGCCTGTCAAATGGCTGCCATCTTGTCTCCAGCCATATAGACAGAAATAGATATTTAAAAAAAAAAGACATGGAGGATGGATAGAGCCTGTGTTCTCCACAGGGTATGGGGACATACAACCTGCCAAACAGAGAAAAGGGAATAGATGCTGGACAAAAAATAGATTGAGGATGACAGATGGAGGATGGAATAGATGGAAAGGAACTTTTCTCCCTTGGAAAAGGAGAATGAGTGATATCATGTTCAGAACCCAAATCACATTTGCTCAGTTACCAAAAGAAAATACATAGAAATTTCAGTTTCCCAGAATCATAGTCATTTTTTTTCTCCAAACAGGAATGATAGTAGGGAAAACACATTTCTCTTAGTAATGGGATGAGAGTCAAATATTTAGACATTTCACAAACTTTTTTCAGGATTTTTCTTTTCTTTTCATGGTACAGTTGTCTTTTTTAATAGAGCTGAGAAAATTGGAATACTAGAGTTTTGTTGTACATTTTCCAGGGAACTGCCGTTCACCGTTTTATTTGTGTGCTCTTCCCACAAAGTCTGCTTTGCCCATTGGCTGCCATCAGTCCAGTCAGGCTCAAGAGGGACAAAAGACACAGTCGCTTGTTCAGCTGCAAGGTATCTCTTTCCACAATGGAACTCCAGCAAGGATGAATTCAGAATTTCCCTAAAATGTCTCTCATTTCTCCAGAGAAAAGAATCAAATAAAAAACGAGAGAAGAGCAAACCAAAGTGACTGAGTCTTGCAGCAAGGCAATGCACCAGCCATACTGTTCATGAAGGAGGGTGGGGTCTGGAAAGGGGAGTTTGGGCATTGAAACTGTTCTGACGTCAATAATCCTAAAGTCCGTCGTTCGCTGCATATTATCAGCATATTCTTACTTTTCCACTCCCTGACGCTTTAGGTCCATAGGTTTCTGCAACGTCTATACATATATTTATAATTATATAGAACAGAGTTCATCTTGTTGCTGGAGGTTTTTTCTGTTTTCGGTTATTAGTAACTGTAAGGACGTGACACAGTTTCTCTGCTGGCCCGCTAGGGGTGCCTCCGAGCCCCAGAAACACATGACACAGATCTGCTGGAACAAAGGACGACCAAGGGGTTTTGGCCTCAACAAGTTTTTGGCGGCTAAACGTACAAGTTAGCATCCATTAGGTTGGAGCGGTGGTATCTCACATATTTGCTACGTTTAACGTTGTTATGATCATCAATCGTCGTATTTTTTGTTTTTTAAACTCCACAGAAAGAAAAACAGTTTTTATCTCTTTTTCGTAAATGAATACTACATGCTTGAAACACGGCAGAGTTTACGTTGCATCATCTGCTGAGCACCGTAGACAAGGAGAGAAACAGAGTGCACGAGCAAATGAGAGGAAGAGAGAGAGATCTGACGATAGGTGAGAGATGTCGAACACTTACAGAGATGTGAGCGCTGGATTTGACACAGTGTTTCTGTAAGCTGGCAGTATATTGATTTTACAGAGGGATGTCAAGTTGCTAATTAAAGCCTAGTTGGAAAATAACATGTTGATAGTGTATAATGTGACTGCCTACGCCACAAGCTCACCTTAGAATAGAGAACAGACCCTGACACAAATACTGATGGTGGTGCTTTCTTACAGTACTCAAGATATCAAATAACCTGTTATGAGCTAATCTGTAAATCTCTGTCTTATCAGCATTTGGTACACGGTTGTTGGCACAGTATGTGTTGAATTCTGAGGTGTTATAGCCTTTCCTTAAATGCACATAATGGTTAACATTTAATAGGAGGTCAATCAATCAGATCAAAGCCAAAAGGTGTGATCAGAACCATGATGTCACCTTGTCATCTTATTTTTCTTCCTCCCTCTGGTTAGACTGAAATTATTAGCCTACTATGTATGGCCACCTGACAATACTGAGTTTTGAATGAATTGCTGTCTATGTTACAGTATGTTTGCCATTTTCCATATGCTGACTATTCTCTCTCTCTTTCTCTCTCGTCTCTATCCTTCTCTAAGTGCGTCTGCTGTCTGTCTCTGTGTGTCACGGCGGCACGCCCTCAGACATAGTACTCTTTGTCTTTGTTCTTCTTGTTCTTGGTGACTGTCTTGGCAGTGCTGGGCTGTTTCTCCTTCACAAGGGCTCCGTTGCTCTGCGTGGCTGAGTTGCTAATGTAGTTGCGGCTCTGGTCCACCTGGTAGGATCCCTCGTCACGGTTGCGATACTTGTACATGGCATAGAGCAAGATAAGGATGCAGAGGGCGGCGGCAGCCACGATGCCCACAACCATTCCTGTGGTGCTGCTGGACTGCTGCACTTCCACGGCGCCTGGGAGTCCTCTCTCAGGAGACGTGGGGTCTGGAGTGGGAACATGGGGAAAATTTGGGGGGTAGGTTATTCCTGGTACTCTGCGGTGGCCTGGGTCTGATGAGGGGTGGGCCGGCGGCAGCAGCACCCGTTCCCGTGTGTTCATTTTCCCGGCGGGGATTTTGTTGTTGCTACTGCTGCTGCCGCCGCCGGCTGGCTTGAGGCGCGGACTGAGCTGGTCGGGGTTGGCTGTGGGGGTGGAGGAAAGAGGTGGGTTGTGGGAGTTGGGGATGCGAGAGAAATGGCGATCACGGGTATTCTGGACTCCGCCCTCAGCGGCTGGGGGAGGAGGGAGGACAGTCCTGTCAGTGACCAGGGGGGAGTTTTTGTAATAGTCTTCGTCATCGGTCTCGGTCATCTCCCCTGAGCCATATGCCGACACCTCGATGGTCTCCTCGCAGTCCTCTTGGTCCAAGGGGCAGGGGGGCCTGCCGTTGGGCAAGGGGAGGGACTCTTTGGTGGTTTCGAGCAGGGTGAGGAAAGGGCGGTAGGTGGTGGGGGGTGGGGGGATTACTGGATAGCGGGTGGCGATGGATGGGGGGTCTAGGGAGTCCACCGTTATTATTGGCAACACTAATTCACCTCCTAGGACAAGAAAGAGACAACGGAAGAGAAGAGTGTTAGAGACCAGCTGAGTGAGAGACCATCTCCAGATCAACAAAAGAAAAACAGTTCAAATTAATACAGCAACACCAGTATTAGAACAGCACTAAAACTTAACATGAGGTTAGTTATATTTAGTTAGTCTGTTCTTTTTAAAAAGTTAATATGCTGGCTGACTATGAACTGACATAAAATACAAGTTGTAAGAATATACTGTATCCTGCACCTGTTTCTGACTGTTCTGACCTATCTCCCTATGAAGACCTACATGTTATATCACTTATACATCAGAAAAGTAGACTACAAATTACAGTGTACAACTTAACATCTATTGTTCTACACAGCCTATCCTTCACTGCTAACTTTCTACTCTTACACTAACGCTCTGATGTTTCTGCTGTGATTGGTTAAATAAGATAGCAAACCACGAGGTTCAGGTCACTTACATCAACAAATTGGCCGCATGATTTTTGCATGAAAAAAAAAATTACAAAAAGAAAGCTGTGTAAGATTGTTCTTGGATAGTGAGAAACAACTCCCCCCTCCCCCCCCTTCATTACCTCCTGTCCTCTTTTGTTTTCTGGGTGAAAAATAGTCATCATGTAAAAAATATATTGTTAAATTACTCATTTAGTCTTTTTTTTTCTTTTTAAATTCTAATTATGAATGGGCTAAATCCCATTTTTCCCCTTGGGGCATGGCTCATTTCTTATTATCTTAATCCGTGTGCAGACCCTCAGGAGCTGCTGCAGAAAACTGATGCCCCTAATTTCTAACCCATACTCTCAGTACACACTATATGCTGAGAGACAGTATTAATACTATTGCTCTATTTTCTCTCATGAGTCCCTGATGCCCACTTCCCTCCCAAACACCACACATAAACATGGGGCAATGATCTTATAAACAGCCACCAACGTCAAAATTGTCTCAATGAGCCAGAACTTTTTGTCAAGCTTTAGTTATGTAATTTGATTTTACCCCATTGTGAAATGAACAGCCACATTACATCAGTCTTATAGGGTGTATAATGATAGCATTTGTAAAAAGCTGAATTCATTCAGGAGAAATCTGTGTACACTGACTGGAAGCCCGGCTGGAGTTAAAGGTTAAACATACTGGGAGAATGTTAGCAAAACATGGCAGAATATGAGTAACAGTCTGTTTGTAGACTACATTTCTTTTCAGTCTGGCAAATGCCGTAAGAGTCACAGTCAAAGAAACATTTGAAAACATGTCAACAGGGATTAGGATATGGCACATCTTGGGGGGAGAAAAAGGGAAGGTAACAGCAAAACATGACCAAAGGAATGCCAACATCACCAGCATAAAATCATGACTCTGGCTCTTTGTTTATTTGATGAGGTAAATCAGATTGTGACTCAGAAGGACACAGGTTGGATCGGACAGTTCAGGGACAGTGGGGATGTGTTATAAAGGGAGATGTTGGGATTGGAACAATTCCCCCGTTGCCTTTATTCAGCTCAGAAATGTTCAAGCACCCCAAACCCTGAGCCCCCCAAATCTTTCAGTTATAAAACCATACATTTTCACTCAAAGAATTGCAAAGGCTTTGTTACAAAGAGTAATGTATGAGTTAACAAAGCCACGAAACATTTAAGCATATAACAACAAACTTGAGAGAAACAGGCCTTGTAATGAAAGAAAATGTGAGAGCTGTAAAAGAAAAAGCTTAGTAATTCTTAAACTCTTCTTCTAACTTTTTATTGCTGTACCAGTACTGGAAAGTCTAGTTTCCATGGCAATGCTCAAGTTATTTCTCTCTATTATATTTTCTTTCTTTCCGTCTGTATTTGAGGGCTGTGTTTCACCTTGAAGGCTGAGAGGACAGCAGAGCATGGTGGCACGTTTGAGGAACAGAAAGAGCCGAACCAAGGATTTTGCAAGTTTAATGCTTTGTTTTTTTAAATGTCTTTTTCCTTGACTTTGACAAGTTATTTCACTAAACCAGTTTCAAGGACCTCAGAGATTGTTCCTCAGAGATCCCAATGTACATGTGACTGAAGGTGATGGACAAGATGGTTGTACTGCTATCTTTACTTCCATCTGTGAGCACAATAGTGCAGTTTTAAGCTCCATACCCTCTGCCCAGTGTGCTGCCACCAATTAAGGCCTTTCCATACTTTCCAGATTTCTGTTTCATTCACACAATAAACAATGGTCCGCGACGGACTAGCCATATGTGATATGCAGTGTGCAGATTGCAGCAGCAAAAACAAAAGATAACAGAAGAAGTTTAGTGGCTACACTTCCTTTCTTTTATCTTTTTTGGCCAGACTAATAATGTTGCAGCTGAAACTAAGTCTGTGTCAACATGGCTGAGACAATAGAAGAGAAAAAAAAAAAAGAAGAGGTAACTGCAGATATGAAAAAGAGCACATTGTTCCCTGAATGGAAGGAATTATATGTTTTTGTTGAATGAAATGAGAAATCTTTCAGCTTGAAATGACATATGCTGTGAATCAATGTTTTCTTAAACGGCCACTATAACAAGTCAAGTAAAACATTGCTCTATTCACTAGGGCGCAACCCATATATCGGTTTACCGATATTATTGCCCGATATCGGCCTACTGCAGATATATCGGTATATATCGGTATCCGCATATTTGTTCTCCAATAAGTGTTATTGGAGATATTAAATATATTTAAACTGTTTTTTAAAGCTGAAAAAGTACTTAGACTAGTGATTTTAAATGGTGTAATCATGTAATTTGTCCAGCAGAGGGCGGTCCCTTATTTAATTGGTAATAAGTGAAGTGTTTACTGTTTGGTGCAATGAGGTTTGGAATAAAGTTTGTTAGATATCCTGCCTCCATTATATATCTTTGTCACATGTATTTGATAACCACATTCAAAATATTATATATATATCAGCCAATATATGAGATATTGGAATTTTCTTACTCCCTAACATGATTATCAGCATCAGCCCCAAAAATCCCATACTGGTTGGGCCCTAATTGAATGCATATGTGGCTTTCTTTGTGCTACCTTAGCTTTTAACCCTTGATGTTGCTACTTACTTGTATATATGTTACTACTTGTACTCATCATCACCTTCACATATACACATTATTTAAATGTCTATTTCAGATCTTCCCTATAGTCAGCAGTCCCGTGCTCTGTTTCCACTGTGGGAGAAGTTAGCTGAGGCCTTGAAAGAGCAAGAGGACGTGGTCATTGCTCGCATTGATGCCTCAGCCAACGACATCAACATGTTAATGCAGGGCTCCTACCCTTCACTATGCCTGTTCCCCGCTCTGTATGCAGAAAGAGTGAGAAGCTTCTTAAATGTTTTTTTTATAGATTATTTTTCTGCGTGATGTCTTCAATTTTCTCTTTTTTCTCATGTACAGTAATAGTTTTACTATTAAGATGTGAACTATTTTTGAATCACTAGCAAGCTGTTAATAACAGAGTCAGTTAAAGGGGTGACTACAGTTGCAGTGTTTCTTCACAGAGAAGAGAACTTGCAGTGCGTAAATGAAAAAAAAAATATATACTGTAATGGTCTTTTGCATTGAAGACACAAATTATTGTCAAATGACAGCTAAAAATGTAATATATTAAGATTACATGTGTTATTCATGATCTGTAAAGAAAATAATGTGATATATCTTTGCCAGATGGTGGTTTACACTGGAAAGAGGAAGCTGAAGGACCTGATAAAGTTTGTAGATACAGAGATGAAGGAAGCTGAAAAAGACAGAATTAAGGTAAATTATGTCCTTCATTACTCCGCCCAACACCACTGGGGTAATTCCAGTTTATTTCACTGTGTGTGTGTGTGTGTGTGTGTGTGTGTGTGTGTGTGTGTGTTCTAGAGTTGCTTTTTCTTTGTTAAAAATAAACTTCTTTCTTTTGTGTCTTCAGGAGGAGGAAGACAGGAGGAAGTACATCAAAGCTGTAAAAGCTGAAGAGGCAAAAAAAGTCCACAACACCAAAGACGAGCTTTAATCCAAAAACAGAGTTGTGTGTGTCTGTGTGTGTGTAAGAGAGATATCTTTTTGTCAGCACTCTCTAAAGGCAGAGCTGGTTTTATCTACTCAACCAAGCTGTCATAAATCATCCAATCAAATCCAATAAAGTTTTCAGTTAACAACTTAAAAGACTTTTTATTCATTTAACCTCACTGTGTCTCTGTCATCGTCATGTTGATTACGTAAACTTGAAGCTGAAGCAGACTTGACTTCGACTTAAGCCCAAAACATCCTCGGCATAGAATTGTAGATTAACAACAAAAAACATGGACCCTGACAAATATATCAGCATGTTAAATCACCCGATGTTTTTAACATGGTAAACTGCACCAGTATCCCCAGAAGTCCGCTAGTGTTGGATTTATCATCATGAATTGATTTTAAAAAGTCACCCAAAATACACTGCAGTTCATGGCTGGACTACAATGCATCTGAAAGGGATATATGATTGCCCTGTGAGCACAATGGTATCCTCCTGGGAAGCTCTTTGATGTAGGTGTGGACTATAATACCAACAGCGCAGTGTCCTGGACACGGTGTCAAGTCCGGTGAGTCACACATCAGGACAGGTACCACACGAAAAAAGAAAACAATGTTGAAATTAATTAGCATGTGTCCACGCCTTCCAGCTGAGCACAATACTGCAGTCACTCTTTTCACTCAATAAGCGGAGTTTAGGAGCAGAGTTTCTTTTTCCCTCTTGATGTGTCTGTCGGAGAAACGCTGATTTTTAACGTGAAATAGCATTAGTGTTTTACCAACCAGTCCATTTATTTTTATGAGGAGAGGATCTCTGCTTATCAGTTTCTAGACAGTTACAAGCACACCCTAACCCTCCTAACCCTGTAAATCCAGTGGCTAACAGCTCATTGTTGCAAACAAGCCAAAAAGAAAGTTGTCTGTAGGCCATCTAACCTTTTAGCTTAGCTTGCCGTGAATTTAAAATCTTCCAAACTCTTGTGTAGCACTGCTGCTAACAAACAGCCCCCCTCTAGCAGCTACGTTACAGACAGCAGTGCAGCAAGAGGAGAGAGGAGATCAGATACTGAACCATTCTTTCTAAACTTCATGTAGAATTGTTTAATGTCAGCAATATGGTTTAATTTATTGACATTTTTGATGTGCTTCCAATGAGATATTTTAGGGTTTACTGAGAAACATTCTGAAATGCACCCAGAATTACCCAAGCATTGTGCCTAATCTATAGAAACTAAATTACAGAGAAGCATATGTCTCATAAAAGGTAAAAGAGCACCAAAAGAATGAAATAAATATAGACAGACTGCAGTCTTATGAAAGACACACTTATTTTACATTTTATAAGGCACAAGACTGTGTCTGAATGGATTTTTTTTTTTTTTTAGCTAATAGGCAAATAAAAATTTTTTTGGAAAAAATACCTAGCTTTTTTCTCCTTACGCACAAAATGCGTACCGAAACTGAACCGAAACCAAAGAACCAAGGCTTGTATCAAACCGTGGGCTGGCTGTATTGTTGCATCCCTATTGTCTACCACTGAAAATCTGTAGGTCTTTGGCTATAAATTCGCCGATACATCTGGAGATCTGTTGAGCTCTGGCACTGTTATGGGGAAGTGAGGTTGTAAACACTTCTTTTAACATCTTTTGGCCTTGCTGGATTTTGACCCTTGCATCATCACAAGTCTTTTCGGGAGATCATTTGTCAAGTGGCTCCTCATATTAGTTGTATTCCCCACCGCATATGTCACCGTAGTCTGGCAGTGTCTGCATACAGCTTTTTTCCCCGTCCGTCACCTTTTCTCCTTTCTCATTTTCTGACACGGGGAAACCAAAATGTTTCCACACATTAGACTTAAAAGTTCCTAGAGCATCTGCCATTTCCAAAACTTTGTCACTCTGTTTCCCCTCAGCACTCACGGGGTCCGTCGTTTGTGCTCTGATCTGATCTCAAATCTGTAAAATGAACAGCGCGCAAAGGATTAAAAAAAAGAAAAAACTACACTACACTTGTTGCCAAGAATACCATCATATGTTCGTGACAATATCGAGACACTTTGTTCACCACAAAATTGACAATACCGTTAACATCCCTGTCATAAAGGCAAAGGCACTGCATGGTCAAGACTTGCTGTTTGACACATATGACAGATGCAATCCTCTGTAGATCAGCTCCCACATTTGCTTGTGCTATCAAGTTCACCGTGTTTACACAAACCGTCACTAAATCATACCCTTAGAGTTGACCAGCCAAACTTCTTTTTTCCCAGACTTTCCTTCTTTTCTCTGAGAAAGAGAGAAAGCCTATGAAAGACAGAAATGTGTTATTTTCTGATTGTTTCATGGAGGTCACGTTGTTAAGCACAAACAACCATCAAACATCTAACCTTCTCAGAACATTGTGGAAACATACCAATAACATTGGTTTTACTTTAGAAAAACTAATAATATCAATAATATCAAGGGAATGTAAATGAAAATGTTCAAATAACCTTCCTGGAATGTTTATCTAAACTTTGTATGTAAATGTAACATTGACATTTGTTTTACATCAGAAAAACTTTGCTGTAACACTGAGTAAATGTTACATTGAAACTTTTAAATAACCATGCTGGAACGTTCCACTAACCTTCCCATAACATTGTAGGGACGTAACAGTAACGTTTGTTCTTTGTCAGAAAAACTTGCCATTTTAACACCTAGGGAACGTTTCGTCAGAACGTTCAATAAATTTTTCACAACAAATAGCTAACGTTCCCAAAATGTTTTGGGAACCAAATTTTGCTAGCTGGTTAGCTTGCCAGCTGAGTAACAGAGCAGCTTTGTCACAGAGACTGGGAGATATGGACTAAAATTTTTATCACGATATTTTGTGGTATTTATTGTGATGATGACATAAATGATAAAAGAACCACCATCTTTCAGGCTAGGTAAAATTTTTCAAATGGGCAACTTAACTACACTCATTACATGTAAATGTGCTACTGCGCTGCAAAACTGTACACATTAATGATTCCAGTGACAATAATAGTAACAAAAGTTTTGGTCAAAATAGTCAGAGAGGCATTAATTGGTGAGATGAGCCTGTCATAGTTATTAAGCTCATTGTTCCGACAGCTCACTGTTCAGCCCGCATGTATGAGATGCACCAATGGGCTGGTGTTCTATTTCTGCCACCCACTGAAATATGCTACTTTGCAGTTGTGACCATGCGCAATGGAAACTGTTTACGTTTAGCCAAGGTGTCCAAATGGTTAAAGACGAGCTGAAATGCCTGTTTCCAAAGCGTTAACTGCTGTGTTGTGATGTAATCGCTACTCAAACAGTTAAACAACCAATGAACGGGCTTTAGGGGAGGGACATAAGTTGGAGGAATCTGATTGGAGTGTTGTTGGCAAGTGTTGTTACTCCTTGGCAACCATTGCTAGGGCTTTGCTAAATTTTAACACCAAGCTAGCTTTAGTTTATTTAATATTTATAGGTTCATGTAACAGGTAAGAGCAGCTGCATGTCCACTTGCTAGCGAGCCTGGCCCTTTAGCTGAATGGCATCCATTCCTGCCTCTGTTACCAAAAGTTCCACGTTCATGCCTCAGTCCAGTTGGGGGGCACTGTGCTAACCTCGCTCAGACATTATAACTGACAGGTGGACTGACGTGATATAATTGGTTGAATTAAAAAAATGATTCAACCAATAACTGCCAGAGTCAACGATGACATCAGGGACCCAAGAGTTTTATTTTAAATGAAAGACGGAAGTGGCAGACTTTAATTTAAAAATAGTAAATAATTCATTGTTGTTATTTTTTGTGAGACATTTTTAAATTTGACTAAAGAAGGAGCAGGGATATGGTCCACAAGGGCTGAAAGTGCATTTTTGATTTCAGCTCGACTTTAAGGTTTGGCCAAAATTACTGGGAGGGGCATATAAATCCAACACAGAGGTTAAGTTTAGACAAGCAATCACTGACGATTATGATTAGGCATGTTACCCGAATATACAGAAATAACCAAGACATCTGGTTGAGTTTTGGCAAGTCTTCACTGACGGTTATGATAAGGCATGCGAAATACATTTATTCATGCCTAAGAAATATTTTTTAAATTTCTTGGTTCGTGCTATGGTAGCATTTTTCAACAAAGCAGCAGAAATCGACAGAACATCTCTCCATTTATGTTCTTTTTGAAAGGAACGGAGGAGGCAGTGAGCAATTGGATGTCTATAATATTGGTGCATCTCACAACATGCAGGCGAAACAGTGAGCCATCGGAACAAGGGGCCGTTGGAACAATGGGCTGTTGGAACAACGGTGTGGCACCTTAAAGTGGAAATGAAATATGGAACAATTTGAATCTAGTTTGTTTGATTTTTACCCAAGGTGAGACATGGCACCGAATTCAAACTCTATATTTTTATAATATTGCTGAAAAACCAGAAAGTAATTCCCTCTTTTGGCAATAGAGCGCAGCCATCTTCACACAAGCTAAGCAGTGACGTCAGTGGAGTGGTTCTGTTGCTGCTTGTGGGGAGGACAAACATTACATCTCCGGTGTGGATGAAGTTTCCTAGCTGTTTTGATGGATGAATTGGAGTTACGGACATGAAAACACAAGGGAGGAACCATTCCGAAGGTAGTGAGAAGTGCGCTTGGTATAAAATTATTTTTTCCAAGGCGAGACTAACTTTATCATCTCTTAATGAGGAGGGAACTCTTCGTTTCCAAAAAAATGTTAACGTTACTGCGTTACTAACGTACGTTGCTTTAGAACCAGCTAGATCTTGGTGGTGTCCTTACATTAGGAATAAAAAGACCGTTTTATTCACTGACATATGGATGGACTCATGTTTACCGACCCAAAACGACAGCTTGGTTTGGCTAATGTTAGCTGCTGACATTATAGTAATGTTGTATTATAGCTGTTCAACGTTAATCTTTCAAATCAATGTTGTGAACCAACACCTTGATGGAGACAAGTTAAACACACTCACCTACTGACTCCACCAAGGTGGCGGTTCACAACATTGATTTAAATCACTAACGTTAGCCAGCTTTACATTAATGTCACCATGATCATCAGCAGCTAATGTAGCTAACGTTAGCCTAATCAAGCTGTTAGTTTGGGTTGGTAAACATGCACCCATCCATCTGTTAGTGAACAAAACAGTCTTTCTATTCTTGACACCACCAAGATCTTGCTCCTTCTAAAGTAACATAGTAACATTAACGTTATATTGGAAACGAAGAGCTTCCACCTCCTAAAGAAAATTGGCTTATAAACTATAGATGACAAAGTTAGTCTTGCACCACTTAGCTTGTGTGAAGATGGCTGCACTCTACTGGCAAAAGAGTGAATCACTATCTGGTTTTCTAGCAATACTAGATAAATATAAAGTTTGAATTCAATGCCATATCTTACCTTAGGTAAAAATCGAACAAACTACATTCATATTATTCCATATTTCATTTCCACTGTAATTGCCTTATTAACTCATCATAAAACACACTGAAGCCAAACTCGACAAAAGCAATAAAACTCTTTTAATATGAAATGAAATAGGAATATGAAATAAATCCTTCATCATAAGGTAGATGTGAAAATCCCTGCTGGCAATGCCATCTTCTCGCCTCTCTCCCTCCTCATGCCTCTTTTGTCCCCTGAGTCAGAGTTCTGGATGAAGTCGCAGTAAATCACTTCAGTACTGTAATCCCTGTTGTTAAACTGGCCTCAGGTGGTCTTGCAGGCTTTGTTCAGTCCTGGTCTGGCTGTGTTTGTTGTTGGCTGTGGTATAAACACTCAACACTGGCAGCAAGGCTAACTGAGCTAACAAGCTAATGGCAGCTTTTAGCAACCAACGAGACCTTTGGCAAAGAGCATACTGAGTAGTAGTTGGGGGTTACTGTAGTGATATGTTGACCCCCAACCCCACACCCCAACTTTTCTTTTCTTTTTTAAATAAATTGCCCCTCTAAAGACATTCATAAAACAAGTTTTCTTTCGTTTGTCTACGGAAATGCCAGACCTTTACTAAACTGATCGGTGGAAAGTTTTTAACTAGAGAGGTGTTCTCACATTCATCTGACTGAGAAGGAGATGTCTGTGCATTTCCCTGAAATCTGAAATTAATAGAGACCTGAGGCAGGTAGATCTGGTACAGCAAGAAAAATTGTATGTCCTCCATTGTCTTCTTGGTGTTTTAAGAGAGGCAAAGCTCAGTGTAAGTGGTGGTGTAGTTGAGAGGATGAGAGGGAGCGAGTCTCACAAAAGTGATAATGAATACAAGCTGAGGAGAAGAAAATTTTGGCAGTAAGTTATCAATCTGGCAGCAAATGTACAGTACTGGCTATTTAATAAATGACAAAGCTTTTCAAAACAAAGCTGTTGCTTCCCAACTGCTAAAAAAGGGAAGGTTGTTAGCCCGAAAGTACCAGTACAACCCTGCCCGTATTTAAGAGCACTGACTACTGTGGAAAATCAAAACAGATCAATAACCTTGTTACCCCAAATCCCCTTAAAACCCTGTACTGACCCATATCTACATTAATGCTTACTTAAATCTAGATATTGGTTAAGCCCAGTTTTTATACAAGCTATGAATCTACACAAATTTCTACTGTCTCTGAATCACATTGAACATATTCCCATTGCGCTGAAACAACCCACATTACATCAAATTGTATAGGATTGAACTGATTTTAAGTGTAAGCACAGAGGAAAACAAAGCTCTATTTCCCACCATAATGGAAGTCAAGAGTGCTCATCAGCTACATGCAGCCACTTTCCTTTGTCTTGCACTCTAGTCCCAGTATTCATCTCTCTCTCTCTCTCTCTCTCTCTCTCTCTCTCTCCCTCTCTCTCTCTCTCTCTCTCTCTCTCTCTCTCTCTCTCTCTCTCTCTCTCTCTCTCTCTCTCTCTCTCTCT
>JAQFJA010000016.1:2505243-2517481 GCA_029874485.1 Naso brachycentron
GTAAGTAATGTTTTAACTAAAACTGGCTCTGAGTGAAACCAGTCTGAAAAATACATATTTCCAGTGTGTTGACGTCCCTTTCTTTTACATTGTAACACTGTCATTTACGCATCAAAGTGAGAGAGACTCAAAGACATCCAGCCTCGATTGAGTTTGAGTGTTGATTTGAACAGCTGAGGCTGTGGAACCACGTTTAGCATGATGAAATTTCTTCTTTATCCTTACCCACATGCCACTCCACATCACTGCCAGTATGAGTCAGCCCCCTCTATTTACTCAAAATGAGAGCAGGGCATCCATGCCGGTCTCCGAACAAACATCGTTACTCTGCCGATCACGTCACCCCGCTCACATGCATTTGAAATATTTAGAGCAAAAAGGATGTTTGGAGTTTGAGTATTCCATAATTCAGCTTTGATTAGGTTGAGGATGGAAAATCCAACAGCGTGTCAGAGCCTAATATGTTTTCCCTTGCTTGCTTTTAAATCATACCACAATAGCTACAATTATGGCCATATAATCTGTGTAACAGGAAAAAAAACCTGTTTTTCAGTACGTATGACTCCATAAACTGTTTACAACTGCTGCATTTGCTGCCATCGCTCTCAGGCAAAAGTGATTTATTTGAACACAGAGGGACGATGCTCTGTTCATATCGTGTCTCGCTGAGAGTCACATATTGGCTGCAGTCAAAGTCACCTCCCTACAGCTCACCAGCACCTGGATTGCCCCACAAAGCTGGCTGCCTTTGTTTTTCTGGGCAGCCTGGCATTTCCTCCTCGCTGTGATATAAATCTCAGATATGCACCAAATATCAAACTGTAGTATTTCACCAACTTCCTTCTTTATCTTCGGGTTTTTTTCAGATCTTGTTTCTTCTCCGACAGTGGTGCTCAAATATTTCTGCTTCACATCTCTTTCCACTGTATGCTCTCCTTTAAAGCTTCTACTGAATTAAAATGCAGAGCCAACTGGCACTTTAAGGAAGTAATGGAAAATTAAGTAAAAGGAGAACAGGGTGAGGTGGTTCAGACATATTTTTAACAAGTTTTCTCCATAATGCTCCTGGGAGAAACTGTATTTGTTTACAGTCTGATATGTGAGTAGAAAGACATCCTGCTGTGAAAACAGCAGCACAAGGACAAAACGAACCCAACATTCATCCACTGCCTTCAATGTGTTGATGCACTTTAGGGAGAGTTTGCAACAGAAAAGCTTAATGACAAAATGCACCACTGATCAGTTTTAATGTAAAATGGTCTTGTGGCATCTGAGTAATATTGCGTAACACAGTTCTGTGTTTTTTGTTTTGTGTGTTTAACAGTAGGCTGAGCTCACTGAGCGTCAGTCTCTGCATTCGTTTTTGTAGTGCCAACAAATGTAATAACCGATTCCCCTGACGTACCTTCATGAAAGCTAAATTTATTCCTTACTGGCTTCACTGGAGTGCATTTCTGATGAAAAAGTATATTGAGTTCATAAACTACTGCAACTGTTACACTGCTTTAGAAATCATAAATAAATGAATATGAATAAGTATATGAACTTGTTTAATATTTATAAAGCATTATTGAGTGGTTTAGTAAATAAATATTGAATTATTTCAGGTTTATTTTGCTGTAATCTATAAAGTAATGATATGATGTAAGAGATTTAATCCTTTAGGATAATTTACATGTATGTGATATTAGTTTTATTCAGTGTTTGCTCATTATTTATTCTTTTAACCCTATTTCTGTCTTTTATATTGTGCTACACTTTTTAATATCTCATCTTATTATCACATATGTCAGAAGCACCTGGAATTGCTTTGTTGTGACATCAGTACTTCAACCTTTCTACTATGATATCATATCATTATCCACCCCATATTTCCTAATACGCTCTCCCTTTTCTTCAAATTGTCATTTTGTTCTTGACCTTATTTTTCAGTCCCATTAAAGTTTTGTGATAATGCAATTCCAGAAATTCTAGAGTAAGCAATTTATCACTATGTTATCTCTATGACCTTAATATCTTGTTAACTGCCATATCTACGGAAAATGGTGAAAGCAGAATGTTGATTGTGCTTAATACACTGTCAGGCAGAGCAGAGGCAGAGGATGAAACTGGACGTTACAGTAACGTTGAGGCGCACTGGTATCAACTGAGATCATCCAGAGGACGCCGGTCGAAGCCTCCACATTGGCAAACATCTAAGCTGTGGAAATGGGGGCTGTTAACTTTTGTGGGATGGCTAGCTAAGGGAGATCAATAAAGTATCACACGGACAAACAACTGACACCCAAACTGATCGACCAGGGTGGGTTTGATCCCAGGCGAGCTCTGAGTCACACTGGGTGAGTTGGCTCATGGCTCTGGGTTATCCCTCATCTATCACCCTATCTCTCGGTTTCACTCCTCGACCAAAAAAGAACATTGGCAGGTTTGCCTCTATAGCGTATTGTCTGATGAATTATTGAGGAGCTTCTCAAAGCTCTGATCTTGTCGGAGTAAAACCGGTATAGCGCCTACAACATCCTGGGACTGATAAGTAGCTTGGAGGTATGTGAGAGATGGTGAAAGGGAGGTCGTGCTAAGGTAGAGAGAAGAAAGAAAATGATATACAGTATGAAGATGAAATGAAAGAGATTTAATGAGCAGGGCGTGTTAGAGAAAGAGATGTTTATATATCTTCTTTAATTGCCTGTTACTGTGAATCCAGTTAGTATCTACAGATGACTTTACGTACATGTGTGAAACGTGTTTATGTCATCATACAAATATCTTGTTTAAGTGTCTTTTTTGTGTGTGCATGTTTACTCCGTCACTCTACCCCACTGATGTTTCATCTTTGGAATCCAGGTCCCGACTTCCTGGGTGTTGTCACTCTTCTGACAGAGTCTCATTAACAACACTGGAGGATCCGAACCAAGCTTTAATTGGCTGATGTAATTAAGGCTCCCTAACAGAGTCAAAGTTTAATTAGCCTGGTGGGAAAGGCAGGAATCGTTCACAGGAATTCCACTCTGCCCACTCCCTCAATTTTGCATCCTCTCTCCCAACCTCTCTCTTTTTCTCTCTCCATCTCCGTCTCTCCCCGCTCCCATTTCTCTCTCCTGCTTTGAGCGCAGAGAAACGTGACACAAATCTCAATGAGGGTCAGTCCTTCACAACGCAGTCCCTCCAGCTCATTCACGCTCATCTTTTCCTCTGTCCTGTCCTGTTTTTTTTTTTTTATTTTGCATTTGTGACCGTGACGACCCAACAACTCATTGTCTGAGCTTTTTACTTTGAAGGTCGTCATTTAGCACCAGACAGCCAAATACCCCCCCCCCCCAAAACCTCCTGGATGAAATGCAATTGTAAGAAAACAAGTTGCATGCCTGGAATTGTGTTGTTGTACTACAGCGGCAGGTAAACACATCAACTGGCTGTATGTAATCGTACTGTGAGAAGGAGTTGTATTGATTTCCATGAATTCACAGCAGTCATATCTTGCTGTGCTTAACGTTTTTTCTCCTTCCTGAAGGCAGTTCAATAACACATTCTCAAAAGTAATTGAAAACACTGGGATTTGGTCCTATCATACAATGACTGCAGGCCAGTGTTTGTGCAGCAATGATGAAGAGGGGACATGTTTTGCGGACAATGTTGATTCTTCTCTCCTTGTCCACGGTTTTCACCGAGGCTTATCCGACCTTGCTGGCTTGCCTCTCTGGAACTCTTGTGACATCTGGAAGGTGTGATATGGAGCATGTGCACGCACGAGTGAGCGTGTTTGTTGTTTCTCAAGAGAGACGGCTGCAGAGAGAAACCTTTACACCCACAGAGTGAGAGAGACAAGTGTCTGTCTGGAAAGGTGAGCATGTCTGCCACTATGTGTGCATTTGTGTGGGCATACAAGAGAGAGAGAGTTGTGTTTCCCCGTGGGAGATTAAGCCTGGGCATAGCATCCACCGAAAAACTCTCATTTCTCCTCTTTCGATAAGAGGGGAATTGAGTCTCTATTTCGGTCCCAACCACCTACAGAGAAAACCGCAGGAGAATGCTGCACTCCAGTTTCTCAACACAGGTTCAGATCAGTTTCTCCTCACACAAACATACCGATTGCTGTAATCTCCTCCTATTTACAGTCCGACATATATCCTATTCAAACCACTAATCCCCATTTTTGAAAAAACTTTGAAAATTGTAGCCTAGGAAAGTAAAGTTCTCTTCACAGACAAAGACATTATGGTGATTCTCACTCTTCTTTTGTTGTTAATCACCTTTGTTCTTTTGTTGTTCACCAAAGGTTTGTTTAACCCTCAGGGTAGATTTGGGGGCAATCTAGCCTTTACGTTGCATAATTATTTGTTGATCCATTCTAAGGTTAGTAAATGCATTTTCAATTTTGTAATAGCCTGAATTGAGCTTATTTTAAATTTTGCTAACACTTGCTTTTTTCACAGCAGTTGCTACCAAGGATGGCTCTGTGATACCAGGGTTTAAACAGTGCTGAAATGCAAAGTAAGACCGTGTGCAATTTAAGCAGACTACAGATCAAGTGTTGACATTGTTTCCTGGTGAACATGCTAAATTTGAGTATTCTATTTATTTTAAAAGACCACAAGGAACTTTCAGTTTTTGTCAATTCTAATTTATAACCATCTGAGGAATTGTGAGACTGTTTTGTAAGTACTTAAATGTTCCTCGTAGTAACTTTAAGTATTTAAAGCAGAATCCCTCTCTTCTTTCTTCTGTAACATTTTCAGATATTTTTGATGACTCATTTTCTACCTGGGGCGCGTATACATGAAATCATCCAATCCTTCGTAGGCTAATTGTGGGTGATAAGCTAACCCGCCCATAAGCAGACTTGACCCTAAGGTTGTGGCTTGACATTTTCCCTAGGAATGTGGTAGAGGTTTGGTGGAGGTGCCTCCTCCTCGTGCATTCTCCATTACAGCTCTGTAATGGTTTACTGTCTTGATCAAATCAGATATTGAAGGTGTGATTTAAATCTGTCTGGTGGCTAAACACAATCTATGTTTTCAATTTCACTCAGAAAGAAAGTGGAAATGAACAAAAAGGTGAGACATCAAATACAATAAAGCTGTTTTTTGCTAAAGTGCTAGCATTTTATACTGAATTTGTTTGACTTTTTGTGTGTAACAGCTGTTTATAATAAACAAATTAAATGTTTATTTATAATGCTTCTTATCTTTTATCTTAGGTGTTTTTAACAGGGCTCCAGAGGAACAATGTATATTATATAAATCCTTGGAAGATGGCCCCAGAACAGCATGTATACTGGCTATGTTTAATGACTGTCGCTTTTATTCCTCCCACGCCACTCAGTTAAATCTGTAATGCCATTTAACACAATATCTTGTCAGACAGCATCTTTCAGGATAAAATGTCATTAAATGTGGATCTGCATATCTGTATTTTGTCTCCTAGATTTTTGTCCTTAATGTAGAGGAAGCAGTCATTTGAATCCCATTGCTTCGCTGTACGTGATTCCTGGCAGTTTTCATGTATGGCCAGCTTAATAGAGCTAGAAACCACAGAGGCAGGGAGTAAAACACATGGCCTTTAACTTCCACCTCCTGTCATGGTGTCAGAACATTACTTGACCCACTGTTCACACTAACAGTGCCTCAGCCTCGGGGCCTGCCAGCCTACAGCTGTGTGCTGCGCAGAACAAGCTGCGTTTCCACGTCGAACTGTCCTGCCTTGTTAAAATCAGGGCAGGAGATTGGTGCAACAGCTGGGTAAATGCCAGATAATACCACTTGGCTGAGCAATTGATGGGCCGTGGTGCCGCCGACTACCTGCTGCTTTGAAAACCAATAAGAAAGGATACACATCTGGCCAATCAGAGCTGCATACAGAGGGGCTGTGCAGTCACAAGGTGTCACATAAAAGTGGAGGAAGGGATTTAACAGAAGTCTACTGAAGTTCACTTTTGTTTCTAGGCTGCACTTTGATTTGAATACCATGTACAATGAAGACTGAACTCCCTGAGTTGACTCACCATTTCCAGGCTCACACTCCTCCAAATCTTCGTCATCGCTAGGACACTCAGCTGATGCTACCAAGAGATCATCCGCATTCTGAAAGACAGAGACAGAAAGCAAAGGACAAAGAGTCAGGACAAATTGTATTTGCACAGCTGATACACGGAACATCGAAGAGGATTAAGAGTCTCTGGCAGCCACAGGTCGTTGGCTCGACTGACAACACAAGCTATTAGAGACAACTTAATGAAAGGCTGTAGGTTAAAAAAAATCCCTCTTTGGCTGCAACATGGAAATTTATTGTCTGGCACTTTGTAAGGGTCAGTTTATTTTCTGAATATATGGATGTGGGTGTGCGTTATGAGTGGTACCTAAGTGTGTTTGTGGAAACAGAGATATGAAATTGGAGGGGAACTCAAAATGAAACAAGTTCTGTCTGACCAACACCAAGTAATCAAAGAGGTGTAGCTTTTCTAAATCATCCTCATCCATCGTGTGAGCACAAACTTCAGACAATGGAGGCACTGTCGCTCAGCTCAGTTAATTTGTTCTTTTTACTGCATTGTTATCAGGAATTTCTGGCTGTATGTAAAATAGCCTTTATATTAGCAGTACAGTATAATGTGCCATGTAATTTTCAGTGAACAAAATCAAAATCTGCTGTATGCCAGAAATACCTTAATGTCTGACCACTGAATTGGAGAAATATCTGTACTAAACTTCAGATCAGTCTACCTTGCATACTGTGTCCCACACTTTAAACCGCTGAGATGGCAACAGAAAATGAAGTTCTTTCTTCTTCTTCTTTTTTTTTTTTTTTTTTACAATTTCCAGCGCTATTTCACAATCAAATTTGGGAATTTTTGAAGCAAGATATGAACTGTGTAGATTTAGAATATCAGCAGTTTTCTCTCAAAATGTAAATGTGCTCCACAGGCCCTTGTGGGGGAAGACAGCTTGCCGGCAAAACGTCCCGTCATGCTCACAGAACCCTGTTTTCCTATAGTCACACAGACAGCTGCGCCACATAAAGCATCATACGGCTACAGTACCAATAGCAGAGAACAATCAGGCCGGAAATTGATATTTTAATTTTTGTATCACATTGATTCTGTACAATATTACATTTTTGATGTATTGTAATAAAATTGGGGAAGTGATCACAGCATGATGAAATCAGCATGGCCATTAACACTGAACCCCCCCATCAGTTGGCAAGTTTCATACAAAGGCATCCGGTTTGATTAAAGTGATATTTCACTGCAAAGCTATGGAGTCTATGGAGATACGCTTTTCAAAACATCAAAACCATCTAAAAACATCCACCTAAAAATGTTAAAAGCATAGTGTGGTATAATCCAGGTCTTCTTTATCATGACATAGGCTCAATACTTCCAAAAA
Source organism: Naso brachycentron (assembly GCA_029874485.1). Classification (NCBI taxonomy): domain Eukaryota; kingdom Metazoa; phylum Chordata; class Actinopteri; order Acanthuriformes; family Acanthuridae; genus Naso; species Naso brachycentron. The sequence goes on from JAQFJA010000016.1 coordinate 2,512,629, forward strand.
GGGAGGTGAGTTTCATTATTTAAGCTCAAGAACTTCTAATGCACGTGCTCGGCAGGGCATGCGACAGGTAGACTTGTACCAAATGTGTTGGATTTTATAGCTTTTTAACCAAAATAAAATTGTTTTGGTAGTATTAAGCCTACGACACCATAAAGAAGACTTGGATTATACCACACAAAGCTTTTGAGATTTTTGGATGAACATTTTTAGATGGTTTGAAACTGTATCCCCATAGACTGCGGGCAAAAGCAGCCAAGGCTAGTGGCTCTTATTTTCGGAAAAACATCAGTTTACTGTGGAATAATGCTGGAAGGAAAAAAATATATTCTTCAGTTTATGAAATCTAAGAGTGGGTAACTGATATACAAGAAGTAGTTTTGTAGTTTTGCAGTGTATCACTTTAAAGAAAGGATAAGATTAACAAAGTTGTTACATTTCCACTGCAAGAGAAATACCAGGTCAACTTCTTCCCTCCTTACTTTGACTTTCCAAAACGGGAAACCCACTAAGCCTGGCCACGCATGCTTTAAAATGAAACAACATAAGGCCTGTTAGTACAGCGTTTGGTACAGCAGGTACAGCAGCGGGGTCTCAAGATGAAAACAGATTAAACCTGACAAGGTTGTTCCAATTTGGTGGCCAGGATTTGTCCGCACTACTGCATGACTCATACAGCTGCGTGTCTAGACACAAGAGACCCCCCTCGTACACACACATACACCCTCCTCTCTTTCAAGTCTCTGGTTGTTGTTCAAGATAGGGTCATCTGATAGAAAGCATTTCTATCTGTTATTAATCCATTGCCTGGCTGTAATCATTTATTAATTACTAAGAGTATGCATTCACTTCGCCTGGCCCTGCTAAATGGGCCTAATGATGCTGCCTCAGTTTCCCAGCAACATCTCCATCAAACATGCATTCATATTTCTATTCCATCCATGCAATCGACTGCATCTCTCTTTTTTTAATCTCAACATAAAACAGCACATAATGAATCCTTTAAAATGTGCACTTCTTAAAATTAAGCATCCAGGACATCAATAAATGCCCAAGGCAACGTGTGTTTGCAGCCATAAATGAAAAAATGTTTCAATAATAAAATGTCTTGCTGACTGCTGAATGGCTGCTTCAGCCTCCTGGAGTTATCACAGTGGTAATTTAGTGCAACATCTGTGACACACTTGTAAAGCCTATTCCACCCCCTCAAACATCCAAAAAGCCCACAACATCGACGCTGAGTGTAGTTTATTAGGTTGAAAATTGTGACACAAGGCCCACTAACTAAGTGTACTGATAACTGCTGAAAGGAGAGCTGATGGAGCCCCAATCTCCACTTTGAATTGGTCAGAACTTTTCTTACCAGTCTCTAAATTTAATCTACAAGGACATAACTTTGAACCAGCTTGCATCCACCCAGACGAATCAGACAGACAGAAACATCTTGAAGTGCTCTCACCTCAAGACAGAAGCAGCAAAGGCCAAAACTGTGATCTTAGTTTTATAACAACCTGACATCAAATTTGGGTCAGAGTGAGACAAGTGATGACTTCAACTGTTTCAGGGAAACCCACAGTATCACGGGGTGAAGGGAAGAGGAGAATCTGTACCCCCCACACACATCAAAAGGTAGATCTTTTATTCTAAGCATCAAAGCGCATTATTTCACCATGATCAAAGCTACAGCACTGCGGGTAGCTCAGAGCTGTTGGAGAAATTGAAATTTGGGTTTCCGCTTGCTTGCTTTCCGCCACCCTGGTCCTGTCTCCTGTCTCTGCTGGTTCTTTAGGGGGGCTTGGGATATTCATTAGAGCCCCATACTTCCTGTTAGCTTTGCACACTGTATTTATAATGTCAATAGTGATGGATTATTAAGGATATATGGACTATTTATGTACTATCAAAGAGAATTAAGAGTCAACCACAGCGGAGATTTATCTATCCGTCCGTCCATCCGTCCGTCCGTCCGTTTGTCTGTTCTCATCTCATCTTTTTGTATGTTTTGACTAATTCATACAACTTAACATAAAGCCTCCAAAGTACGCAGAGTGCTGCATTACTTTTCAATATTAGGCTGGTGTTAGTGTCACTGTCAACTTAATTTATGTAGCTTATTTCAAACAACCAAGGTTGACCAAAGTGCGTTACAGAGTAAAAAGGTAAAACATGAAACAGAATACATCATACTGAAAGGTGATGTGGTCTTTGGAACAACTACTGATCACCAAATAGAAGTGGAAAATCAGACTACCACTGAGTAAATTTCCAGTGCTTGAATAAATGCTTCTGTCCGTGCTTTTTAAAGCCACTGAATGTGAGATTTTAAAATGGAAATAAATGAAGGAATGAATCCAAATTTGGTGTTAGACTGGTTCCAGACCTCTGTATCAGTGCCTCTCTATTTTTTCAGGGATTTAAAATTTGAGGAGTGATTGATACATTTTTGGACCTGAGGCAGATGAGTCAGTTTTATAAAACCTAGCTTATTTGTTTTTCAACATCCCCTCCTACATTTACACGCTTAGACCAGCAGTTGTCTCATTTAAGTCTTTCTCATTTAAGTCGTCATCATGGACCTCCATAAAGATGGCCATAGCAGTGATTACGCCATCATCACTGTGAAAATGGTGACCACTGAGCTCTCTCTTCATCTTGGGGTGGAGGTAACAGTCTGAGGGACTAAGTCAGGTGAATGGAGGAGATGTTCAATTAGTTCAAATCTGCCTTCCTGGATGGCTTTGAATTTGTGGGATGGACCGTTGTCTTGATGGGAGAGCACCCCCATTTCATGCCAGATCCTCTTTACATCCATCCATCCATCCATCCATCCGTCCATCCATCATCAACCGCTTATCTGGGGTTGGGTCTCAGAGGCAGCAGTTTTAGCAGGAGGCCTGGTCACATCAACCAGCTCTGAATGGAGGATCCTAAAGTATTCCCAGGTCAGTGCAGAGATATAATCTCTCCACCTGGATCTGGGCCTGCCCTGGGGCCTCTTCCCAGTTGGACGTGCCTAAAACGCCTCCCTAGGGAGGCGACCAGGAGGCATCCTCACGAGATGCCTGAACCACCTCAGACGGCTCCTTTCCACACAAAGGAGCAGCAGCTCTACTCCAAGTTCCTCATTGATAACTGAACTGCTCACCTTATACCTGTGGGGGCAGCTGTGGCTCAGTGGCTAGAGTGGGTCGTCTACCAATCAGAAGACCGGTGGTTTGATCCCCAGCTCTACATGTCGAAGTGTCTTTGGGCAAGATACTGAACCCCAAATTGCTCCCAATGGCTGCACCACTGGTGAGTGAATGTGTGTGAATGAGTCCCTAATGAGCAGGTTGGCTCTTTGTAGAGAAGTCACCTGCCCTTAGTGTGTGTGAATGTGTGTATGAATGGGTGAATGCTGACTTGTGTTGTAAAGCGCTTCGAGTAGTCGAAAAAACTAGAAAGGTGCTATATAAATACAGTCCATTTAACATTTACCATAACTAAGGGAAACGCAGCCACCCTCCTGAGGAAACACATTTTAGCCGCGTGTATTTGCAATCTCTTTCTTTCGGTCATGACCATACCCTTCATGACCATGGGTGAGGGAAGGAACAAAGATTTAAAGATATATTGAGAGCTTGGCCATTCGGCTCAGCTCTCCTTTTGTTACAATGGTGTGGTACAGGGAGTGCAAAACCACCCCCACTGCACAAATTTTCTGCACAATCTCCTGCTCCATTGTCCCCTCACTTGTGAACAAGACCCCAAGATACTTGAACTACTTTTCTTGGGGTAAGGACTCATTTCCTACTTGGAGTGGACAGTCCACCGACTTCCTGCTGAGAACCAGGGCCTCAGATTTAGAGGTGCTGATCGTCATCCCAGCTGTTTCACCTTCGGCTGTGAACCGATCCAGTGAGTGCTGAAGATCACAGACTGATGATGCCGTCAGAACCACATCATCTGCAGAAAAGCAGCGATGAGATCCTCAGCCCATCAAACTGCAACCCTCCTCCCCCCTCCTCCCCCATGACTAAGCCTTGAATTCCTGTCCATGAAAATCATAAACAGAAATGGTGACAAGGCGCAGCCCTGGCAGACCATCAGAAACGAGTCCAAATTACCGTTGAGAACCTGAACACAGCCCTCGCTTTGGGCAATATTCTGCCATAGCTATAGCAGGCCCCTGTAATATTGTGAGCTCTTTTAGTTGATCATTTTGTATTCCTGTGCTTCCGGCAAAATGAAGGCTATCACCTTGCCTGCAGACTACACCAAACTGGCTTTCTTGGAAGTGCCAGAATCTGGGCATTGCCACCGTTTCCATTGTTCTTTCATCTCTGAAAGTGGAGAAGTCAAGTCTCATCCATGGTCAAGAATAGCTGGAGAAATCTCACGAAATCCACCTTAAAACATGGCAAGATTGTCCCTCGACATGTTGTACCAAATTTGCTTTCTTCAGGCCAAAGGAGTTTTGGGACCCAGTGAGCTGACACCTTTGCTATTTCATGGTGCTGTCATACATTTTGCCAATGATACAGTATGTGGCGACAGTAACTGGCCTTCCAGGACAGAGGTAATCTTCAAATCTGTCTTTGCCTCACTTTAATTTGGCAACCCACTTTTTCACCATGCTGTAAGGACAGGCACCCTCCCCCTGTATTGTAACCATGACCTTAGGGACCAGCTTCAGACTGAGATAGCAGATAACTGCACGCCAGCTCTTTTGGCCATTTTCTTTGACAGTGCTGACTTGCAATTTTTAATTACCAGAAGGAGAAATGCCTTAAGTTATAAACTAACTTTAGACTCTGCATGATGACTCAAAGACTTGAACCGTAATCAGAGCTGTATAACCCCTGTAAAATCTTAGG
>JAQFJA010000016.1:2584940-2601426 GCA_029874485.1 Naso brachycentron
TGTGTTGTACCTGGAGCTGCGTGATACTCAGCTTGGTAAGCACTTAATGGGTTTGCATAGCCGAGTCTTGGTCCGCACCACACAGAGCAGTAGAAAGGCTCCTGCTGTAGGCTCCTATTCTTCCCAACATGCAGTAATCTCAAACAAGCAGTACATTTCTTGTGCCAAGGTTCCTATCTGTCTGGTCAGACCATTTCTCATATTTAATATGCCGGTTTTTTTTTAGGTTTTTGGTATCATAAATAAAAAAAATAAAGGGTAGGACTGAACTACTGCAAACAAATGTTTGACTTCTACATCATCAATGATTGGTCCGGCCAAAAATTTGTCTCTGCAATTCTAAAGACGTTCCTCATTACCAGACTGATTCTCAGCAAAAACTGAGCTGAGTGGAAGGAGGGCATAGCCAGGCTAGTTATCCTAACCGACTTATTCAAGATTAATTGCTTGTATATTACTACAGTATTATTACCTGCAGTAGGCTTAGAATAGCTAAATGCATGTGACTGTGATCATAGGCTGCTTGTAATGACTGAAAATGATCAAAATCTGAATATAATATAGGCTAGACCCAAAAATGAATTGTAGCACTGTTTAACTTCAACATGCCAAATAGTGACAGCTTAGCTAATTTGATTAAATAAAGCCAGCAGTTTTAAAGTTAATTTCCTTTATGTACATAATGAAGCTTTAATACTTACTTGTTAAAAGTGTAATGTACAGAGATTGTGTATGCATTAGAACTATAACAGCTGTGTGTGTGTGCTCATGTTTCCTGTGCATGCATGTGTATAAGCAGAGCCTAATGCCTCCCCCGTGACGCCCTGCCTTCTCTTATGCCTGGTGGAAATAATAAAAATAAAAATTAATAAATTATTGTCTTATAGAGTTGATTACAATAATGTCTTGGCTTCATTTCAAAACACCTCTGCAACAGCTTAAGCCCCAACCATGGTGAGCTCTGTGTTTTGCTTATGTAATAAACCCCCTCCACCACCACAGCTGAAATATGCAATTATCATTTGGCTGACTCTAAAATGCGTTTTCTCGCCTGTGGCCACTCACGATGCTATTTAGAATTTCTCAACTTTAGGCGAGGGAACAGAAAAAAAAAAAAAGCTTTCTCTTACTCTCTCACTCTCTGCCTTTCTCTCTCTCTCCTATCGTCCTACTTTTTGGGGGTGAGCCGGAGAGGAAGAAGGAAAGAGCTACATGAGAGAGGAGGAGGAGGAGGAGGAGGAGGAGGACAGGATGGATGGTGGAGGAGGAGGAGGAGGAGGAGGAGGAGAAGAAGAGGGATGATGGAAAAAGAGAGGAGAGGGAGAGGTTCTGGGAGGATGTGATAATGAGGACAGTTAATTCAGAAACAGGGTGTGAGAGGCAGAGATTAGCCCGCCAGCAGGGCGATGCAGTCCACAGATTTTCTGCTCTGAATGGCTGTCAGCGAGGGCTGAGAGGCTGGGACGGGCCACCGAGCCGAGAGGAGTGGAGCGACAGTTTTAATTAAGGAAGTGTTTGGGTAAATATGCATTTCCAGGTCGTCGTTTACTATATGGGAGGCAGACAGAGAGAACAAATGGTGAAGGGTAGAGGAAAGGAGGAGGAAGAAGTATCAATATAATGATTTAGCTAAATGTTGGAAAAGAAAGACAAACTGTATTTTTTTTTACTTGTATTGACCTGTGTTCTTCGATCTACAATGAGACAAAAGTGCTGTTAATTGATTAAAGTATTTAATCGCGATCAATTGCATAATTCCCATAGTTAACTCATGATTAATTGCAAATTAATCACACATCTTTTTATTCAGTTCTAAATGTACCTTGAAGGGATTTTTCAAAAAGTTTTTAATACTCTTATCAACATGAGAGAGGACAAATACCTTAATTTATTCAAATGTGTGTTTATTATTATTGCAGCAATTCAAAACAATGAAAAATACTGTGATATGTTTTGATCAAGCACTCTGCTGAGTTTGGTCTGCTGTGATCAGGGCTTGATTGCTCGTGTCTGTTCTAATAGCTATGAGCAACAACAACAGCCCCCTCAGTCTTGTGTCTGTGTCTTATTGACTGTTAAGCTGGTCATAAGTTTCACATTAAACACTCACCCTACAATCGGGAGTCAGACCAAACTATAACAGCGTCCCAGTATAACAAATAGAACAACACAGTGTCAGAAAACGGAGTTATGGAGTGATTCGAATGAGGCACATGTGCTAACGGAGCTAGCCTGGAAGCTAACAGCTGACTGTATCCGACCAGCATGAACGTGGAACAATTCAAGCTGCCATCACCGCTAAGACTCACTGGTAACCTTATAATAGTGTCCTGGTATAATACAGACCATAACAAATACTGTCAAGAATATATATTTACTCCTCCACTTAAGCTTTCTATCTTATCTATCTTGTATGTATATCAATGTGGTGGCAGCATCGCTTCCTGATTTCCCTGTCAAAGGGCAGAACATGTGCGCATTAATTGTGCAGCAAAATAAATTTGCGTTAATGCGTTGTTAAAGCGTTAACTTTGACAGCACTAGAGATGTGCACGAGATGCAATATTGATGCTTCAAATTTGAAAGCACTTGAGACAGTTTAACCGTCCTTGTCCTTCTTTCTTTCTTTTTTTGTTTTCCTTTTTAAGTGATCTGGAACCAGTGGCTGAAAGATCATCGCAGGAAGCCAAGCCAGCTGTGCCAGCTGTAAAAAACTCATGATTCCGGAGAGAAGGCTGCACAGGCTGGTTGGGGGTGAGGGACATTTCAACAGTCTGATCTTTTATTGACTGAGAAGGGGATTCATGTTGGATGCAGGAGGTATAACGAGGCAAGCAGCACAGTGCTTATTATTTAATTAAGTGTGTGTGCACACAGGTGCTGTGTTTACTATTCTTTGCACCAATTGTGTGTTTTATGACTTGTCATTCTAAAATGCACCTTTCCACAATTTCTTAACCAAACCCTATGACCTTCACCAGCGTTGGAGGGCAAAGTTGTGCCTCTCACACATTCCTCTACATCCTCTACTTCATCCCTTTATCTCCAGCTCAATCCCCCTCTGCTCGCCTCTGCTTATTGTCCCAGGCCTGTGCCTAAATGCAGCCCTTTCATCTTTGTTTTTATCTGTCAGATCAGTGAGGCGCTAGTCCCACTCCACACAACTCCTCAAAATATAAAGTTAGAAAGTCTCCCAAATCCGGGCAGATCAATGGATAAGGGTTGGCAGGCCTAGCTAATGGAATGCAGCTCATGCCCTAGATTAGGATGTTTTCTTTTTCACTTGGCTGTCCTCAAACCACCACGAAGCCACAAAATGTTGTTGGTGGAGTTGGTATGTATGTTGGGGGGATAGACCACAGGCTGGTTGCTTGCTGAGACAGACGGGAAAACTGGCAGACAAACAAGCAGAGAGATGGTTTATACACTAGGAAACAACTGTCAAACAGCCAAAGAGACAATGTGCTTTTCTGGCAGCTAACAATTACCCTGATGACAGTGATGATCTGTATCTTTAAAGCATGCTTTCAGGCAGAGTTCCATATTCACATCAATAATAATATATACTTATTTATACTATACATTATATTATATAATAATAAAACTTCTATAAAATCTACAGTCAAAGCAGGTAGAGCACCAAACATGTCATCTCCATGATATATGCCTTGTTTGGAGGAATCGAGCAAGAGCAAGTCAACATCATTACAACATCATCCATCAATGCCATATTGTACATCAACTTATAAAGGACATGTCAAAGTCAGGGAGGTTAGACTTAAATATATCACATCTGAAATGTCCGATATAATCCCTTACGCCTGAGACACACATCTTGCGTCTGCCTCTGCTGCGTCTCGCTCGCTGTTGTGGTTCACACATGCAGCATCTAATGCGTCTGCTTCAGGCAGCGCTGCTGTCTTTCTACACAGAGTTTTCTTTTGAAAACTCCCCTCAATCCTCAATATAGAAGTGTTTAATGTCATAATTCCTTTCAGTTTAGACAGAAAATTGTTTACTGTTTGGGATGGGGGGGGTGAAATGTCAAATTTGTTAACTATGATCTGTCACTGTCTGACCGCACAGCCTCATGGAAATGATACTTAACATTTCTTCATATTGTAAACTAACAAAATTTGTTAACACAAGTCATTTGCTGTTTTTAACGTCATCATATTCAGCGCAGTTCTGTTCCTGTTCAGACACTGCAGGTGTGTCTCTACTCCAGGCTGGTACGATGCGCACAATGTTGAATGTCAGCCAAAGCCTGCGATCATTCTACATTAAAAAGCAAAACTAAACCTCACCATGTTGGGTCATTTATCCCAAAATACTAATACTGTTTTATGCCCTAAAAATCCTTTAAATCCTTCACAATTAAAACTTTAAATGAAGAGATTCTTTGTACAAACAAGCTTGCAAGAGGTTTTATTTTGAAAGACACTCTGGAAATGTTGAAAATACAGTAAATGTTGCTGGTATGACGTCAGTATGACTGGCAACAGGCTATTTCTCTGTCTATTTTAGCAGAGAACTGCTCATGTCTCACCGAAAAAATCAGTAAGCCTCCTGAGCTGAAGTGTTGCGTCGCTCTCGACATGTGTCCGCAGTGTCTCCTGCGTGCTGTGCGGCATGCAGTTTAAATGGGTGCCAAAAAAATAAGCAGACGTGCTGCAAACACAGATGCAACGCAGACGCAGGATGTGTGCCCCAGGCGTTATTCAATGATCATGTTACCATTGACTTTCATTTATTTATACCAAATAAATTTGAATAATTTGGAGAGTTTGACTATCTTGCTCGCAATCATGCTTTTGTTAAGCTGTGTCTTACTTTCAGTGATGTTGCAGATCCAAACAAGTAAGATGATGAGTTTATTGAGGATGGATGGGAAAAACTATAAGAACAAGACACAAGTTCAGTATAAGTTTTATACTGGTCAGCTCTCAGGAAGGACAGAGTGTTACTACATGAATAATAAGTAGAAAGTTGCTAAAAAGAACAAAGCGCACTCTGGACTTTCTCTGCATACAAATAATGACTTGAATATGCAGCAAAAGCTGCAGAGAGACAGGCGTATGAGCAATCTTCTGCAACACGAACGGACAGCACGTATGACGACTTTCTCAGAGCACTAAAGAAATAACACGGAGAGACGAGTCTGATGGAGGATTGAGAGAGAATCTGAGGATCTTGATGATGCAAGACTGCACTGCCGAGCCCACACAGGAAGAGAGCAGGGCAATAGGAAGTCCAATGGGCTCTTTCTGATTACATTTTTGCTAAATGGGATTAGTGAAGAGGGTATACGGCTGGACGCACTCAGCTGCAGAAAGCCCAGTGGAAGAAGTGGGAAGTTCTCATAAAAGATGGATATCTCTCTTTCACTCCGTCTCTCTCACTTTATCTTGCCGCTAATAGCATTTTCAGGCACTGCTCGAACAATAAATGTACCATCTCCTCTTCTGCAGCATGGCTCTGAAGTTAACATTTGCATATGCTTGTGAGAATACAACCAAGGTCTTCACTGCTGTTCAGACACTCTAATGCAACATCTTTAGAAGGACCAGAGTCTCCTTAGAAGCTCAAATCTGACAAAGCTGATTCAGTTTGTGTGTTTTCTTTAGCAAAGTCCCAAACTCAAGAAATAGTCTTGTACATCTCTGTTAGGCTGGGGAGACGGAGAGAGAATTGAATGAAAACTGAGTATTGTCCTCTGAGTGACTCTGAAGCTTTGCTGTATTAATTAAAGCTGAATTAAATTTTGGAGATCAGAAAAGAGCAGTGTGCCAATGCCTCAGTGAGCAACACTGATGGGAGAGAAAAGACACTTGCATTGTTGGATATGCTACATTTGAAGAGTGATTGGTAGGAAATCCAGTTTAACAAAAAAAACAAAAAAATACAATCTAACAAACTAAAATTTAAATCCTGGAGCTTTTTTATTGTGTCAGCGTGTGTGGGGGACAGAATGCTGTAGGTGTAGCGCAGTGCTGAGATGACTTATTGCCAAAATGCTCCACTAAGTTATAGCAGCTTTGTCAAAGAGCTGGAACACTCTTCAGGAGACGCACTGCCTGTGATTTTTTTCTGACATACAGTTTTCAGTATCATTGACCTGAAATTATGGCACATTGTCGAGAAGCTCTAACGCTTTCAGCTTCCAACATTTTAAAGTGTGTCAAGTGTTCTGTGGACGGGACTGAAAGGCCTCCCACTTCATGGTCAATTATGTCAACTTCTTCGAAAACTCCTACCTGCAAGGATACCTAACTGCAAGGTTAAAAGGGGACAAACTAGATACAAAATTGCGTGTGAAGCACATTCTCACCAAGGTGAAGCCACTCGAGATTTTGATTATCATCCCAATCAAGTAAACTGCTCTTCAGAGAAGAGGCTCAAATTGTCTGACATCAAGTGGTGACGGCAAAAGGTAAAGAGAAACGGAGGAAACAGAAAATGAAAACTATTATAAGTAAGATGACAAAGAACGGCAAAAGAAGAATACTTGAAATTGAAAAAAAGAATGTTGAATCACTCTTATTGTGTGCATGATGGGTATACCTGATATCGGAAAATAAATCCGAGCCAGTGCCATGCTTGTTTTGAGAGGAATTTCCGCTAAGTCGAAACCCCCTCGTTATTGAAAATTACATTATGATAAATAAAAGGAATGTACCAAAGTGATGGATAACAACCTTGGAGACCCGGAAACTACACTTTTTTGTTTGTTTGTTTTTTGTCATTACTACACATATGGAATATTAGAAGCCTTTAGAAGGAGTTTTTCTACCGCAGTGTTGACCAGAGACCCGTTGTGCACAACACACTAAAAAAAAAAACACCAGATGAGGGCGCTAAAATTGACATACATAGCTAATATCATGACACAATATAACAACATTTATAAGATAATTTAAAGCAACAATATGTAACTTTGACTGCAACACGAGGCTTTGAGAAATAAAACTAAACGATGCATGTTCATATGTTTTACAAAACAGCAGTTTTAGTAAAACTGGGTCATATTTTAGGAAGCAAATGTTCTCTGGTTTTCCCTCTGATGTCCTACGACTGCTCTGCCTGTCTGCAGCCTTTTATTTGCGGAGCTGTCCCCATCAACGACCTGCTGTTGTAGCTGCAGCTTCTGTCTGCAGGCAGCCTACATGTTGCTTTCAGGAACCTCCGTGAATCACAGAGTTGAAGCAGAGCGGTCGTAGGGACATCGGGGGAAAACCAGAGAACATTTCCTCTCTAAAATATGACCCGGTTTAACTAAAATTTCTGTTTTGTGCAATGTATTGATGTGCATCATTGAGCTTTGTCGTTTGAAGCCACGGGTCTCCGTCAAAGTTACATACTGTTGCTTAAACAGCTTGCAGAAAAAAGAGAATTAATTTGCAAAGTCAATAATGGGTCTGATTTAACATTTAATGGGCTTAAATAACTTTAAAACAATAATATAAGAACTTCCATTAGGTAGGTATTATTAAGCAATGGTTTGAGTTCAGTTATCATGTATTGCTGTTTGCTTCACTGTTATGTAAGTTTACAGTAGTTCTAAGCTACAGAAAAGTTAAATAAGTTAATTAAAGTATGTTATTGTATGTTGTATTTAATGTTATTCTATGTTATTTAATTGATTAATATTTTAAGTTCTATGTGTTTCCCACTGGTTTTCATTAGTATTCAAGTGTGAATGAGAATCCAATCTGCAAGTGCGCAGCCTTTAAATATTCTATAAAATAATAATTATTTAGTTTAAATTCAGGGGCCAGTTTATCTCTTTACACAAAGGAGTTAATTAGAAATCAAATCCCTCAAAGAGTGCCAAAGATCGCTCTCTTCCAGAACACACTTCCTAGAATATCAAAACTGTCTTCATCCGTGCTCTTGTTTTTTTCTGCTGTCCCTCTTGGCCTCACCAGACTTGGGCTTGTTAACAGAGCTGCTGAAAGCTGAACAAATAAGACTGAAAAGATGACAAAACGCTACAAGCCAAGAGCTATTAGTCTTTGCATGCCATGCTAATAAACTATGTTTTTCTATCAATCTCCTTTTTAATCAGGTGACACTTTTTGACTTTTTACGATCTTTTGGTTAGAGCTACAGCATCCAAACTCTGCATTCTGCCACTGAACACAACAAAACCGCAACACGAACCGTGTGCTGTGCCGCCTCAGTCAGTCTGACACTGGATTCATCGTCCTGTGGGAGCACGGCACAGGCTGCTCCACTGATCCTTCATCAGTTCTCACATGGCTGTCACCCTGGCAACCCATGCTTGGCACTTCCTGGGAGTTCACCCCATTGTCAGCTGTTAATCACCACAAAACAGGACTTTCACGTGTTGATGCAGAGCTAATTCAGACACTAGTTTTGGTTTTATGGGTCTAGATACTTATTTATTATAAGCTATTGCATTTTCTGACTTTTTTCTAGTGGCTTTGGTCATTGATGTTTGATCATTCCCTATTATCATTATTAGCTTAAGAAATATCTTGATTTATCATCGAATTGTTTTGTTTAATCCTCTATAAAAGAAGTAAAGGTCATGGTGATTAGTTCACAATTTACAGACTGAAGTTGATCCTTTTGATAAGATTGTTCCTTCTCCAAGTTAATCAATCAAATGTTTAGTTAATTAAATAGTGGAAATGGTGCCCTTTTCAGCGAGGCTTATTGTACTTTTTTTTTCTTCAACTGTGGGAGCCTAGATTGTACATTTATGAAGCCTACTGCCACCACGACCCGACCTCAGATAAGCAGGAGACAATGGATATATGGCATATAGTGAATGTTAGTTTCATAGACCAGCTACTATCAGAACCCTTCATCCACAAGTTTCAGTGCAGCACAATCAAACAAGCACAGAACATCAATGAACTTCATTGATCAGTTTTACATGTGCCTGCAGCCTCCATCAGCCAGCTCTGATGTAGAGCAGTACTTCAGATAAAACCCTCTGCAACTGGTTTTATACGAGAGTGTGGGAGGGTAAAAGCTGAAGTAATTACCCCCAATATTTTCACATCAATATTTTCAAATCCCTGTCATATCATTTACAGTGCTGTTATAAATAGCGACTGAATTCTGTTGTGAAACTGGCAAACTGCAGCTGCTGTGCCGTGGTGACAGGATGGAGCGCTCAGCTCATGACGCTAGATTTAGTCTGCACAGCTGTCGCCACTGACTGGTGGAAATGAAGCCATTGTTCACAGCCTATGTAGTGCAAATGGAAAAGAGAAATAGCGATCAAATGAAAAATAGACTGCACTGAATGCTACCTAATTTTCAAAGCAAAGCCAACCGAATCAGTGCTTCTTTTTGTTTGCCATTTGATTTAGTTAGCCTTCTGTTTTATAGCCTAATATGTTTGTTTTTTCTGACACTAATGCAGACAGTTGCCTAAATATTTGTTCCCAGTGCTCTTTCATTTTGGTTTTATAATTTGGCCAAATCCTCATTTCTGCTTTAGCCAATAGGCCTATTGAATTTATTTTAGACCATTTGTTTTATTTTGTTGTTGAACGCAGATTTGGCTCAGCCATTCATCGCAGAAAATTGCATGCAGTCTGTAATATTAGAGATAATCTTATTTAAAGCACAGACGGGAACATTTGTCTGTGACAGTTCGAAATAAACCGACCATAAAGGAAAAGTGTGTGTGATGTGTTAAATTTGTAATTAAGTTATTTTAAGCTCAGAAATGTAAAGTGCCCTTCAGTGATGAAAGGAAAATAAGGTGTATATCTAAAAAAGATTTTCTAGAACACCACTTAATGTAAGACTGTTTGCATGCTGATTTCCTGCTTCAAAGTGATCACATAAAAGTATACAGGCATAAGACTCCAAGACAACTGAGTAACACAAAAATGTCCAACATATAGTGACTATATTCAGTGGACTAATGGCTGTTAATATTTTCACTTTTGGTGATAAGTTTTGCAGGGAATACTTGCTCTCTGCAGACTGTAGGGGGATTAGAGTAGTGCAGTGGGTGTCATTGACTTTAATGCTTTATGAATATGTTTGTTTAAATGGACTTCATCTACACACCTGAATATGAGGACATACTTTTATACTGTATGCGTCTGAGCATGCAGTAATAAAATGAGTGCACCTGTTTAAGTGAATAAATCTAGCCAGAGGTCATATTTTAATCTGATTAACCAGATGTTCTGTTTCTCATCCTTCTTATGTCTTCTGAACAAGGCTCTTTAAAATGTTCTACTGCACCTAACCCAGACAGCACACACATGTCTTGCTGACGTCAGCCCGACACGTAAAGTTACATCGTCAAGATGTAGCAGGGAGAGTGTTTGCTTATTGGCAATATGTCGCTGAGACGTCGGCACTGGACGGCAACTAGAGAGAGGCCGAATTAAAAAGGTGCTGCAGGGATTCATACCAGTGACCTCCTGTTCACTAGCCAATTAAGCCACAGCACCAGTGAGTAACAAGGTAGAAATTGACCTCTATGAAAGATGTTTAGGAAGATTGAATACATGTGCCAATGACGAAATCACCATCTTCGCATCTTCAGCACACTGTCTGAAAAAAAAAGTTGATCTTCTGGGTTACGCCCCAGACACACATCCTGCATCTGCTTCACGTCCGCTTTTTTTTTTTTGACGGCCATTAAGACAGGTAAGAGCAGCCGCGCAGCACGCGCGAGACAGATGCTGGACACACATCAGCAGCAACACGACACTTCAGCTCAGGAAGCTCGAGATGTGCGTGGTTCTTTGCTAAAATAGACAGAAATGACCTGTTTTCAAACATATTGACATTATAAAAGCAACTTTCACTGTAGTTTCAGCATTTCCAGTGTGTATTTCAAAATAAAACCTCTCACGAGCGTATATGTGCAGAGAATTCGTTCATTTAAAGGTTAAATTGTGAAGTATTTGAAGGGTCTTGATGTGTAAAACAGTATTTGTATTTTAGGATAAATGACAAACCAGAGACCCAATGTAAAGAAGTTTAAGATTGCCTTTTAATTTAGAATGATCACAGACTTTGACTGACTTTGTCTGACAACACGGTGCTCATCGTACCAGCCTGGAGTGGAGACACACCTGCCGGGTCTGAAAAGGAACAAACTCTGCTTAATATTATGACTTCAAAATCAAACACTTTATTACTGGGGGGAACTTTAAAGGAAAACTCTGCAGCCGATGCAGCATGCATGGACAACAACAGTGAGCGAAGACACAGCAGATCAATGACGCAGATGCACTGCAGATTAAGATGCAAGATGTGTGTCCCGGGCATTAATGTTGATTTAGGGAGGATTTGAAAAAAAAACTCCAACAGCAACTACTTTTTCCAGTAGTGTGCCAACCCAAAGCTGATGTGGCTGCAACGTTTGATGAGCTGCGACAATAGAGCTCCACATTTTGAAGTATCTGCCTATGCAGCCTTGTCAGACATTATAAATTTAGGCCGATGTGCCGTCCTGAGGCCGACGTGAATGAGACGTATGTGTGCTGTCTGGGGTGTGGGGAAACTAGATCTACCATCAGCTCTCAGTCATCCATTATTTTAGGTAAGGAAATGAGAACAGCACAGTCCTGCCCTCACTCATCACAATGCTTATCATCATGACACAAAACATGTCGGCCATCTTGTTTGATTCGTAGTTTTGTATGTGAAGCATTGCTGCTGTCTTTGTTCTCCGGGGAGAGTCTCTGTTAGCACAGTAAGCAATATGCAGAGCACTGACACAGCAGAACAGTAAACAACATCATTTACATTTGAGACATTTAGCAAAAGGCTCTTACCCAGAGTGACTTCCTCTGACTGAGCAGATTTCAGAAATTCATAAATTTTATCTGAGATGATTGGGTAATCAGACAGACTCTCTTGGCCGTCCACACCCTGTGCCACCATTTGAAAGATAGCAGACAGGTACCTGATTCAACAACACATCTGTTCTACTTCATTCACTGCAAAATTAAAAGACAATTTTGGGTAAGATACACAACATTAGTGATATTAGGATTTTCAAATGTTCTATTCAAATTTTGTGAAGCATCTGTGACTTTAGTCACTTCAAATGGTTGAATCCCTCATTTGTCTAGAAACTGAAACATCCAGCTGTTTTTATGGGCAACTGATTTTTTTAAATTAAGGAATTTATCTTCTGCCTCTTTCTATCCTTCTATCCTCTTTGAGGATAATGATCTTAAGAGTTTTAATCAAATTAATTTCAACAACAACGAGACAACAAGTCAAAATATTGACATCATTTAGAAAAATTTAATCGCAGAAACATCCTCACTAGAACAAAAGAAATGATGTGGTAATCTTTTGTTCTTAAAGAATAACTTTTTTTCCTTGTTGTACAAGCTGACATGAGTTGGCTCAGCTTCAGGCAGGGGTTTGGCAAAATGTTGCAAGCCTATCCAGCTAGTATTTGCCATAATCATTTCATGTAATCTCCCCTGACCACAAAATCCAAGTAATATATACCTATAGATGGAGGAAAAACTGTAACATTCACTTAGGAGGGCTCATTCGTTTTTTTTGTAGAGGATGTAAATGGCATTGATGTCTATATATAGTATGATTATTGCCCTTGGGCTGCCATTTACATTAAAGCTCCAAGTTGGAAAGGTTACGGATTCACAACTGAATAAAACGTCAGAGTGGCTCCCCCTCCCTCCTCCTGACCCACCATCCTAGATTCATCTATCCAAAACTATCAATCAGCGTAATTAAAAAGACATCACTGAAATGTCAATGTGCTGTAATAAAGCTTATTAATGGTGCTCACATTTTGTACCGGAGCCGTCAAATGATGGAAGGCCAGGTGTTTGTAGCCAAGAGACTGGTGTTTAAAAGAACTGCGATCACTAATTGAAAGGTCCCGGAGGCTTTTTGTTTAGTTGCTGTGAGCTAAACTGAGAAAAATGATGACAAAAAAATGCACATGATGCATTGCTTTTGGTGATTGTAGTTCCCTTGGTTAAATTATAGGTTTTTAAGGGAAAAAGGTTGTTTCAAGCAAAAGGTAGTGAGTTAAAGAGTGCTGGTCTGACAGCAGAGACCCAAATTCAGGGTACTTTTGTAGGAGTGGCATGAACCTTCACTGCCACTCACAATGTCCTTCACAATAAGGGTTGGTCTCAGTGATCAGACTAGCAATATCACTCTGACAGACTCAATCTGATATGGAGAATAATGTCTCCCATAGGGGAGCTGGAAAGGACGGGGTGCTGAAAAAGAGGGCAATAAAGAAAAAAAAAAGAAAAGAAAAGAGAGAGGGGGACCTCACTGAGAGAACAGTAGGAGAAACGATGATAAAGAACAAAGTGCCTGGAGCAAAGTGAGACGTTATGAAAAAGTCAATCACTCATCAGTCACCAGCTAGAGAGTTAGAGTGAGTGGCACTCCGGTCACTTGACCTGACTTGTCATCATTTATGCAAATTGGAGTGTTTGGGGAAGATGCGGGTATGAACCTGATCCAGCTGTTCATACTGATGGTGTTGTGTAGAAGGATACTTGAAAAAGATAGCAGTTGAAAACAAAACAAAAACACAGCTAGAGTTGTCAGTTTGATGGCATAATCCCAGTAATGGGCTCTCTTGATCGCAGTGTGCGATGGGCTACACCCATTACAATTCACCAAAATAATGTCCATCTCAGGTACACCTCAGCTACAGTGATGGGGGGAGGGGTGTGTGACTTTTTTGTAAAATAAATAATCCGCTCCTTGGTTAAGCTGACATTGGGCAGCAGGTTATTCTCTGTACATCACTCTGCAAGATGATGATTTCCACCTGATATGAACTCCAGCTGATGACGGTGATGCTGTCTACGGCCTGATCCACATGGGATTTTTGGGACTGATACCGATATGAGAAAATAGCACAAAAAATTCAGAAATCTGATCTATTGGCCAATATTATATAAATAAAGTATCAGCTGAATATGGTTATCAAATACATGTGACTAAGATATGTAATGGAGGCAGGACGTCATATATCCAAAGAGCGGACAGCCTTCTGCTATACAAACTATGTAAATAAACCATCCAAGCATTTTTTCCAGCCAACAGTTTTAATATTGGTGCATATCGCAGAACATATACACCAATACAGATATATCTGGTATAATATTAAACCAATATATTGATCTGGCCCTCGTGTCGTGCACATGCTTTACAACGAGCGTTCTCCCTGTTGGGAGTTGCAGTCATGGGTGTGCAGAGTGAACAGGTGGAAACTGAGCACACAACCCTGGGGGACTCAGGTGTAATGCACTGGAGTAAGGAAGCTCTGATCACCAATCTGGAGTGTCTGGAGACTGTTTGTAAAGAAATCCAACACTCAGTTGCAGAGTACATATCTCAAGCCCAAGGTTTTCCAAGGAGTTATATGGGGGAGGTTGTATTGAAGTCTGAAATCAATAAACAGCATTCTAATATGGTTGTTACATTCAGTGTGTGTGAAGTCTGAGGACCGTTGTGGAAATGGCATCCTATGTGGACCTTTTTTGGTTGTGAATGCAAACTGGTGAGAGTTCAGGCGGAGTGGTATGTTGTTCTTGATGTGCTGGAGAAACAGTTTTTCAAAACACTTTATGACAACAGAAGGTGAATGCAAACCAAGCCACCGAAACACTGTTTCCACAGTATAATGTGTGTGTTTGTCACTTTGTATTCTCCTGGGGGGGTTTTAGCTTTGCATTGTTTTGCAAATTTTTGGTTGTGTTCAAGACAGAATAGCCCAAGGCCCATTGAGTTGTTTTTCTCTACAGAGTTTATCAAGATGAGTCTGTAGTGACATGTGGTTATTTATGCAGGGCATAACAACCAACAAAACAACCATCCATTGCTGTTACTCAGACCTATTCTCTCATGTAATTAATGGGCTAAAGTGAACATTATGAGAGCCTCCCTCTCTGAAAAATCCTAACACTTAACCTCTAACCACTGGGGAATAACATGGTTTGTAAATAGCTTTTCCTCATTAGACAACAGACATTTATTATATATATTTTAAAAAAAGTTGCTAAAGTCGCCCACACATGACCAGAGATAACTGCTGGTGGTAAAACCCAAACAATATGCGATATGAGCTAAAATTTGAATTTTCAAAGTTGCTGTAATAATTTACATATTTTACATTTAGGTTTCATAAAAAAACATCATGTGTGTCATGTATGATCAAATAGTTTACCTGTGCAATGTAAGATTGTTACTTTTATGTATATTTTGGGATAATACATAATTTTGCCATTTTTGTTTTTACCTCTACAAACAGACAGAAGCTGGTTTAAATAGAGCAAAGTAATCAGTTCATGTCTTCCTCTAAGCACACACACATACACACACACCAACAGCAAGGTTTCAAAACCCCAATCACTGGACTGCTAAATGTAACCATCCTACAGCCAGTGCTGAAGAGGCATGAAGCCAGATGCTTCCATTTTGGCTGGAAGTGAGAACGGGACAAAAGCATGGCAGACGGTGCCAAACAGAATGATGAGAAAATAAGAGCCAGGAAGAGGATGGGGCGGTTGGGCAGTGGGGGGAGGGGGCACATGATGCGGCTTCAGTGACAGACCACACATTCACTAGAATGGACAGATTTAGAGCACACAGGAAAAAGCTGGACACTAGTTCAATAGTATGGGGTCAAATATAATAGAACTTGACCACTTGGGTTAAAAATGCATTCACAATAAAGCAACATGTGATGCCATATTACACGGAGGGATGCATTTTGTACAGTAGCAAAGATTTCTATGTCAGCTCTTGAATTTTCTGCATTGTGTGTATGTGTGACCAACGCTGCAGGGCTCTGTCATCAGGCCCTAGTGTTGATGCTCCTCTGCGCTGTAGTGACAATGGGCTTTTTGGGATGGCACACACACATAAGCACATAACATTTTCACTATGCTGTCCCTCTGAGCTATGGATATTACACAAATCTGTAAACCGCTACACTAAAAATTGCACCTAAACAAATCAGTTAATCAGCTTACATTTGTGGTCTGCAGACAGGCTTTGTGTTTTGCACACTTGACATGTTGAATACAATGCATGTGTCTTGTCCTGCATGCTCCTGTGCATACTTGAATTTGCAACAACTTGGGCCCAATCCCACTTCTCATTTTTACCCCTATCCCTACCCTTCCCATTGAAACTGAGTTACAAGGGGTAGTGGTTGAAATCTACCCCTACGAAATGGGACACCCCTTCAAGAACCCAATTTGTCATTACTAGTCTTAAATGGCTTTCATACAAGCGGAGGCAGCATGTTTTTGCCAGAGCTATATAACATGACTTTATACACCGTTAGATGATGTTTTGAACACAGACACAAAATCATTAAGTTTTTTCAACGTGTGTAGGACCTCTACAACTGATACAGTGCAGCAATAATGGTTGTATCGGCCATAGTTAATGACAGATAATGGAAAGTCCCCCCCTCTTCTGAACTGGCTAACGTTAATTTAAGTGGGCTGTGTGT
>JAQFJA010000016.1:2601526-2611906 GCA_029874485.1 Naso brachycentron
GCCCCTAAAAAAATCCAGTTTTCCCTAAAACTTCACCCTACCCCTCTAACTCAACAATAATTGGGACGCCCTATGCCTAAACATGAACACACAAAATGGAGGGGTAGGGCTAAGTGGAAGGGGCAAGGGATGAAATGGAATTGAGTTTTGGAGTCTCATACAGATGCAGAATGTACTTTTTGGTGCCTAAACGTAATCAAGCTGCAACCAGTTCAGAAAGTAAACATGTTGAGAAAGAACGTAAACAACTTGTTTGGAGAGGCTTTGCGGTAGGAGGAATTTGCGCATCGCACACAGATGCTAAAGGATGCCTTGTCCATCTGGAAGACACCAAAGGCCGTGACAAAAGTAAAGATATTTAACTCCTTCTGACAGAAACATTAACATTTTTTAGGGTAAAAATGTTGAGATTACTTTTGTCAAAGTACTTAATGCCCTTATTGTTTGTAAGAGCTAAGAGGCAAATAAACTCCCGCTATTGCTTTATTGAGCACAGCAATTATACGTTTGGCAAATGCTTTGCATCTCATATGAATAAAACCCAACATAAAAAGGTAAATTATGTTGAGTACTTTACTAGACTGTAAAGCTGCCAATTTAGAGTGCAGCAGTTCAGAAGGCCATTATTACATGGCTAGGGAAAAAATATGGCAGTATAGATACACACAGACAGTTATTATTGCTTAATCCATAGAGTGAGCATTTGGGAAACTCAAGATGAGACGTCCATAACAAGCACTTCCAGGCAGGCAGACAGTCAAATGTGCACTGTAAGCATTCTTGGAAGCAATAAAGAATCGCCCGTCCTCTCAAACATACAGCTCACTTATTGTCAAGATTCAATTCACACACACCTCTTCCTTATACCTTTACATCTCCCCCTACAACACATGCATGTAGATGTCAGACACAACAAAAATAGATAGGTTTGCACATGCAGATCCATACGAGGATGAACGTGCACATGCTCACGGCTCAGGCCTCCCGACAGTTCTTATTAAAGCGTGTACTATATCTGAGGTGGCAGCAATGAAGTCGCAGCCCAGGGCTCATTTATTTAAGAGGCAGAATAATGAATTCTTTGTGGCATCTCATCTTCCCATCACTATTAATCTGGCTTTCTGCAGGTACGTGTTTGCACAGCGATCCATACTGCATGGGCCTCTAGACGGACGCCTCACACATGCAGACGCTACACCCACAAAAAATTTACAGCCTTCAACCTAGAGAATGTTAATTGTGCATCAGTCCTCTCCAAGTCTCCCCAGGCTGTTTAAAAAAACATGGATGATGTCAATCATTGATTATCTTAGTGGAGCAAACAGTTCCGGTTATTTAATGTACAAACCTTTCATCACGAGTCCAAATGTTTAGTACACTTTACTCTGTCTAATTGTTGTGCTTTTGACATTTGAGAATACCTGCAGTCTCTTCTTATGTTTGGACCTTCTGAGTGTATTTTTTTTAAACCTGCACAACACACACAGATGCAGACTCTGTAAACCAATTTGTGCCACAGGCAGACGAAATTTACCCTCCATTGAAAGTGGCTAAAAAGAAAGGCAGGGATTAACTGCAGGCCAATTACAGAGTTGGCTAAACCCTGTTTAACTGGAACAAATACAAGGCAGGGACCAGGCTTTTTGAACATGCATTAAGTTAACCATCTTCAGAGGAGGGGGAATAAAAAACGAAGAGAGAGACTAAATGAGGAGGCTGGCAGAAGGAGGGAATGAGGTTCGGGCTAAGTCAATGCAGATGGAAGGCAGGATGGTTTAATAAGTGTTTTTGAAGGATCCGAAGGAGTCAAATTCATATTTTATATTTTTTGGTTCAATGACGGTGCAGCCTGTATGTGCATTAACCTAAGTGCCACTGAACTTGTTTCCATCCAACCAACGAAATAAATTCATTTTAATCTGTCCTTGCCTGAAACAGTCAAACAGCTGCTTGCTGCACAACTGCGGCCCACTGCTTTTACGGTAATGTCGACTTTCCCTCCCTTCCTTGTCTTGCGTTCGGTTTAAAAAAAGTTAAACTATGTGGGTGCTTCTCTCAAAAAAATGCTTACTGTCCTTCTCTTGTTTGTTCACATCGTATCTTTGTGTCTCTGTCAATCAAACACTAAAGCCCTGTTTGTACAGGATTAGTATTACCTGGAGACCTCATGTCACTTAGAAATTACCTCTCCACGTCTGTGTTTCATGTGGCGTATTCGCACAGGATAAGCAAAGCCTATGATTTTACTCAAATCTACTAACATTACCCCTGGATATAATGTCAAAGCTTTGCGTAAGGCTAAATAACACTGCTGAGCATGTTGAGAGATAGAAAAATGTTCCTTACTACATGTCAAAGCATGTCTTTCATCTCAATCTAATCATTTTTCGAGTTTTCGCTCTTTCGATGGCTATCAGCTTGCTCTTTCTGTGAAAGGTATACATGTACCAAGTTGACCCCACACCCAAAATACTGTCAAGACCTTCCGAGTCCAAGTCCACTTAAATGCAAAGAGGCCAAAGGATCATCTTTGATGGGCTGTATTTCCAAATCCTACTATTTTCCTTTCAATGATAAAAAAAATAAAGCATGGACTGAAAACAGCGACAGTGGATACAGGTTTTAAAGATATTTACACACAGGATAAATAGCAGTGGACACAATAGAATAACTGGCATCTGATATTTGAACCAATGCAAATATTAGTTCACTCTAAACCCAACAGGAAAGACCTTTGAAGAAAGAGATCGAAACTTACATAAGAGCCAAAAACAACTAGAGAGGGAAAGATACAAACAGCAAGATCCAGACGTGGAGAGACAGTGTTGGTCATTGACTTAGGGCAGGTTGTACCCATCTTGACTTTGATAAGGAGTGAACGGTTACGTGACACCTTGGCCTCAGCTGACACCAACCCATGCAGAGTGACACCGACAGGGCGAGAAAGGCCGAGGAAGAAGCCTTGCCTGAGGGCAGTCTGGGTCGTGATGCGTTACACACCCGAGTGACATGAAGGTCAACGACAGCCCCTCTGCAGAAGATGCTGATTTGGGTTGTTTGGGGATTTCTGTCTGTCTGTTTTTGTCTATAACATGCACCATATTCCATCGCTCAGAGACTGTCCAAATTGTGCCTCCCTCAAATGCAGGTAATGTCCTAAATTTGACAGCACAGTCAACTTGTATTTGGTTGCCAGCAGGAAAGAAACAGATAAAACGAGAATACGTTCAGATGGATCCCTTCGAATGCACGCTGAATCACCTAGAATATGTAAGCAGGGGTGGCACAAGGCAGCCCAGCTCTCACTGGAGAATGCATCGAGGAGCTGCAGCTTTATCAGATGCTGCTGAACACATCAGCTGTGACATTAAACAATCCCCTTTGGATTCAAAGTCAAACCTCTTGACATTTCCTTTCCTCTCACTGCGATCACAAAATGGCAGCCGTGAACAAATGTCCGAGAGCCCGAGGATGGCGATGAACGATGCAGTAATTAGAGGGGATCGGCGGCATCACAACAAACACCTCTTCTATCATACTAATAGCATCAAAGCAACAGATTAAACATGCTGTAGGACACTGAGAGGAAGTTTACAGTTTAATTAAAGCTTGTTTTAAATTTAGTGTTTGATGAGGGAATTGGTGCTGTCTCCCCCTCACTAGCCGACGGGGAGTGGAAGATGAGCACTGCATCTCTAAATACGGCAGCGAGGAGACACTGGCATATGCTCTTAATATCCTTGTTGAATAAAAGCAGCTGTAACAAGCGTCATCGCAGCATACATTAATTGGTTGAGGGGTACGTCACTGTACCTAGAGGATACCATAATGAAGTATTTAGAATTTGCAGATGGTGATTTTCCATGGAAGTATTCTCTGAGCACTGCTGATTGTAAAATGGAAAAAAGATGCTTTTGTCACCGGACATATGTCATGGATTAGATCTCTAGACATTTTTATCTCACCTTAGAAATTTGCTAATAAAATACATATGCTGTACATATTCTTAAGTTAAAGAACAGCAGACCCTGGGAAAAGACAAATACAGGTGTTTTCTATAAGTGTCTCACCATCTGTCTCACTCTGATGACATGAATATACAGTACGCTACCAAATATGTGTAAGAAGAAAACAACAGATGACTTAGGGACATGTCAGTGTGACCACATCTTCCCCTCTGCACCTGTCACGATACCTCGCATCGTATATCTGTCAGATTACGCTGACCTTACCTCTCTTTATGTCTCCAGACAGCCATTAAAGTTTCCAGTATGGCTCACACAGAGTGGGGCCCTCCAGCCGCCACGACTATGGTTCGATCTAAACTATTTCTTATCATTTTAATCATTCCTGAGGATAATTAGGTAGGAGTCAGAGACGTAGAGATTCTGGTACTACAAGATTCGCACAGGGCACTACATCCTCTCAGCTTCACAGGAAAACACTTTGGGCCTGATTTAATGAAGGTTTGCATGTGTAAAAACGTGCAAACTTGATATCATCCCCAAACAAATGTGTAAACTAATCTACTCAGGGTGCACACTGAGGGCTGCCTCTTTTAATTAGCAAAATAGTGCACACTGTCAATTTAGCACCTTTCCCGTGATGAATATGCAACTGGGGGCGTTTTTACCCTAATATGCAAAATACAGGGAGGAGAAAATGCAAATACATTAATTTAGCACACACAATGTGATTCATTATTATCCTGAAAGCAAATTTCAGTGACTGCAGTTTGCGGTTATATTAAATATGTTTGAAAAGGATGTGTCAATCTGCACAGCGCTGTGTGCAGGTGGCTGCTGAAATTGGGGATATGAGGAGTCAGGCGAAATGAAAAAATGTGTGCAGAACGCGTTTTTACCACTCTTGTCGACATTTTTGGGGGAAGAAATATAAATCCATATCACCTTTCCAGCGATGCAACTTTGGAGCTTGCTGATGAGCTAAAAGCTGATTTGGTGCCTGGTATGAGACTCTCCAAGCTGCGCCCTCTGCAGCCTCTGAGGTAGATTTTGCTTTTTAAAATCAAATGAAAGAAAAATATGATTTAGGAAAACAAAAACATTATAAATAATTTTTTTTTATCATATGTATTTTTGTTATCCTAACTCATGGTAATGTAATTTTCATTTATTCCTTCAGTTTGAGAATGGCCCTTATCTGTTTTTGCACATGAACTCTTGTTGTGGCGAATATTCAAACAAAACACAACACTCACAGCCACTATGGTCGACAGAAAATAAAATACATATTTGTCTTCCTATTACTCTTTTTTCTATAGTTGACATGTCTCTCCTCTAGTGCGCTCCTCTCCTCCCTCTTCATTTTGCATTTGCGCTGCTCATTCTCTGAATTTTACTGTGGCAGAAACCACTGAAACACGCAAAAGCCTTATTTAAATATCGCCCCCTCCACCATGTTTGCACCTGTTGTCAGTCATGCAATTATTCTTAGTAGATCACTCGCAAAGTGTGCACCAACCAAACGTGCAATATGTTAGAGCGCTCATTTCGTACCCTGTACTTTTGATATTACTATGTCAAGCCCTTTGTCCCTTAAATGGCCATAGCGGCCAAGTTAGTGTTGTTTCTTTTCTTACTGTCACAACATGATGTGATGCAACTGTCATAAAGAAGAATCTGCCATCTGAGAGTAACACTGTCAGTCAGGCACCTTGCCAGTATGAGAAAATTTGGCCAGGAGGGTAAATTCAAATCTTTGGAAACAAACTGCAGCTGCATTAACCCAATTAAGTATTTGACAAAAATTAATGTAAAAAAATATATACAATATATATATATAATAATATAAATTATACAGTAATGTATAATTCATAGAAGTAATCCAAGTGTCCTTAAGCCTCGGCATGCCAGGACCCATCTCAGTAGATACAGGCTACAGTGACCAGAGAGGCCAAAAACAAGGCGTCACAAACATTTTTTCAAAACAGCTTGGCATGACGAGGCTTAAGGACACTTGGATTACTTCCGACGAGCAGTGTGGAGACATTTTATGGTTTTATTATGTATTTTTGTTTTGTTTGAAAGTTGGTCACCATCCACTACAATTGTTTGGGAGATTACTGCAACGCCTTTTTCCTGTGAAACCCCAGCAGTGTTTTGTGGACTAAAATACTTCACCTGGCCTTCCACTGGCATGAGGGTGAGAAGATAATGGCAGAATTTTCATTTCACAGCAGTACTGTTAATGTCACCCATTTTTAAAGTACAAATATTGTTCAGCAGGCATGTGAATCTACACTCTGACAGAAATATTCCACTACATCCCTGATTACACCTTTGCTTTATTAAATATCAGTCCAAGTGCTGGAATAACCTTTCCTGCTCTCTGCTTCACCCAGCTGTGAACAGACAAAGTATTGCCTGTAAATGCAGTTAACACAGACTATGTGCATTATAGTGTTTAGTTTGCATGCTCACACTTGAACTATTAATATTTCTTGCTTTAAGCAGCCAGCCACTGTGAGTAATAATCTGTAGCCACAAGATATTTTTCTCTCTATTTTCTCTGGATGTACACTCATTCTGTTTGGCATCAAGGGAAATAAAACACAACACTGCACGGTATGCAGTGGTAGGTGTAGTAGTGTAGGTAGTGTTGTGCATTTAAAAAGATTTTGATCAGGACTTGCATCACCAAAGATGCAGCATGTAATCCTGTTTCAGTAGCAAGAATTCAAAGGCTGCAAAGTTTGGACAGGTCTGATAATGACTGAAGTGACTCCTTAAAGCTGGAGTGTATCCCCTCACTGAGTGCAAGGTCTTGGGTCTGTGTGTGGGCTGAGAAAAAGTCCTGTGTTTTTTTGCTGTCCCTGCTGTTTTCAGGGGAAAAACAGTCAGAGTCGCCCCCTATGCAACCAAAACTCAAAACACCACACCAAACACTACACCAGCCAATCAGCTGCATGGGTATGTTACTACCAACTCGTGCATGGGCTCGGGGGGGGTAGCTGTGCACAGCTGAGTGAGAAGAACCGAACCAAGGCGAACAAGCAGCAGCAGAAAGAAAGGGTCGGACAGAGTGTGGAATAAGACGAGGATCTTCATCGGCGACGCCTTCCAAAGGTGAAGAGTCTTACTAGATTTGAAAGGCTTCAAGACCGATGTAGAGGTAGCTATGTTTCTACTGGACATGTGAGTAATGTAACATGTTAGCTAACATTAGTTTTGCTAACCTAACTTGTAACCTAATGTGTTGCTGCCTTGACCGTTGCCTTGGCCATGCATGTGCATGTGTTTGGAAGGCGGGGCATGGGGGACTGGGTGGCGCATCAGAGAAGGGGAGGAGTTTGTTTGTTTTGGGGGCGTTCAACTCAAATATCAACCGAGCAGAGCTCGAGAAACGTACACACCACCTTTAAGGCTACAGATGTATTTAGCTGTGTTAATTATCAGCTTGCAGTAAATCAAATTTACTATCAGCTGAACAGTAAAAAAATAACAGAAGATGCTTTTTACTATTATTGAACGTTTTCATCTCCAGATTGCTCTTGACTTGCTCTGTGTGCCCATTATTTGATTTGACACACTCCATTATTCATTTACAGCTAAGTATCACGTACTGTCTCAATAAAGCAGCAGTACTTTTTATTGGCATCTGGCCTCGGGGGTAATCCACATCAAGCCTTACAGAGTATAAACAGACTATTTTCCACACTTTTAATTTAACATCAGATTCATTGGCTAGCTTGCAGCCCTGTCTGACCCTCCTCTCAGACTGCCTCCGCTCTCAACGTTCAAAGGACCCTCCAGATTTACACATTTACCACTGGTAGTGCTATGCCAGCTGCCTGGTCGACTCTCTCAATCATCATGCCAGATGTGCAGCTAATTGTCATGGCAAGCGTAGCATCTCAACGCCCTGCTGTGACAGCCTCCAGCATGGAGAGATTTATGAAGCATGTGTCTGTTTGCATATTTGTGAGTGTACACAAGGTTGTGATTGTGACAAACTTTCCAAACTGCTTCCCCTCTGAACCTTCCAGCCCCTGAGATGCCTGTGTTAAAAGTGATGTAACTCTGGAGCCAGTGAAGTCAGCACTGAACTATTTCTTACCTAGATAGTCATGACGGAGGGCAGCTAGTATTTAGCCTTTAACCCACCTGTAAAACCCAGACAGACGGCAGCAGGATCCCTCTGAACAGCTGCAAACCTGGCGGGGGGCACCAGAGCTAGGAGGCAACACCACCAGCCATCTGAGCCAGAGAGGGCTCACCGATGTGGGCCTTGTTAAAACAGCAGGTGGGGGCGCTCAGTGTAGCTCCTGGGTGCCTTCCTCTTCTCTGTGTAACCGGTATCACGGTCAGGGCTTAGATCATCCCTCCCAGGTAGGCTTCAGCATGTGTGTGTGCTTGTGTGTGTGTGAATGAGAGAGTCCGGATGGCCGGGAAGTGCCTGTGGTTTACGCATCTCATTTTCTGTCTGATGATAATACATCTGCTGCTTTTGGAAACAGACCACCGTACGCCACCACATCTGTGATTAGCTAGCCGATTGCTTTTGATCAAGTGGATCCAGAGAAAGGCATTACTGATGCGCAATACATCTGCCTTATGACTGCCAGTGTAAACAGCTTCGGAACGCAGCTGTAAGCGATTGCTGTTAATCCATCAGGGAAATGGTCTCTCCGGCCTCCACTATTGCCTTTTTCTAATTATTGGGACTGCCAGCTTTGATAACTGCACCCTATCTGTCACATATGTATGGATTACACTCCGGATGACTGAACGAAGATTGCATGGCAATGTAAACCTGTGAGCAGGTGGAGTGAGCAAGTCTGGGGAAAAGCTTCATTTGTCAACACAGATGACTGTGGTCTGTTTCTTGGTCCATGTATCATATTTCAGTCGCAGCAATGTAGCTCTGACAAATCTAACATGCTTTTTTAAGTGCTGCACCCCATATATGCCCTAAGGATGAGTCGGAAAGGAACAAAATGTGAGCTGACATCCAACCAGGTCACCGAAAAAAGGGGCTTAGGCGCAGCAGAGTGGCTGCGAGAAGCTAATTTTCATCTGTGTATTAATCAAACAGGCATGTGGGTTCAGCTAATTGCTCTGGGAAGACATCCAACTAGCAAGGCTTTTTTTTTTTCTTCGAGTTGGCCCGGCTCTTTGCGGAGGAGAGGAACAGCTTGACGGCTACTGCCCCAGTCTTAGTTGAGTGGGAAGGATCCATGTGTCCAAAATGCACAGTATAACAGTCAGAGTTGGTCGACTTTGTCTTGTAAGTGACTTCTTGTGCAACCCTAATGAGTCGAAGCCACTGCCAAGTATTCTCTTTAACTTCACAGATATATGGTTAAAATGGATTCGGATTCTCTGCTACTGCTGATACATTTGCTAATCTGCCCACATTCCTGAACGCCTCACATCATAGCCCCTCCGGAAATATTGTCAGCACATTTCTCTTTTTTGGGGAGTTTATAAAAACCCAGTTTCGTGCCCTGTTTGTAGTCAAGGCAACTTCTCCCTTTCTTATTTGCACTAACTCTCCCTCAGCCTTTTGCTACATCAGCTATAGCTATAAGGGTACTGATTCAGCATATCATTCTCAAGCCCGCTTCTGTGTAAGTGCAAACACTGATTCAGCAAATAGGGAATGAAGGAGAAAAACAGAGATGTAATAAAAATAGGAAGCCGAAGAGTAAGGAAATGAGAGAGCAAACAAGAATAACCATAACCTGCTAGCAGCTGCTATCAATTCTCTTTGCCAAATTAAAATTTTGAATGGCAGCTGCAAACACATTTAACAATGTCGGTGCTTGGCAGCCGCTGGTTTCTTGAGTATAACCAGAAAAAGTTAGAGATTAGCTCCCTTTTTTTGTCTTGAGCATTTTAATTTGCTCTGAAGTGTCGCTACATAAAGGAGAGAAGAGAAACTTAGAAGACAAAGCGGACTTGGTTACAAACTAAATCACTGAAGGCTGTTGCTAATTTTTGCATCTGATAGTCCCGAACCCAACCGGATGAACCGAAGAAACAGAGGCACACCTAATTCCCAGCAGCAGCAACCAATGAATGAATGATGAAGTTCCTTCTCCTCCTAAATTGTGCAGGAATAATACGATGGCACCAATCCTTCAATCACTTATTAGAGGTTCCTCCCTTGTGGCTTTACTTCCCCCAAATACAAGGGAGGGAGTTTGTAAGGCAGTGCAGCTCAGTGAGAATCAAAGAGCCAAAGAATTGTCTTGATTCTTGATTTCACTGAATTTTCTCCGTCTGACAGTTTTTTGTTTTGTTTTGTTTTGTATTTTTTTTTTCTCCACATCTCATAAACGTGTCACAAAAGACATAATCTTCTCCCTTTTTAGTTCTCGATTCACACAGCCCTTGTGAATGCAAGCTTAAGGAA
>JAQFJA010000016.1:2694193-2706836 GCA_029874485.1 Naso brachycentron
TTCCTGCTCAGTCTGTCTGTCTGCAGCCTTTTATTTAGTGGAACTGTCCTCAATAACTACCTACTTCTGCAGCTGCAGCTTCAGTCTGCAGGCAGCCTACATGTTGCTTTCAAGAACCTCTGTGAATCACAGTTGAAGCAGAGGAGTCGTAGGACATC
Organism: Naso brachycentron; assembly: GCA_029874485.1. Classification (NCBI taxonomy): domain Eukaryota; kingdom Metazoa; phylum Chordata; class Actinopteri; order Acanthuriformes; family Acanthuridae; genus Naso; species Naso brachycentron. The sequence continues at coordinate 2,694,352 of JAQFJA010000016.1, forward strand.
AGAGGGAAAACCAGAGGACATTTTCTCCATGAAATATGATCCCATTTTACTAAAATTGTTGTTTTGTGCGGCGTATTAACATGCATCGTTAAGTTTCGTTTTATGAAGCTACAGGTCCTGGTCAAAGTAACATACCATTGTTTTAAGATGGACAATAATAAAATCTGACACAATAAGCTGATAGTACTCAGACGGTAAAGATGATTTCTACATTTATGTCCACAAAAATATCTTTACTACAACAGCTAACAGAAAAGATGGCCAAATTTCACCATCAGTTCGTAAAATTCTCTGCACACCAACAGTGTGGAAGGAAATAACACAGATCAGTGTACAGCGTAACTGACGATACCAAACTGGGAAGAATTTAGGAGGAGTAAAAAACTCAAATGAGCATACAGCATGAGGCTGTAGGGCCAAACACCACCAGGGTTGGATCCAGTCATAACAAATCAAGTCTCTTTTTTTTGTATCCTCCTAAAGCAATGATGCTTCAAAGAAGCCATGATTGCATTCTCTCCAGAGTAAACTGATGTCCAGGTGCACGTCTGCCACTAGCATATATATGGCACCTTAAATTAAATCAGCTGCATTGTGTTGCAATAAAGCTGTCAAGTGTGTTGAATTTATTATAAACATGTAATGACATTGCATGCATAAACTTTGAACGATGGTTTTGCGCTTATCTCTTAGTGGAGAGAGACAGGAAATGTGGGACAGAGAGACAAGAGCTGATGTGACAAAGCTCATACCTGGGTGTAATCACGGGGAATGTGGGTAAAAGCCGAAAATTCTTACGCCCAAGGTCATTCTTTCTTATCATTTGTAGGTCTTTATTCAAGTTTTTATGATAATAGGATATTTGTGTATAGAACCTTGGAGTTGGATTGAAGTGAAATCGTCTTTTTCTGCTACCATCTTTATTTAGCCTCACTAAAATAGAATCGCAGATGTTTGTGCCATGACAGGAGCAATAAGACAAGAGGTAGAATGAAAGAAATAAGAGCCAGAAGAATGAGGGAAGTCAGGTGGAAAGCAACCGCTAACTGCTGGCCGGGGACGGTGCCAAGCCTTGGCCTGGTGCATCAGCACATGGATTTATAGGCCGATTTACGCCGCTGCTCGTCGCTGCAGAGGCCATTAAGTTTGGCTCCAGCTCCTGCCCTCGACATCCACTTTCCTCCGTCTCCTCCTCGTCACTCAATCCGTCTGTGTGACACACACTGTCACTCATTTGACTTTTTCCTCACGTAATGTTGTCTCTCTCTCCTTTCCCGGTTCTCTAAGCCTTTCTTGACACTCAGCGATCACTTAATGATGATGGCCTCAGCTCATTTTACTCTCATTTTTGTGCTCTTCATGTCAGCAGCACCACGAAATCACATCCTTGTATGGAAGATGGGTTCAGGTTTCTAGTTATAATGGAATTGGCCTTTGTGGAGTGTTGAAAACCTGAATCCAGCTATCATTTCTCCACCTTGCCCTGATCAAGTGGACTCCAGGGCGCACTAGTAGTAATGAGTAGCAAGATCTCATCAACGAGGGACCCAACTTCCTGCTGAAACATAACCCCTCCAACAACGACATGATGTTCTGGTCTACACTGGCCAGCACCCACCTCTCCCAACCCTGAGTGCCCTTCAGCCCCCCATGAGGACAGTAATTAATGAACGACGCCCCTCGCCGCTTTTTATCGAAATGAAAATGTACGAACCTCTGATTGCAGAGAAAAATCAATTCTCATTCGGACGGGAAACATTTGTCTTTGCGCTCAGGCGGCCCGTGGAGCTTTGACAGCAAAGTTTAACATTAAAGGGCAAGTGTGTGACGAAGAGGGAGAGTAGATAGAGCGAGGCAGAGGGACACTGTGTGAAAGAAGGTAGGATAGTGAGGGGACACTGTATTATATGTGGTTATATTTGCGTCACGGCTGTCTTTGATGTGAAGCGGGATCGGGGGGAGGTGAGGAGATAATCGAAAGTGGCTCTCTTTTTATTGATCGCGTAAGGACCACGAGGACTGAGGACCCTCAGGCAAGGCAGCGGACTAGAGGAAACATTCAGAGATGGACTAGCTGTGTGAGTACATTTACAGAGGATTCTGGAGGGCAGAAAAAATCTTTTTTCGCCCTGACATTTAACGTGACATTACAGCTTTATAAAGAGGCTTCAACAATATCCAGTTAGACAGTATGACCTGGTAGGTAGCAAAAACGCTGCCTACAAGACTGTCAGCTACATTTTACTACATTTAAGCTGACAGTCTAGCTTCACTCTTGAATTAAAGGATGGTATTTTAATCTTGTATGCATATCATAAATTATGTTTTTCTAATACTGTTATTATGGTTGGATACACTGTTCTATAGCAAGAACTCCTGAATTTTAAAACCACTTAGTGAACAAGCCTCCAGCCTGCTTGAGTGTCCTTGGGCAAGAACTCAATACTTATCTCCCCTAAGGGCTGCTTGAGGATTTAGGTCTTGAAACGCCAAACTCCTCATAGTAAAAATTAGAAAATTAGCTTGGAAAAAAATCTTGTTACGGGGCTGAAAAATACTTAAGTAATTGGTATTGATCGAGAGCCCTATCGGCCCCCTGCAGATACATTATGGTCATTTTGTGCAAAGCAGAAACTGACACTTAAAGTGGGACATAATGAACAGAAAGAGGTCAATGAGGCACTTGGCATTTTCATAGGGATACCCACAGAGCAGCACCTGGAGCACCCAGAGGACCATTTGTTCCAAGACGGGAATGACACTGGTTTGTCATGTGGTAAGAAATGTATTTCTTTTGGCAAGAGAAACAGCTTTATTTTATCCCCAGGTCTGAAACGATCAAAACAGTGATGAGGGAGACAGAAAAAAAAAAATAACAAAAGGAAAAAGACGAAAAGCATTGACAGCCACATTGGTGCCAAATGCAGTGAGAGAAATATTTTGATTTTTTTTTTCTCTGCTTTTTGTATAGCAGGTTCACTTTTTCCCCTCAATTTACCTGTTGGTGGCTGAAGCACAACAGAAAAATATTTGACAACTGAGATCTGCTGAACTGAGGCGAACCTTGGCTGGCTGACGGAGGCCGTGGGTGCGCGTCTGAAATAGGACTTTGTCAAGGACAAACGTACAAACACACACAGGCACACATTCATGTACCTGGAATTCGCTACCAAAACATATCTTAGATAAAGCGGAGGTAATGTTTCTCACAGCAAATGATGGATATATAACCCTGGCAGGGGAAAAATAGTTTCATATTCACGTTTTGGGCCAATCAAAACACAGACCACCTCTGCCTGGTTAAATGAGGATCCCTCTTTATAACCGTTATCAAGTAACGCCACGGCATGAACTGATAGACGAGGATACATGCCGTGCCTCCTATTGATCAGGGCTGCCAACAGACACTCCAACAGTGCATTTGTTCCTTTTCCCTGAAAGTAAAAGCAGCAAATGTAGTTGGAAGGATGAGAAAGACGTTCCACTTACATCCTAGTTCGCTAAATTAATAGCAGATTTGACTTTGCACGATATGGTGGCCTACATTTATTACTGCCTCTCTTACCTTGTCACGCCTGTGTCTGTGATTGTGTGTGTGTGTCTTGATATGCGCAGGCATGAGAATAACTGAGACCAAATTGGCTGCATCGGCTTAGCATAATGACTTATGTGTGAGAGACGGGCTGCCGCGCAGTGGGTCCAAACTTGACTATATCACAAACGAATGAGCAGCAATATCATGAGTATACTCCATTATAATGCAGGTTATTAGTCTGTCGTGCATTCTGGTAAATCCAATATTTGCAAAATACAGCCTGGATGTGAGTCGGGCTGTTGCGTCTCAGAAACAAGGAAGTTGAGTGTTATTGTTTTTTATTGTCTACTGTTTATGCCCTGTTTCCAGAGGAGATCTACTGCTTTGCATAATGATTTGCAAAAGTGGTGCTCATGGGTACAGAAATAAAAACATAACTCGTTTTTGGAACGATAAATAGCAAAATTTGTTGCCAATAGTGTCCTCTTGTGTTTTTAAGTTGCAATGTCTTATCGAAGTTGGCATCTGAACATTTCTATATCTTCATCATGACGATCGCTACAAAAAGGACGGTGTGTATCTCAACAACTGAAAAGAACACACAGCAAAGTAAGTAGCAGCCTTGGGAAACGTGTGTACAGTATAAATACACCTTTTACTTCACATGTGTTAATCACACGATTCAGATTCAGGTCAGTCCGGCAATTAAGTCAGACTGAAACTGCTACCACTGATTATACTGACTGATCCAAATGAGCTGCTCTAAGTAGACTGTTGACTAATGAAATGAATTTGAAAATCAATATTTCATCAGGTCTGCAGCAGTGCTGACTCACTCACCCTTCAGCAAAATCTGCTTTGACTACAGTTTATTAAGTGTCACAAGATATACTTGCAGGCAACAATTTTAGTTAAAAATAGATGTAATTAGAGCAATCAGTGTTTTACATGTATTTGAAGTTTATTTAATCAGTTACAGGTAGATAAAACTTCCAAAGCCAATTTTTTTTTGCATTTTTTCCTTGCCCAACATTTTCATGTTTTGTTTTTTCGTAATTCAGCATCCAAATTTACTTCAATCTCTTTTGACAGAACATTTCTGTTAATATCATTATGTTGAGCTTATCTTGAGGAACATGTAATCTTAAAAGTTTAATTGCCTGTTTTTGTAAATTTCTACACCAGCTGCCAAAACATTGGTCTTTAACAAAATGAAGCACTGTCTCTCATATTACACAAAATATTGTGGCGCTGTTTGAAAGGAGCTTTGTAAATTGAGCTAATTTAAATAAAGGGTCCACACATAACACCTTATTGCTTTGTGTCTTCCCATACAGCCATTTTACTGTGAAACTTCTTTGACATCATTTAGTCTTTTTTTAGCAACAAAGGTTGGTTTGGCAAAAGCTGTTCTTTTACTTAACATTTTTTTCTGGGCTATTAAATCTAAATAAAATAGTTGCATACAATAAGAATTCCAGTAGAGGAGTGATAGAAAAAGGAAAGAAATCAATTCGAGACAGAAGGATAAAGAGAAACTACAAAGCAGAGATGTGGGAACGGGTAAAAATAGCGAATAGTACAATAAGAAGAAGATAAACATACTGGGGAGGAGGATGAATGAGTTAAGGGTTCACTGCATTGTTGACACGGGCTCACAGCCAGTCGCATTTACAGCAAAATACAACCTTACCTCCTGCCTGAATAAGTGTGTGTTTGTGTACAGTGTGTGTGGGCATCAGCATGCATGAGCCTCTCCTGCAGCAAAGACCAGTATTTTGGAATGCAGTGAAAGTGTGTGCACAGTGTGCAGCATGTCATCTTTAGAAAACATGAACTTCTGAACCCAACTGTGGATTCAGCTAAAGCTCCTGTCCAGCATCGACATAAACAGACATTGTGAAAGACACATTCAGCCTGAGGAAAAAAGACTATACTTGAATATAGAAATTTTGAAATTCCTCGTGGTATTTCATTAATGCCATATAGCAACATGTCATGAAGAAGAGGGGCCATTTTGAGACTGTCCTGTCAGGTCATCCTGCAGCAACACACTGTAATAATGTGTGACATTTAGTGCTCTCCTTAGCTCATTGTTAGGTAACTGAGTATAACTGTAGACTGTTGAATTCCAGAAACATTTTATGAAAAACTGCTTTTTTCAAATTTTTACTTTATTAAATATTCAGCTAGTTTTGTGAGTGTCTACTTCATTAGCACAAAGAGTTGGTTACACCTCTTTCTTGTGTTAGAGAGAAAACAAACACTAACTGGCATTAAAGGCTTGGTGTGCATGTGCGCATGTGAATGCGGCTCACCTTTCAAGCTGGGCGTTTTATAAATGTTGCTGTTTAATTCCAACTCACACTGTCCAGGTAATTCGGCTGCTATGTAAAGCCAAAGCTCAAGATCTATCCTCACATTGTACTGCCAAATCGTCAGCTATGACCTGAGTGCTCACACTGCACGCGTAAAAATGGCAAGTTGCCCCCCACGGACTGTCCTGGCTGTTGACAATTGTTAATAAAGATTTGTTTGAAAGCTCAGAGGCGGTTTTGTTTCCTAGCAACAATACTATCCCGGGTCTATCCTGCTATCCTGTGTGCTGAAGCCTCTAAAAAAAAAAAGATGTGCTGGCCCATATGGACTCGCAGATGGCTTGGAGTACTTGGACAGGAACGTTATGGCTTGTCCATTTTGCAGAGAGAACTGAAGGTAAGTTAGCTACTTTTACTGTTGTTAACAGGATAGCTAACATTAGCGACGCTCTGATCACGATACAGCTCCTTTACTTTTTTTCCTTGTTGTGCAGTTGTGTGTCACCATGGCATTCAGACGCTCTGTTTGGGCAGGAGCAGTGAGGAAAAAGGCACTGATATTGGTGAATCGAGCTGTTGTTCTTATTCAACTGTGCCAGAGCCTGAGTCGGCTGACCAAAATTTCTGACGTGTCAGGTTTGGGAGTGGATAATCGGCCCTTGCTCCCCCCATTAACTGCACGGCAAACAACGCCTAACAAAGCCAAAATTCGGCAAACTCTAAAATGAGTCGTGCGGCTCAATAAAAGGGTCAAAACCAACCTAAATCACATAGTGAACGCCCAGCTTTAGGAGCTACAGGCTACAGTGAAAAGCGTCAGTGACGTGTTTCAGAACAAAACAACTTGTCATGTCGAGGCTTCAGGACACAATACGAGCAGTATGGAGGTTTTATTTTGTGTTTTTTACATTTGAAATATAGTCACCATCCACTTCAGTTGTTTGTGAGAAAACTGCACAACTTTTTCCTGTGAAACTCCAGTGACGTTTTTCTGGACTAAAAAACTTCACCTGACCTTCCATCTGCATGAGAGTGAGAAGATAATGACTGAATTTTTAATTTTGGGTTGAACTATTCCTTTTAAAGTAAGACAGACATTAACCTTTATGGAGGGAATAACATGCCTGTAGCTCGATATGTTGCATTAACATGTATGAATTTGATTACATGATTAACAGTCATAACAGGTCTCTAAACTAGGTTGCAAACAAAACTGCCACTTTCAAAATAAGACTTGCTTATTCTTTTATACTGCTGTCAACATTCACTTCATTTTACATGATGCTGTAAACTATTAAGTGGAAATGCTTCTTAGAAATAATCTTTCACATGACAGGTATGAAAGAACCACTCATGCATCCTCAAACTGCCCTCCAGCTATAAGAGGTATGTTTTTATAGAAGAGCTAGTTGTGCCAGGGCCTAATTGGACACATGAAAGGACTTGTGGCGCCTTTGCACAACCCCATCAGTTTCCATGATAGCACCTGCTGTGGCTGGCTGTGATTGATCTACGTATGTGCACTGTGTGTGTGTGTGTGTGTGTGTGTGTGTGTGACTGTTTGGTATTCATTTTTTTCATTATCCTGCTCTTTCCACTGACCTCCATTTTAACCAAACGCTATCAGAGTGGAGTTGAGCTTGAGCACATCCAGAGGACGAGGGAAAAGGAAAGGATGGAGAGGCTGGTGAAGGAATACAAATGAGACGGGTGAGTGTGTGTGTGTGTGTGTGTGTGTGTGTGGAAGGGGTCTGAAGGAAGATAGTTCACCACCTTTCCTCTATCACCAAGCAACTTCATTCAGGTTAATTAAAAAGATTGGGATTGGATGAAGAGTTCTGCAGCTACACAGGGGGTAAAACGCAAAAAGCTGACAGGCTGGGATGATATTTATCTATTAATCTGTTTTATTTATTCATCTGTTTGCTCAGTTGTTTATTTCATTTTTGGAGAATTCAAAATAGGAGCTCATACAGAGACTTGGCTTCAGTAGGTGTGATTGAAAATTTTAATGTGTTTTTCCGAAGGGAACATTTTTTAAAATAACTTTTCAGAGAGCAATATTTTGGTCATTTCAATACAGAGAAAAAGATGATTACCATTAGTGGCAGTTGCTGCAATTATGCCTGGAGCAAAATCTGGTTATGCTACAGTGTCTGGGCTTTTGCTTTTTATTCAACAAAACAAACTTTGTGAAAATCAAGAAAGAACAAAGTTACACATACTACCTGCACAAAGAAGCAGGTCCTCATTTTCACACATACAGGCCTGATTATATTTGTCTCACAGCATTATTGCACAAGTCATACCCCAAAGTTAGAGTGGTTGAGGAAAAAACTTTAGTGCAGAATCAACATGAAACAACAGGCGGGAGACAGGTGAAGGGCAAACATAAGCCACAATGTGCAGTGTCTGCAGACAAGCCAACACCTCTCTCACATATGTGCACTCCAAAAAATCCACTCCGTGATGGGTAACCATCCAGATGCCCAGCTGGGGTCCTGGAGATTTGGCTTCCAAAAACAATCTGACTGCTACCAGGATCTGTTGGAGTACTCGTTGTCCCATCAACATTAAGCTCACCCTGACCTAGTTTGCCAAACCCATGTCACGGCTTGGACCATTACCTTTTCTTTTCACCGTCTTCATTTCCAGCCCCAGCAGGTGCCTTCTAACACGGCTGAATAGGCAGGCCGTGCAGCCTGAAAACAGGCTGCCATTTGGAGGAGAGAGCGGAGTGTAGATGACATGGTGGCACGGGCAGGATAGAGATGGAAATGAAGTCTGTTGGGTTCGGCGGATGGGATGGGTGGGTGGATGGATGGATGGATGGATGGACGGATGTGTGGGATATGGAAGAAAAGGTGGCAAAGGAGAAAACTAAGAGACCCAGTAAATATTCTGAATGGGTGCAGATACGATGACCTGAACCCACTTTGCTTTCCACTGTTAAATCACATCTGTCACCTTTTCTTTGTCCACGGGCCATCCTTGCCAGAGAGGATTACAGCTGTCTGTTCCTGAATCCTTCTTAACATTCTTTCTTGGCTATTAAAGTGAAGAAGTTGATGCAATAAACGTAGCAGACTGGCAGAAAAAGGGCCAAAATAAGGACAAAAGGATGAAAACGTGACTAAGACATGGCTACTTAAACCTCATAGCGGTAATGGTGAAAGCATCACAAAATAAACTTTTCTGTTCTCAGATGTTCTGGGCAACAGAACTCTCAGATAGATGAGTAAAAATTTAGTTAAATAACAAATGAGATACATTCAGAGACACCCCCATGGTAAACAGAAAAAAGGTTGATCCTTTTAATGAGCTTTCACAAGATACGACTGTTTACTTTTCTGTGTTGTGATGGCTGAAATGAGCTGCACACAATACTGCACATAACACACACACACACACACACACACACACACACGGAAGATATTAGATTTTTCAAGAGGTCTGGTGAGGTTTAAACACAACATTGTTCATTTTACCAAGATAAATATGATACATGTAAACATGTAAAAAGCAATATTTCTAATTTTCTTTAAATGATTTTTGTAGCTTTTTGACTGTGCACACTAATAAACAATTTGAGTCTCGTATGACAATTAAACATGAGAAACTAAGCAAATAAAGAAACCAGCAATTAAAAGAAACAAAGGAGAGATGGAGTAACCCCACAAAAACAAAGGGGAGTTTCTCAGTGGTGCATTAGATCCTTGTCACAATTAATTTGGATCATTGTTGGAAAGCTTTGCCTCTTTGAAGCCTGAGCTTGCTAGGCAGGAAATGCTTTGCCAGGGGCTGGAACAGCAGGCGTGGGAGGGCCTGTATCTGAACCAAGGGAGGGTGACACGGTTATATGACTGGCAACAAGGCAGAGAATGACCCCCGCCCTGCAGCCTGGGTTTGGGTTAATGAGACACTTCACTACAACCATAGGCAGGGAAAAAGACAACGAGAACATTTTAAAGAGAGGATCGAAACTACAAAAGACAGAAAGAGAGGGAGGGAAATGATGCAAAACAGCAGAGAATTAGAGTAAGTTATCTCTCTGAAGTTTTCACCATCCATTGAATATCCACTGAGAATACTGACAGAAAAATTGATGACGTAAAGAGGCAGGAACAAAATAAAAAGTTGGCGAAGTAACAACTTCACACTTACATCCGATTTTAAAAGCTGTGTGTTTGAAACATTTTCTTCTTCAATTGTTTGGGCCCAAATCTACAAACATTCAACTTCAAACAAGAAAACACAAAAGAAAATCATACCAAAGAAGCCAAAACCAAGCAGACGCTTATTGTCAAAATACTGCAAAATACTGCAGCTATCATATCACCAGGTGTGTATCATAATACGCATAGTGTCATTGTTAACATATATTGTTAGACCCCTAAGGGTAACCCACCCTGGCTACTGTCAGCCGGGATCGGCTCCGTCCCTCTGCAGCCCTGCATAAGAAAGCGATTATAGCTGATGCATGGACTGTTTTAGTGTTTATGTTGGCTTTATATAACTGTAACTACAGTTTGTTGTCACTTCAGTAGCTCTCAGAAAATCTGAGTGTCTGACACTGAATTACAATCAGGAGGCTAAAGGAAACATTTTGAAACACATTTCATCTTTTATTTTGTTGCTTTTGACTTTCTGCTTTTACCTCAAATAAATTAGTTAAGTTATTCAGAAAGAACTCACAGAGTTTTTGGAACTCTGAAGTAATTTGTTCCTGAGTGTTTTCTGAAATTTGCAATAATGAAAACGACTAAAAAAGAGGAAGCATGTGGAATACCAACAACAAAATGCTTTCTAACAATGGACCAAAATAGTTTATAAGACAGCACCTTTTTCCTAACTTCCCCTTTTTACATAGCAGTACTTTCTGTCTTGAGTATAAAATATTACAATTTGTTCCACTCAAATCAAGGTCTGTAGTAAGAGTGTCATCAAAATGACAATCAACCAACTAGCTGTGACACTGGAACAGAATCACTGTAGGTCACAGAGGTGCTAAAGTGACACTGTGCCTTGTTCCCTGACAGACAGGCAGGATAATGGGTCTGCGAATGGGCTGTCAGTCAGGTTGTTTCAACAATCCTGCAGCCCCCAAAGTGGAGCTTCACCACGCCTGTCTTCCTCTCCTGCTAAAATTATGCTTGGCACTTGTTCAGTCCAATTACCATCTACTGCTGGTTGTCTGCAGCTGTACACTGCGACGACCCCTCGCTCTCATCACTTTGCACTCTCATCTCACCTGCGGTCTTCAGCTACCCTGTTCTGGACACTTGTGGAGGCCTTTCGCACTTTTCTGCCCATGATTCGCTGCTCATTATGCAAATCAGCACTCATTGCTTGCCCAACATTGTGGAAATAAGTATGAGCCTCTGGTCTTTCATTATAAGGACACCTGCCAAGCTGGCTTTAGTTTCATTAGGGAAAATTTCCAAGGCCTGGTTGACGTTTATGATAAGGACCCCTCACAGGGCCATGAAGCACTGATGAAGGGTAAGGTGCAGAGGACCAAAGACGCTCATTACAAGGAAATAGAAGACAGTCAGTGATAATATTCGACAGCACATTACAGACCAGTGGTGAAGTAAGAAGTAGACTGCTGTTTTGAAAATGAAAAGGATTTTGGTAAACCTGTTTCTCTCTTGATCAGTTTATCCAGAACTTGAGCATTTGCTCTGTCATGGAATGCATTGTTTTCTGGTGGGGTTGTTTTGTTTGTTTTTCAAAGATATCGTCTCTGAGCTTATTCCATTTTTCCTAATGAAAGACCTTGTTAGCAGTTAATGCAGAACAGAGTGCAACAAGAACAGTACAATGGTACAATAGGGGAAGACGACGTAAGATGATCCAATACTGACTAATTATGTTTCTGAGAGAAACATATCGGAATATTACGATGTGAACTTTTGCCATCACTCAGTCTAATGTGAGCAGAGTTAAGCATTAAACAAATTAACCATTTCTAATTAAGAAAGCAGCTCTCTGTACAGTCTGTTTCACCTCAAAAACCCTGCGCCCACTCAGCATCTTGTTCAAAGATGGTCTTCCCTTTTAAAAAAAAAAACAAAACAAACTTTTTTATTCTTAAAGGGCAACTTGCCGATTTTCAACTGTCTATCTGAGTAAGGGATATAATGTGAAACCCAACAGATTTTTTTTTTCTTCTTTTTAAATGTTCTCTGTCTCTGGGATGCAGCTTCAAAACTCTTGTTTTTACTGGAACCAGTGATGTCACTGGTCCCAGGAAGAACTACAAACCGTTTGTCCCTCGCCTTTCTCCTGGCACTCCAGGTGAGTCAGTGCCATGTTTGTTTTGAGAAGGTTTTCTGGCTGTGGCAGATCAAAAGCCCTTGTTATTGAAAACTACAGAATTTTAAATAAAAGAAATATCCGGATGCAACAGATAACAACCTTGGAGACCTGGCAAGTACTGTTTTTTTTGCGGTGCAATGTATCCTGGTATATGTAGGCACTGCAAGAACTGCTGTGTGAGCAGGAAAACTCAGCCTTCTCTGTCAATATAGCACAAACTGAAGAATTGATTGTTTCAGTTGACTACAGTTACATACAACATTGATTGCACATCTACATGAAAAGTGGTGGATTTTCCCTCAAAAACAAAA
>JAQFJA010000016.1:2712484-2728013 GCA_029874485.1 Naso brachycentron
TAAGACAATAGTTATGTTAACATGGACACAAATAATCGGAATAAAAGCCTGATTGGAATAAAAATACTTCATGTAAACACATCATTCACAAAATTCTGATTCCGATATGGCCCATTCGGAAAGATTTTTTATTCCTGATGAGAGGGGCCGTTTATGCCAATCATTTTTGCGACTGGTGTTCACGTACACACATTTGTTTGGGGTAAAATTATCCTTGCTCCGCATGTCTGCCCTACGTTTCCGAGACGGGGAAGCTCATGCTGTTTTTCCGTCTGCTTTCCTATGATCTGTACTGCTTGCCATGATGGCATAGACATTTGCATTGTCCCACTTATCAATGCGTCTTGCAGCTCACGCCACGCAACAGCGTTCTTTCTCTGTGGCGAGAAGCATGAAGCTACGGCTGTCCTCCATCTAAGGGTAAGGACATACTGGGCTGGCAGTCCCGTCAGACGCGGGTCAGCTCCAGTTGGTGGTCCCAATTGGTCCTAGCTGGCCTGCTGTGTCCCGCTCCGTCGATACTAGTTGGCCTTGTCAGACCTCGTTGGAGCAGACAGAGAAGTTGAATCAACGTCGGCCATCAGAAGGCATCAGTAGTGAGAGAGAGTGCTCTGATGGCTGTTCAGCTAGCGAATCAGTACAAAGGGGGGAGGAAGCGGCTCAGGCATTCTCAAGAATTATTCACGTTAACGTTAGCGTTACCTACTTGCATGGAGAACGAAGACAAGGTAGGTAGCTAAACAAGGGCCGATATGTTTTGTCCGGGGATCTCCTAGCTTTTCCATTTCCTCCTTTATTGATCACAAGTTCAGAGATTACTGCCGCCTGCTGGTATGGAGAGTTACGATCTCTCATGCAGGCACACAGGCGCAGAACGTACATGCTAGCAGACCGTTGGGTGTAGTCATTGTGGTGTGTTCAAGGGCAAATTTTTGGCCCAGACAAAGGCAAACACGAGGATACGAGAGGAGACGCAGCAGTTGGTCTTGGTTTCCTCTACTCAGCCTGGAGTGTCCTAATGTTACATAATGCTTATGTCCGAACCATGACAAGTGATGCAGTTCACAGGAGATTATACTGAGACTAGGAATACGCCATGAGCTTCCCTGTCTTGGAAAAATACATTTATCGTTGCTTTTCCAGGGGCAGAATGCCCTGCTGAGCCTGTACAGAAATATCTGAAGGCATGCTGTGATTAGACAGCGACAGCGGCGTTTGTTTACAACACAAGAGGAAGTAAATCTTTTTCTTCGTCTGGTGTTTCCAGAAAAAATGACAACCCTTGTCAGAATGGTTTACTCTGATTAAACACTTGATGCATGGAAGCGCACGTCGTGGTCAGATCACTTTAATCAGTGTCCATGTAAACAGTGGAGGAGGAATCTCTAGTCATTTAAGATTTTGAAGAATTTTGCACACGTAAACGTAGCCAATGACAGACAATGATATCCATAAAGAAACTTGGAGGACTTGTTTCAAGGTCCTACAGACAACAAACTATCACCAGGGAGAATCCTGTTAACTGACGACCCAGAATTACCACATGATACAAATATTATTATACAATTGACTCACAAGTCTTTTGACATCTTAAATAGGTCAACAAATCAGTTCGGACCTGACAAAACTTTTGAGAAAATTAATTTGCAGTTCCAGTAATTTTTTGAGGAAAATGCAATACTTAGTCTGCACATTTCTAAAAACTGTGGATGCGTCATTTTTAAAAATTATTTATCTATCTACATGTATGTTAACAAAATCTCCTTTAACTTTTCTCACATACTGTAATTTTGTAGTACTGCCCTGGTTTAGTGTATCTGCACCAGACCAAATAAATCCATTTGAAATCTGAATCAAAGCAGTCTCAATTTCTCATTCCCACTTCAGCTTAGTGAATTATGTTGATCTTACAGGTGTAATTTGACAAACAAATCCTGCATGGTGCAGCCTTATATTTCGATAACGCGTGCATTAAATTTGAGAAATGAAAGAAGACGGATTGCGTGAGCTGATTTTGCAGCGCAACACAAAGCATAAGGGAAGTAATGGGGATGAAAGAGGTTGAAAAATAGAAGCGAAAGCGGAGATGGATAAAAAAAGAACACATGAAGAAGCAGAGGCCATATGGCGGCTCAGAAGGATTGGACCAAGTCAATATGAAGTGAGAGCTGGAGATAGACATGTGATAAAATAAACATTACACTTATAAAATATGCAGGTCTAATGTGAGTTGCAGAGACGTGTGAAATGCGTTTGTCGCGCCAGGCAGCATGGTGCATTAGGCTAAAGTGCTCTTTTCTTTTGCGTGCTACATAACCTTTACCTGTGTCCTTATAAGCACACTAATTCACACAAAATCTCTCTCCTGCACACAGAACCCACATGTGATTGGCCTAACCTTCTCTGAAATAACAATGACTGATGGCAAAATGGATCTCATTGAAAGGATTTGTATTTTCTGAGTGAATCAGAGTCCATCAGAACTTTCACTCTTTCCCCGGCTCCTCTGCATTTCCCCAGAGTCTCTTTCTAAATCCATCTAGCCTGAATGAGACCACAGTTCTTTCATTTAAACATTATACCGGAGAATATTACAGCATCGATGACTTCCTCTCCATCATCGACCTCTATTGCCTCTATTTCTCACAGCCGAAGGATTGCGTTCTCTCCTTTGTTCTTTGCAACTTTCCACTTTCTCTCACTCTCTGTCTACCTTTAAGAATCTTTATCTTCATCATTTTTTCTGTTTATACTTACTGACTCCTAAAAAGCAATACATTGAGATGAACGAGCAAAAAAAAAAGCAACAAGGATGGTACTGAAGGACAGACAACAAAACATCTTTCCATCCAATGCAAATATAAAATCCCCTCATTTCCCAACCTGTCCCACCCGTTTTTGCCCGAATACGTCTGTGTGTGGCGCAGAGATAGGAGCAACACAAACACAGCAAGCTTTGTTCAAGCTATCCTGAGACCAATAAACAGTCCCTTCCTTTCCCCCCAAAGTGATAATTGCTGTTATTATATCATGAAAACTGGCACTTTAAGCCATCAGACACACTCAGACAAAGAGACACCCATGAACAGATCCTCATATTTGAGGATATGCAACCCGCACATTTGAAAAATAAACGTTTTGGCAGTCAAATGTCAAGAGACTGATTGTCGAGTGTTGACCATTGGGGGCATAAATAAAAATCCTGCTGTCTCTTGGTCATTATCAGGAGTTAACAGCGTCACTAAAACGCTGGGAAAATGTGACGATGAGATTATCGGGCCTGTTGAAAGAGACATCCTGCCCATCTGGCCTGCCAAATTCATGAGCGTAATCAGCAAGCACTATATGGCTGTTTGTATAGATAAGAGAGATTCAGGCAAACTGCAGCTTGTGAGGACTGCCTCTGCTGGTAGACCCTCAAACACACACACACACACACACACAGTCATTCTTCATCCATTATGAATGAAAAATTCTACAATATTAATTATATTAAAATGGTAATGGCTGTCTGACTTCGGAATCACCTTCCCTTTGAAACCTGCATACTTTTATATGTAATAAAAAGCCTTCTTAGGGACACACACAATCCCACCTCACACACATCTGACAGGTCTCATGCTGCGTACGTCAGCACAGTGCCAAAGGGAGATCCTCTTCCTGGTGCTAAGAGGATTGGCTAGCTAAAGACCAGTGACTTTGAAGGCTGCAGACACCCTAACGGGGGCTTCGGAATAAAAGATAGAGCCGAGTCAGTGGAACCTGAAAGCGGCGAGGAAACCAGAACTGGGTTTAATAATCATCCTATCACCTAACATCTGCTATCCAACACAGCAGTGGAACGTTCACTGTTAGCGTGCTGGGTAACACTTTATCTCACTTTATCTGCGGGCAAGGTCTTCGCCTTGATCCATCCACAGTGGAAGGCCATCGTTTTGTGCACAGAACTAACTAGAATTCCTGACTGTCTTCATCTTTTAAGAGTTCAAAATGGCCATAGAGGGGCTTTTCTTAGTCTGTAAGACAATAACAGAATAATCAAAGTGAGCGCTGTACCTTTAGTTCTGACACCATTTCCTCAGGTGGTAAATTTTTTCTTGTGAATACCACCTTGAGTGTGAGGATGAACCTCTGCGTTTACAGAAAATTGACACAATATCCTTCAAAATGACATTTGGAAATCCAAGATAAAAGATTTTTTGGCAGAGGTGCAATAGAGTGCCTGAGTCACGCCCCTCTTCTTCCAGGCCATGGGACCTTAATTCAGGAAAAATATGAGCAATAGTAAATATAGAAGGAGAAACAATTCTTCGATCTCGTTTGGCTTATTCCCTGAATTAAACATTTGATGGCTGACAACTTAAAAGATCATTTTTCATGTAAATTAAGTCAAATTTTGTTGTCAAACTGTAAGTAAAAAAACATTTTTTGTTAGATCACTCAGCAAACTGTCTTGTCTCAGACAAAAAATGTCATCAATCCAGACATGGCCGTCAGCTCGGCAGATTTCATGGCATTTTTCCAGGACGAGGGGGAAAGTATTAAAAGAGGTGAAAACCATTAAATCGGGTCACGCTGAAAGCTGCAGCTACTCGGAGGAGGAGTTAATTGGTTCCGTGAGTCAGAGGAGGAAAAATGTTATGACGAGTTACCTGACTGGTGTTGTAGTCTTTATAATAATGTATTTTCACAAGCTAATACATCAACTGTTTGAAGACAAATAGAGACTTCCCTCACATGAAAAATTATTATTTAAATCGACGAACATCATACGTGTAATTCAGGGCACAAGTCAAACAGGAGCAACTTCACCAGTGCTGCTTTAATCCATGTTGGGTGAGGATTTCCAAAAAAAAACTTCTTTTCATTTGTTGCAATAATATTGCAACAGCGACGCGCTACTACCAAAGAGAAAGTTACCCCTTCATTTCTTCAACACATCTAAGTTTCTGAAGGGGGGTTGGGAAACTCGGATGGATTTAGCTTTTATCTCACTAATCTGTGGCTTTGTGTGTGTGTTTCGTGGTGCACACGAGTGTGCGTGTACTGCTTCCTAGGTGATGACGGGGTGCAGGGCTTGGTTGGTGACAAAAGCGAGCTCCGGACACGTCACGTTTCACCTGCATTTCAATACCCGGGTTTCAACTGCTAGATGGCTACACACAGTCATGACTGAATATGGGGAAGTCAGTTAATTTGCACTAAAATATCAAGATTTTGACTTGAATCAATCAAAAACACTACTGAATACTTCTTAGCCTCGGTTTTCAGCTGAAGAAAGTGGTTTAGGGGTTTAGTTACTCTATAAAGTATAACTCTATAATTAAATACATGTCAATTTTACCAAAACATTTAGCCATTTGTTTGGAGTGTTTTAAGGAGTCAACAGTAAATTAGAAGGCTGTTTGTACTGAGCAGCTGGTGCGAACTTGAAACTACGAATTCAAAGCAGAATGCTTTTACCTTCACTGTAAAACTGTGTCCACAGGACAGCTATGTGTGCTTCGCTGCATAAGGATAAGTCAAGTTTGAGTATTTCTCTGTTTCCACGTACACAACATGCCGTCCTGGCTGTGCCACTTCCGTTCTCTCTGATACATCAAACTGCTACCTATCTACTCTACAGCTGCCGCCCATCTCTGCCTCGCCCAATGTGTTCCTACAGATGGGTGCTTAGTGCAGCCAAGCATCGAAGGCATAAAAGAGACAGGTACAGATCCGCTCCCTCAGGAGCACTGAACCATTCTTTCATGCTACGCACTGCTGAGCTTACATGCTTTTCTGTACAATGTGACTCCAAGCCACATGCATATACACAAGGACATGCATTGTATTTGAGAATAAATGCTTTAAGAGGGAAATGCTTTATCTCAAGTTATACAGATTTAAATTTGTTAAGGTTGCAAGCATTGCATGCTTATGAAAGCCCAGGATTGGATTAAGAGCATCAGATTTTTTTTTGAGACAATAACTGCTCACAGCATGTTTGACGTCCCAGCCAGAGCAGCCAGACTGCCCAAGGAGGAGAGGTAAGAGAGCCAGGATAAGAGCCATTAACTCAGCTTTGTATTAAAGCTGCTCCTGGCTAGTTTCTTTTTGCTGGCTTTTGAGACCAAGGATGGTCAAGAAACGGGAAATAAGAGACTGTTGTGTCCACTACATTAAGGAAACCTGTCTCCACCACAACATCCTGGATAGAGTTGTTGCACTTGACAGGTGAACTGTGTTCAGAGCTGAATGAGCGCGGGACTGCGGCAGGAGGAGGGAAGACAAACTCTGTGATGTACTTCAGCGCTGCCTGATGCTCAAATGCAATCGAAGCCGACAGAAAGTTTTTCCTGGATGTCGAACTTTAAATGTGAAAATGCCTATCATACCTTCATCACTATCTCGTTGCTGCTGTCAACATTCCCTCCACACAAACTCAGAAATATGTACTACAGAATTATTATGCATACATGTATACACATACAGATATGAACTATATTGCATTTTTAAATCTTATCCTACTGCATTATACATTTCATTATCTGTGTATGTTCTGTTTGTAGTATGAAGGACTATAACTTCTGTTTCGTTTGGCAACCTTGTATACAAGCTTGATCATAAAAACATAAAAACATGAACACAAGTGACAGTAAACATACTGTGCACCACTAGCTGATGTCAGCGCAGCGCAGCATTTAAATGTAACAAATACAATGTGAGGCAGAAAACGAAATGAGCTATGTGCACAAACAACAAGATCAGATTTGAACACAACCAAGGGCCACTTCCGTCCTGATGTATTCAAGCAAGCAAGTCATTCCCATATTTCATATGTATAAATTAGCACCGATAACACATAGAAATCCATGTCCCATGCATAAAGCCCAGATGTCTCTCAGAAGAACAGCATTAGGCATCTAATGTAGCTTTCTGCACCACAGCGCAGTATTGTTCCCATCTCCCTCATCAACCTTCCTGTTCCATATGGTTATATCCATCAACTACCTAGTCATCGATCAGCCTTGGCGTTACGTTCTTCTCTGTCTGCTTGCTAGGTCGAGCTCATAAAACATCCAAGACATTATTGTGCATTAGACAATAAAGATGTGCTGCAGGGAAAATCCATTAGCTTCTATAGAGAGAGGTGGCATGAATAGAAACGTCTGAGGTCTTGACTTGGATGATCCATCTTGCTCTCTTGGGCCGACACGCAACAGCTTTCGCGCTTTAGGTGAGTGAACACGTGTTACAATGAGAGCCGACTTTCTAAGGGGGGATTTGCATTTGACTGTGTGGGAGCAGATAACGTCATTATACACCCGAGCTTTATTAATGTGACATAGGAGGAAGTCATTTGGAGCATTTTTCTCTCAATCTGTTTCTACCTCTGCTGCGACTTCTGTCACAAACACACTTTAATATGATGTGAATTGTTTCCCCTTGCCTCGCAGTGAGGCTTCATGTTATCCAAAACTTTGGTACAGAGCATAATGTCTTGCCTCCTATCAGGGGTGAGAGTAGTTTGAAATTCTTGCTGGTACTACTACCACAACCTTAATCGCTCGGCTTAACGCATCCTTGAAAAAAATGTTTCAATATTTTAATACCTGCATATAAAGTAGGAAAAAATTAGAAATGCTTGACATTGTACAGGCCATAGAAGATTTGTTTTAATGGTTAAAGTGCAACTGTCAAATTTTCAAAATACCCAGAAACTGTTTTGTTGTAATTTATAACAGCTTAATTTTGTGTAACACCACGACAGTTCATAAGTCTCTGTCTCTGGACTTTCAGACATATAAGTGTCACATAAATAAGAGGACAAATGTGTGTGAGTAAAATGTCTCAACTTGTTTTGTTTTAAAAATTAAAAAAAAAAACGTGTCTATTTTGACAACATGTCAACTAATCTCAAGGATGTTGGGAATTTTGTTGGATTCATTTATTAATCGTCCTGTCTTGGTGTAAACGGCATTATTAAAGTTCATGGTTTGGGTGTGCAAGAAATCGAGCGTCACAGAAAAATAATAAATGAAACGCACCCTTTCACAGGCACTGTGTTTAGGAAGTTTAGGAACGCAGTAGCGCACTTTTGAGTTACAGAGGATTGTCACCTAACACACAGCTTGTCTGAGCTGCTGTCTGTGTTGATGGAATAAAACACAATATCCTTAAACACTGCAACTTATTCTGCTACACATTTCACTTGCAACACATGCCTGTCAGCCAAAATATCAGTCTGCTGCAGCGTGTTTTAGCGGAAGCTTATGCTAACGTTAACTAATGAAAGGCAACTAGGCTCCATCCAGCACGGATCAAAACACCGTATGGACAGTTCAGAAGCAAGTCAAAATGACTTAGAAGTAATAACGGGCTTTTCACACCACTGCGCATCAACTATCCTGAAAACCGCCTCATTGCTGGAAATTTCCTCTGGGAAGCCAGGTGGTTTTGAAAGTGGCTGCTGCCGCTACGGTGCATGGCGGCGATGACAGGGAAGGACTTCACACATGTATCTGTATCTACCACAAGGTGGCTGCTGCAAAAAGTTCAACATGTTGAACTCCAGGCGGCAGAGCAAAATCTGTATGTGTTCTCGTAAGCGTCAACCGCTTCACGGTCCTACCACTGCGGTTGAAACCGCCTCCCCTCTGCCGCCCTTCCCTCAATGAAATGACAAGAAGCGAGGAGTTGCCGCGCAGCCAAAGCCCATCAATAAGGAGATCATGTGTTGTTGAAGATGTTACAATGTCAGCAGACAGGTTTTCTTGCAAAAGTACAACTGTCAGTGGTTTTGAATGGGTCATTTTAATCCAGTTGACATTTAGTCTACCTTTAATTTAACTTTCGATTTCACTCTTGGCGCTACAAAGTATAGAATCACAAAACTAACAGACATAATTCTGTGCAGTTTGGTTTTTGCTATTCTTTGTGTCCAAAGGAAAAAATCATTTTGTTTTTTCTAACCTCCGAAACAATCAACTAGGTCTATCATCAAGACAGATTTTTACTTGCATGGAGAAATTTTAAAGCAGGTTATCACCATGTGTAGGAGTACACGGTTACCAAAGGTGAAGCCCTTCAACTTTGCCTCTCTTTAACCTTTCATCGAGGATCATTCTGAGGTCTGTCAGCGGCAGCTTGCCATTAAATTTGCTGAACAAAACTCCATGACCAAAGGTATGAATCCCAAGCTGTGAATTACTCTCTGGTCTCTAGTGCTGCCCTCAGGACTATTTACATTTGTTGCCATACTGGTGGTGATCCAATCATGGCAAAATTTGATAAAGGTTTTTTGTTGTGTGCATTGTGTTGGGCTAAATAAAGCGCATTGCTTCCGGGTGCTGCTAGCAAGGCTATAGACCTTTGGTCTTGTTAAACATTTATTCATGCACAGACTGAGCATGCAGGCCCTTTGACAGCAATAATCTGACATTCATATAGTTCTACTGGGAGCTGCCCAGAGAGATGCGAGCCTGCTAATGTTGGTCACTGCACAGTCACACTGCAACAGTTGTTATGTGCCTCGGCTGCCTCTTAACATTGGTATTCTTTCTTTTCTAACGCAAGCCTGACTAACCTCAAGGTTACTTCTTACGCCTACTCACTTCCACTCTCTGGTTCATCCACTTGGTTAATTCCTGTATCTGTCTCTGCAACAATGCAGAAATTCCCTCCCTTCTTCCTCCTCGCTGCGATTGTGTTTCAGTCAGACTTTAAAGGCTAATGTATGCTCTTCTCTTAAACTGGGGGGAATCTCACGGGAAGGGTCCGATCAGGCAGAAGGACAACACGCTCCATCTCTCTCTTGCTTATGTCTTTTTAATGACTTGGGACTTGGTTATTTCCTTTTCCCCACTATCACAGTTTATTCATAAGGCCACATCTGACAGAAGACTTAACATGGAAGCTCATGGAGTCCCAATCGTTTTAAATTTCTAATGTGAATGCAGAGCGGCAGACCAAATAAAAGAAAGGAGCGAGGGACTGAGCATGTATTACCAATTTGTGTTTAGTCGTAGCCTTGTTGCTCTATTTAGGGAAATTGAACTTTAAGATTTTATGTAAGTTCATATTTTTTGGCTATATATAAATATTTTTAACTTAATCTCCACGGTTGCACTCCCTCCAACAATTTCAAAAGCTTTTGTACCTAAGTCAAGTAGTCTAATTTGAAAAGACTTCTGATGCATTAATTACAGTGTGTATTTTGGCAGAGGACCTTTATCACGTTATCTGCTCTTTGCATGGCCATGTTACTTGCTATTTTTTTCTGATGTGTGATGAAGGCAACAAGTCAGAAAGTGATATAAAGTGACTTAAATTATATAATAAATGCTCAAAAATGCTGTGTTTTAATGTATGAGACAGTGTGTCAATACCTGTGATAAAAACAGCTCTAACTCTTGCTTACCTGGCATCAGTCAAACATGTACTATACTAAGAGTGTAGGTGTTTAAATATTTAAACACCGACACTCTTTCTAGGCCACAACCTCTGGTTTCAGGTGTAAGATTGCTATGGGTGGATAACCAGTTTAAAAGGGCCCTCTCTGTCTTGAGCTCCTTTTGACTCCGTGATGAAGGCCTGTTTGCCGAAACACGTTTTTAAGGTCCAACATGACCATGCTGTGGAAATTAAGGCATTTTAATGTTTTAAAGAGAGTGCCTTGGAGTCTTCTTTTTGATTTTTCAAGTCTCAATATATCCTTACCCAAAGAGCACCTTGAAAAGACAGATTTTGAGTCTAGGAAGCGCTCCTTTATATTTTTTATGTACCGTACTATATCCTGACACAATCTATAGCTTAGAAATATGTGTCTTTCAACGCCGTCATTACAAAGATTCCCAAGACAATTTAATAGTGTGTTTTACGCAGGTTCATCAGGCAGGTCATCCACTTCTCCGAGCATCAACTTACCATAATGTTGACTTTATAGCTAAAGACTTCTGTCCACAAGGCACCACTTCAAAGTTGCTTTAATTTCTGTGATCACAACCTGCAGAGTATGAATTACCTTTAATGCTATGCCCCAAACTCTGACCTTTTCATCCACCGCTTCATCCGATGTGTCCCTTCAAATCAAACTGTAATCTGTCTTCCAACGGCACCTTCCATCAATCTCAGCAATCACTGTGCCTGTCAGTGCACATTCGCCATCACTCTTCATTTGGGTCAGTGGGAGACACCTGTAGGCAAACCTTACTAATGCCCTAACTGGCTGGACTGGCTTTGATTTGAGACTCTCCAGAACTCCACAGCTGTATACTTTGTATTTTTTTTCTCCACAGTTTTTTTTTCTCCATCACTCAGGAAAGTAATGTGTTTTTTTCAGCTGATACCATCAAGTGTTATACTTGAACAATAATCAAACTCTCAAGACAAAATAAATAAAACCATGTTTTTCAAAAACATCTTACTGCCAGAGTACATTATTAAGCTTGATAAGACATCCTTAAAATAACAAGACCTGGCAAGTGGTAGTTGACAAGCTAATGTACAGATAATGAGCAGCTGACCCAGCAGCTGATGAACCCTAGCTGGGTTGAGTAGAGCTAAGATGGATCATTAACTAAAAAAAAAAAGAAAAAATCAAACAGTGCTGCTTTAATCCATGCTGTTCGGGATTTCCCCCAAACATATTATGCATTTTCGTTGCCATGTTACATTTTGTTGAGAAAGAACGCAACACCAAATTGAAATGGTTAAACTGTTCACTGTTTTAAATTTGATTATTATTTAGCAGAATAACTATATGACAGCATAAGCAAAACACTCCATTACAGGAGTCATGCTTGGAGCATTTCCACTTTGCATTCTTTGGTGTATTATTACCCATAAATGAAACACAAACGACAGTGGTTGTTTTTCTTTCCATCACCTCACTGGGGCATGACACAGTGAATGCTGTTGTTTAGCTAAATTATTCACCTTATTACCCAAAATGTTAAAAATAAGTAATTTAAGTCTAAGCATATAATGCACTCCACGCAGTGACTTTAACTGCTGGAAAATATTTCCAGCAGGTATATTGTAGTATGCAGAAACATGGTCACATGTTGGACAACATGTGACCAGTCCTAAAACATCACTGACCTATGAAAAAAGTAAGAAGTAATACAGAAGTAAAAAAAAAAAAAAAAGTCCAAAGTTCCTATAGAGTTTAAGAAATGGCTGTAATTTTTAGGGTAGTGAGGCAGAGTCCCTGACAGCAAAGTTTAAACCACAAATTCTGTGAAATCATATCTGTCAGCACTGAAGTGATGTAATCTACTGTCACATTAAAACCAGTGTACTGCATACGTGCACTGTTCGACATTGTTTGTGTTGCTGCCAAAACAGCTACGTGCTGTTGTGTCTTTAAAAGCAGGTGTGTCAGAGCAGGTGCACACCTGCTGTGTGCACTGTTTGCTAACAAGATGAGACACAGATGCACAATGCTGTTGCTGTGCTACGAATATGTGTGTGTTTGCACAGTACGTGTGCAAACATCCAGGCCCAGTGACTGTATAATTCAGACTGCAGGATACCCGAGGGTGCAGCCCTCTCTCCTCGCTCGGTTACTCACTGGGAAAAGAGGGAAACACACCCTGGATCCAGAGGCAACTAGGAAACAAATTGAGCTAAAAGGTCAACCCCCCCCACCCACCCACCTGACTTAAATTAACAAATCAGTTGAAAATGCCACGGAACTAAAGGCAATGAAAACATCAGACCGTGAAGTTGCTTCTTCGGCGCTGCTCAACGCTAATTGGGAACCATTAAATAGACCAATGAATTGATGTTAATTATTAGCTAATACACACAGGATTTGTTCTATTGTTGGAAAGGCTCTTTGTCCCACTGTTGGTTAAATGATGCCCTCATGACTGATATCATCTCTGGTGTGTATCACATTGATGCTTTTCTGTCAGAGCTACAATCAACTGTCACATCTGATCAACGAAATGAACAAGTGTTTGTGAGTGAGCTGGTTTGTGGGGTTTTTTTTAGATACTGCTAATGTAAAAAAGATTAAAATGCTGATGTCAAGTCATCAGGACATGCGTGATGTATACACTTTAGAGAAAATCATGCACAGTGCACCGGCCAAAAAGAACATGTCTTCATAAAAAAGGCCGTTACTCCCCAGAAGCGTCATAAGTGTCAAAAATGACACGGAAATGCAAAATACCCGCCTGCGGTTATTTCACGTTAAAACTGTACAGACTGGCAGCAACACGAATATATACAGGGAAACAAATTTGCGAAAGAGCTCTGACGGCTCACTCCAGCCTCGAAGCATCAGTAATGTTAGCCTGCAGACAGACAACTGGCAGCTAACATAACTTTTCCAAGCTGATGAGTATCACACAGTTTTTGTTATATTGTGTTGTTATATGAGCCATTGATGTTAGTTTCAGTGCTTTTGTTTGGTGTTTTTTGAGGTCCATACCGCACACAACTGTAAAACACTCCTATTAAAGGCTCCTATTTTTTCCTTTGTGTAGTACTAACATAGAAACAGCACTTGTCCGGACGCCAAAGTTGATATCCATCTTATCAGAACTTTACTTTTAATTAATATTGCTTAGTTTTCAACAATGAGATGTTTTTGTTTCTCCAGAGGCTGAAATTTCCCTTAAACCATGGTGCTGGCCACGTTAACTTCCGCTTTACGGCAGGAGACGGACATGACATTCGTTCCACACAACCAACATGATTGGCTGTCTTTGTTTGCAGTGGGAAAGCTCGGAAAAATCAACCCCGATAAGGAAAATAAAAGGGTCGCTTTGTCACAGCGTGATACTTCCGCTCAGTGTGAAAATATTCATGTCCACTTAACAGTTAAATATTACTGACATGCAAATTAATTGCACGAAAAAACACATCCTGTGTGTAGAGACCTAAATGCTCAGATACAGCTTTTATTGAATTTGGCAGTGCTCTCTATATTTCAAGTTATTCTCCTCAAACTTCCTCAGTTTTATTTGTTCTTCTTCCATCCCCTCATCCATGTATCCCTCTGTCAACTACAATCAATCCACAGCAAGAAAAAAAGGATTGCTTTAATTTGTTCGCAGTTTCAGAACAATGACACTGAGTCAGTCTGAGCTGGACTAAAGGGAATGAGAGGCAGAGGAAAGAAACAAAAATGCTAGTACTGCATTAGCTGTAATGAGGGGACCAGAAAATAAAGATGAATCCTCCCTCTTGGAGCAGCAGACAGAGAAACAAAAAGGGGAGAGATGAAAGGAGGATGGTACAGAGAAGAGGTTAGAGAGGAAAAGGAAAGGATAAAGAACAATGAAGAGGGAGTAAATGAGGGAGACAAAGAGACGGCATTAAGTGGAGGAATCTGAGCATATCAGGGGCATGTGGCATGAAGAGCTGCTTGGTTGACGGCAGAGCTGAGGAATAAAAATGAGAGAGTGAGAAAGGGGGCAGCAGATGTCTGAGTCTCTGAATCATCCTTTTGCCCTGGCACGGAGCTGCACACAACCAGCAAGAGTTAAACAAAGAAGTAAAAGCCATAGATAGACAAAGCTATGATACGGTGAAAGATGAAGCAGAAGACAAGGAGAATAAGAGAAATGCAAAAGCTGATCTGATGTGTGCCAACGCCAGAAAGGGATGTAAAGATACAGTAATTACTGCAGTGACTATAAAGAGTGGGAGCTTAGTAAAGCAAGGATATTCAGAATAAGAAAGATGTTTCAAACAGCTTGTGCATGCCAAGGACGCAGATGATCATATGATAATGGACACACAGTTGCTGGAAAATAAATATGGCAACCACACACTCCAAACAGACAATATCTATAATCATGTGGAGAAACTGGATTCCTTGATATGCCGTCTACTGTCTGCTGAGAATATGTTCTGCTGGTGTGAATGTTACGTTGCTTGTTCATCTTTTCTTATCACAATCTGACTATCAGTTTCAGAAAAAACTATGACAAGCTGTGAAAAGCTTTAGATGATCCATTCACAAAGAAAATGCCCATCCTTTAAAATGGTTGCTTTTTTCTGTCGACTCTTTTGCAAAGCACAGAATGCAGTCCAGACGCCTGTTCAGTGGGTTTTAAACTAGGTTTGCATAGGCTCTCGATCTCTTTCAGCAGGCCTCTATAGTTGCTGCCCCGCTCTGCTCCACGGAGGGTACGGCCCCAGGGGAGCCAATTAAGAGTGTCCGCTGTGACGGTGACAGCTGCTCCAGTAGCAGCATCGAAAGCCTTCAAGCTCCACATCACTGATGGGAAATACTGTAGAGCAGGGGAGGAGATGGAGCAGGGAGAGTCATGAGGGGAGAAGGGATCCATAAAGTCAGCAGTCAACCTGAAAGCATCAAGAGATCCCAGCGTGTCCCTTAAGGAAAGTGTGGGGGCTACGCTGTGACTCCAGGTTGTTTGGAATCACTTCAGCTGTGCGAGGTTAGAAAACAGGATCCATCCATTAATCTCTCATCAAATCTGGGCACTGAGATAAAGATCAACATCTTATCCATTCCATTCTTCCTTTCAATTCCCTCTGTTACTTTTTAATGTTTTGTATTGTGCAG
>JAQFJA010000016.1:2741809-2753321 GCA_029874485.1 Naso brachycentron
CTGAGAGAAGTAGCGTGATCCTACCACGTGCCTGAGGACTTGTGGGTGACACGACATCGCTGACTGGTGAATAGAAGCGGCTGGCTGGCTGGGCTTGTCAAGGAGAAAGCAAATATTGGTCTACACCCTCCCCAGGTCGACAGGTGGGGGTTGAGCGAATAGGATTGAGGAGAAACTGGAAGAACTGGACATATCCAAACTGGGAGAAATATGTTGGGAAAAAAACTCCAAAAAAGAAAAAGAAGAAGTGATCAAGTTTAACAGTCTATTCCACCCCTTAATTCCTTTCGACTGTCCACTTTTCCTTGGTTTCCCAGCTGATGATTTTTAAAATTCAGCCCTTAGCCACTGCAGGAGATGTTTCAACCTTGAGAGTCTTTCTATAATATCCATACTACCATATGAGTGTCAGCAGGCAAATGCAAATGTTCAGATGTGGATGGATACACGCACCAGGCCCATTCATGAAACCCCCAAGTGGATATGTTCTGTCCACTGCCAAGGACAAAGTGATCCACCAGCAGTAAAATCTCTTGGAAGCTCTCCATCTAAAACATCAAAGACAGCCTGAATCAAAATTAGCTTTTTAATCCCTTTAGCCCAATGCAGTGGGGTGTTCAGGTATGGATTACCTTGCATGGCAAACATTTCCTTTCCGTGTCTCCGATTCGGAGTCATGAAAAGTGTGCATAGGTGTGTGTATGTTTGCAAGCGCAGATGTGTTGATAGATGAGCAGTGAACGAAGCCAGACACACCAACAGAACTGTAGTC
The DNA here is from genome assembly GCA_029874485.1 of Naso brachycentron. Classification (NCBI taxonomy): domain Eukaryota; kingdom Metazoa; phylum Chordata; class Actinopteri; order Acanthuriformes; family Acanthuridae; genus Naso; species Naso brachycentron. The sequence continues at coordinate 2,742,582 of JAQFJA010000016.1, forward strand.
ACGCCAATGGTGCGAAAGAGTGATGATCACACATACAAACAAGCCCTAAGCAAAAGCTTATTGGTTTGTATTTGGAGTGATGGAGGCTGTTCACACCTCAGTGCAATCACCTTTCATTGAGGTACTTGCGTATTCATGCATGTACTGTTAATTTCTTATAAGGGACATAGGAGGTATTCTAAATGCTAAACACCTATAAAGCATAATGAGGTATAGACCCACAAAGGTATTTAAGACTCAAAACAAGACAGGTCAGGTAATGAGAAGAGAGAATTACCTCACAACAAGAAGCATCACATCACATCACATCGAGAAGTCGGTGCAAGCTCGCTGAGACAGGTCAGTGAAATGCCACAGTTCAGCGGTCAAGACCCTTCAATTAGCTGTAATCAGAGCAATGTGGGTGAGACTTTTCAGCATCTGAATAGGCAGTAATGAACTGCTTTACATTTCGAAGGCTGCAATTGGCCGCTGTCTCAAACGGACTGAAAGAGCCTTCTAAATCGGGCAGCTCTTCATCCATCACAGCAAATGATAGTGACAATTGAGACCTTTAATCAGTGGCAAATGGTGGGTCCCAGGCTGTGGCCCCTTCATTCTGTCTAATTACTGATATTTGTTACTGATAACTTTAGAGACATGGAGGGAGATGGGTGCAAGAAGGATTCAGCATGTGTCTCCTGACAACCACGCATCCAAGATGGCTCCACCTATGCTAAAGGAGGCCAAGCCCCATTTAATGATCATATGTGGCATTACTGCAACAATTAAGTAAAATATATTTTCTTTGCAGTCCACATGAAATACGAAATTCCCCTCTCTACATGTGTTAAATGTTGTTAATGACTGCAATCACTCTATCTGCTGTGCTGCATGTGTGTATAGTACAAAGATGGGTGGGTGTATGCGAGGAAGGGAATGCAAGATGGCCCTGCAGGAGCTAATCCAGACAGCTGTAGCATAATAATGACATTGTGGGAAGAGAGCAGCAGATAACACTTGAGCCTTGAATCTCATAGACCTGATATGCTGAAACCTAGGGGTGGGTTCAGGGCTACAGTGACAGCTTAATGGATGATAGGTGCCTTCCTTCCTAGTAAACAGGAAGACTTGCTTAGCATACTGTGCGCTGGCAGGTTGATGGCTCTCAGAGCCGACGTCGTCAGATCTGACCAAGGTGGTGGTAGTGTGTGTGTATATGAGTTTCCATGTTGGCAAGGGCTCTACTACAGTGTTGTGACACTGACACCTAGTTTAGAAACTGTCTACTGAAAAGGCTCTGAAGCAAGTGGGCTCTTATCATTGAGTGGGGTATTAGTGCTGGTAATAAGCTGTGCCACTTGGTTGACAAAACATGGAGAGCTGGTATTTCAGACAAGGACTTGATATGCCAGGCTGCTATGGAAGTATTTATCATGGCGATTGAAACTGACTCCCCATATACGAACAGCGTTCTAATGTGTGTGTGCTGTCTTGTAGCTGATAATGAAAATGCTGGAAGTGTGCTACTAAAAACAACACAAACCGAATGAGAAACAGCAGTGTTTGCTGTGTAGGCGTACATTAGTAACTGCTTCAGCATACTGCCAGAGGAAAAAAAAGAACAGTGAATAAATCCAACCAACCGACCAACCAGACAACTTCTCCATCTTGCTTGAGCTTAGCTGCTATTCCACTGAACATATACGTCATGCATGACAATCAAACATGCAGCATATGAGGACAAACACAGACTACTGACAGGCAGGCCTGTACGGTGCACAGTGCCAGCCCAGCCTGGGCTTGAGCTCTGGGTTTGCTATGGAAATATAGCCCTTTCTTTTCACTGGGCAAATAGACAATTTCTTTTGCAGACCAATATCTTCTGACAGCCATAAATCCAAAGAGAGCCAGAGAACATTTTTATGTTAATTATGTCAATTTAAACAGCTTAGCAACTCGAGATGTGAGAGGTGCAATCCAATTATCCAAGCTAGACGGAAGAGAAGGCAGGAAAATTTAAAAAAAAAAAACAGCCATAAGAAGGGGACACTATTTCGAGCTGCCATTTTAGAAGATAAAACAGCCTTTGTGCTGTAACTCAGTGTTTCTCTCTTATGATCTAGCATTTGCTTTATGAAGTTTAATTTAAAATAACATAAAAAGTATACGTCTGGGTGAAATGCTGCCACGAAACTTACTACATAAAGAAATAACGTATTCATGTTCTGTTTCAATTACTGGAAGAGACCAGAATGATGATTTCTCTGACACTTAACAAAAATTGTCATACTAAAGCTTCCCATATGCACTGTCAACAACACAGATGGGTAACAAGCCATATTCTAAAAAGCTCTATTCAAATACACATATATTCATATGTATTTATTTAACTTTTATTTAATGTATTTTTTATGTAGAGGGACATGTCTTACATTACATAGTTTCAAAACACAATTAAAATTATATTTATGATTAAATTTATTAATTTTTTATTAATATTCAGATGATGTACAAATAAGGATGGCTATGCACGCTCTCATACATTATGGCAGTGCAAATTATGTTTTTACATAATTAGGGCATTTTTTAGGCTAAAATATTGTGTTTACATTATTATTAGGCATTTTTGTTTGTGTTATCAGAAACACACTGATTTTCCCTGCAGACTCCTTGACAATCTGATGTTTTTGTTGATAAAGAACAGTACGATAACAATAAAAATACCTTAGCTTAATTATCTATAATCGGAAAAAATATAAACAATGAAATCACAGAAAGAAATCATTAAATAATTTAAGACCTAGAGTGTGACCCCAAGGATTTGGTTAACCTTTATATCACAAATTATTACCATAAAAATGTTGGCACATCAGTTTGTCATTGACAAGACACCAAGAACATTCTTTCATATCTCCTGCACAACACAGGTTATCCCTCAATCATACATTGACTTTGAGGATTTGTGTACTTGTAGGTGTAGGCTTGGAAGAAGATGTGGATAGCTGCTGGACAGCCTATGCAGTACTGAGCACTGAGGGAGATGATGTGTGCTGATAGTGTCTACAGAGGCCCCGAACATCCATTTGACCACAGAGAGCTACGTAAGGCACCTCTGCTCATCTTACACCCAACTGATTGATTCAGATGCCAGATATTCTGAGCAAGGGAGATAAAAGAAAAGGGAACGAGGTAGGAAGAGACAGACAGACAGACTGACTGACTGACAGACAGACTTAAGTAGGGCTTGTTAGTGAAACACTAAGAAATGGAAAGACGTGCAGAATCACGCTGAGGAATCAATAAGTCTTCTGTCAAAGTAATGTGTGTACAGGGTGTTGAAAAGGGGCGAGGGAAATAAAAACAGGAAAAAAGAGGGGAAAAATTGCAGAGGAAAAAGCTCGGGTTGGGGAACATCAAAGGAATCATCAGTGTGAAACTCTGCCTTGTCCCTGACAGCTTAGGCTAAGAACAGCGCAGCAACTGATGCACCACAGAGCACTGAGCCAAAGACATATACTGAAGAAAGTAGGACAAAATAAGGAGTGTTCGGGCAATTATCAATGGATTTTGTCGAGTACACAATGTACCATGACACATAACGTGAGATTTAGCATCTCAACAACCAGTTAAGGCCATTCTCTTTTAGTTGCTGCCATCATGCGTCAACAATCACTATGGGTGGTGATTACATGAATTTAAATTGGACACAGTTCAATACATCAGTAGACCCAAGAGCTTGAAAGGCAAGTAGCAGGACCCAGCTGGCTGGGGATGTGCTGCAAAAAGCCCAGAAGGAAACAGTTTCTGGAAACATCCTTTGCCAATTCGGCGACATGAATCGAGACGCTAGTCTATGGGGAGCTGAGGCAGTGAGGTTGGTCGCCAAGGCCTGGCTCCTCTCAGTCTTTCCAGTCATGACAGAGATCAATAAATGGATGAACCAATTGCCTGGGCTTATGTACTCAACTTAGAGCCCATTGCCTACATAAATCAACCCCTTGAAGGAAATTAACTGCCACTGACCTCTGAAGTCCATGTCATTCCTCCAAGCCAAATTCACACATGTACTTTTGCATGTCATTCAGCAAGATCACTGGTCAATCATTAGCCAATCACTTTGAAAACTGTCTGAGGGAAAGATATTGTTAACAGATGATCTTACCATGGCCCCCACGTGTAAGAAAGGGCATCCGGTTGATGGCAATGGGCACAGTGCCATGCTTGTTGTGAAAGTGGTGGACGTGGTGGGTGGTACTCAGAGAGGAGGAAACTCTGGCAGCCACAGCTGGGCAGGGGAACACCAGCAGCGCCAGAGAGAGTACCAGCCTGAACAGAAAGGCCGGACTGGCCCACACTGCAGGTGATGCCGTCACTGGCCTGGGTACCAGAAGCAAACCTCCATCCACCTCCACTTCCACCTCCTCCTCCATTGGGGCAGGGCCCAAAATGAACAGAAGGCCCCTCCCCCTCATACGACACAAACAGGAAGTGAGCATCTCAAATGAATCCAGGGCCCATGATTCCCTGCTTTCCAGCGCGGGAGGAAAAAAAACAAAAACAAAGAAAACACAGGTTTAAAAAACAAGCCAAGAAAGAAAAAGATCCTTGTTTGAAAATCCCAAAAATGATTGGAAAGAGAAAAAAATGGTGCAGAAAAAAAATTACAAAATCCTTCCTGAAAAGAAAGACCCCAAAATCCTGATACAGTCTGCTGTCGATATCCAAAAGCTTCTGATTGGATCCTTGAGAACCAAAACAACTTCCACTCCTCCCCTAAATCAATTAAACCTTTTGTATGAAACTTCGTTTGCTTAACAGGCAACTTCCTTGGCTCCCGAAAACAATCACAGTTTAGCAGCACAGATTTAGCAAACACATGACTCCATCTTAGCTCCCTGAAAAATATATTGTGTACAGCTCTTTGAGTTAATTGTTCGACAGGGTTTTCTTTCGCCTTGGGGAGAGCTTTAGAGGGTTTCTCCACCCATAATCCAAGCCTCCATCGCAAAGAAAAAGACTCCCGACATCCCTTCGGAGCTTTTTTGGAGACAACTTAAATGGAAGGCAGTAGAAAAGAAAAACACATAAGAGTTAAACCAGGGTGCAAAAGGGAGAGGCAAAGAATAAGAGCAGAGGCAAGGGCGCTACAATGAAGGGGCAGCCAAATCCTGTTTCAGGGCTTTGAATCCCTGAAGGAGATCGGAACCCGTGCAGTCTGCAGCCGAGAGCGGGAAAACAAGAGATGGATAAACAGAATACAGGACTGGCAAGAAAAAAGGGCTGGCAAGAAGGAGGACAAACGTTGTGCTATTTCCAAGTGCGGCAGTGCTGGATTCCCTCTCCTCTTTTCTGACAAAATAAATCAATATGGGTCATGGAATGAAGGGCAGCACCAAGAAGACACCTTAACGCGATTGAACCATAACCAAAGCTGTGAACCAGCATCAAAGCAGTTGATGTCCAGTTCAACAATCCTCAAATCCTTAGACTTTTAACCAAGCTCCGTCCTACTTGTAATTGCTCTTCACCCTTTGAGAATCTGATTCCTTTTTCTCTGCCCCTTCAAACACTGCTTTCCAGGGTGGGAGGCAGATGAGAAGCAGTCTCTCTTCCTCTCCGTGGGGCTCCGACACAAGGTGCTTCTTCTGGCTTGCTGAGAGTCTCTGACGATGCTGCTGCCGCTACTGCCGCTGCTGCCTCTGCTGTGAAATTCATGCTAATTGAATCAGAAGCTGCAGCAACGAGCGCATCCTTCCTGCCCGCACAGTTCTCCCCTCTCCTTTTCCTCCGATCAAGTCAGCCAACCGCCCCAACTGCACACACGCACAACGCTGTACTGAGCAGGGCAAAAACCAAGAGTAAGTGGCAGAAATAGAGCCCGAAGGGAAAGGTGGATACACTTGGATCCTTTGAATGCACAAACGGTGACTATGATACATAGGGCAGAGCACAGACAGAGAGAGAAAGAGAGAGTGTTTGTGTGTCTGGTTGGAGCAGCAAGAGAGCGAGAGAGGGAGCGAGAGAGAGAGAGAGTGGGAGGGGAATGAGTGGAGAGAATTGAAGGAGGAGAGCACGCACACAGGAATGATGGTGGGCACACATGGATGTTGGGTTTGTTGGCTGCACATACATATACATTATTCAATTTTGTGTTAACCAACAGATAGGCTGCCAGTAAGCACATTCAATGGAGTAGGTCAATTACATACTTATAAGTGTGTGTGTGTGTGTATGTGTGTGTGTGTAAAACTGCAACTCAATGCACAATCACAAAAAATAAATACAAATAAAAAAAAAAACAAGTACCTGATGAAGAAACCAGTGACACAGCCATTCAAGAGGAGGAAGTGAGTACCAGACAGAAATTAAATTATTTATAACCTGACAAATTTAATAAGGAATATTCCCCTCTGTTATCTGTGCAGACACATTTCCAATGTTTTGTTTCATTCATCCACACTTCTTTCTTCTCATTAATCCTCTCCCCCTTTTGTATTTGGACCCCTTTGCACTCTCAGCACTAAGCACACCTTTTAAGCCTTTCTCCTCTCACACCAAGTATACACGCCACGTTCTCGGCTGTTTTGTTTTTATAGGGACATAAAAAGAAAGAGTGACATGTGAGGATGTCTGCGAGAGGAACACAAGGAACAAAGAAAAGAAAAATTGCGAGCAGGAAAAAGATTTCCAACTCTGGTGTATACACTAGATTGCAAGAGGAGAGGTTTGGAGACAGAGGGGCAGAGGGAAAGAGCTAGAAAGAGAGAAATGGAGGGAGATCGTGCATCAGATAAATCATGGCAGATAGAGATCTCAGCTGGGACAAGAGCTCAGTGCCAGAAACAAGAGGAAAAGTGAGTGTAGGTATTCTGCACTGATTGAGAGGAAAGACTCCAGACTAGTATTCATTTACTAACACACACACACACACACACACGTGCACAAAAAAAAAAACAACTCTGTCAGGTGGAAACATCCCACAGGAGACAAGAGATGCTGTCATGGTGAAGGACATATGACACCCAGGGTGACTTGGACACTTGTCCTGATCATGCACCAAGATTCAACTGCCAAACTTCGAGAAAGGATTACAGATTGTCAAAAAAAAAAAAAAAAAAAAAAAAAAGATCCCCAAGCAATCCATTAAAATGTATGCAGTCTAAAACCAAAAGCTAGTGCGTTCTCTTTCAGTTTACGTCTTTCCTCTGGGGTGCTAAGATGTTTAGCAAATCTTTCTTTGAAGCTGGAGCAGGGCGAACATGAGCCCATACTGAAATCTATCTATAGGGATTTTTCCATAATTCACAGATAATTCGTTCATTAATCAATAAACATGCAAACTGTGGTCGACAAAGCAACAAACTCTGTAATACAGTGGAATCTAATCCAATAAAGTACAATAAAAAAATGACAGCCTAGAATTATGCTGTTATTAATCAGAACCTCTCTCACATGTTCTTCTCAAGAAAGTCTTAATTAATTCTAGCTTTGTAAAGCTCCCACACTGTATACTCAGGAACACGTCTACTTAAAAGGCAGTAATATAACAGTGCTATTGAATTTGACCTTTTCGGCCAGACAAGTTAATGGTCGAATGAACAAACCTTATAATGAAGGTTGTCTCTCTGAGAGGTTTCATATTTATTAAATTAACCGTAATGAGGACAATGTGTAGGAGTCGATTTCTTTCATTTTATATTCGTACTCCTCAAGTTCACTGGTCTGGATAAAATGATCTGCCAAGACTGTTTTCTAAAGTCTATTCATTTGAAGTTAATTATGTTGTACAGGTGTTTCTGCTTTTCTGTCTTAACCCAGCATGTGTCCTTTTCTGTGTACTTACCCTATTTGTCTCAAACCAGACGGATATCGATCTCCTGCATAGTTTTGCAGGAAATTCAGAACGACTGACTGTAAATTTTTCATAGACACATTGTAAGAATTGATTCACTGTATAATGTTGTGATTCTTATTGGTTTCCTTTTGCGCTAAGCTTTGACCAACAACTGATTTCATTGTACCCTGTTAATACAATGAGAATTTCCCTAATCTCTTATATATCTAGATTATCCATATGTTGTCAAACAATTGCACAAATGTCTCAGTTTTGTATTATGTTATTTTATGTACAGGTAACACTGACAAAAATCATCATATCTTGATTAGGGTGCCTGATTTAATCAGTGAGCAAAGCTGTTCTGAATGAACCCATACTGGCAAAAATTAATTGTATTTGCCACTAGAGCAAATAATGGAAGGAAGTGCACTTAGCACAAATTAAGCAAAGAAAAAATAATTGGAGTATAAATACAGGAAATATCATCAACAAACCAACATTTTTTTTAACAAACCATTTGCCACTTTTTACAAACATAAATTATATGTAAAACTTGCTGTTTTGTTATGAGACTGTCACTGACACCGAGGTGTTTCCTTCAGAGGACAGTGTGTGGACTGGGACCTCATTATGATGAAAAACAGAGGACTGTCAACACCTGCTGCTCCACTCCCCTCCGGCACAGGAAAAACAAGGAATACAGAGCACACAAATAAACACAGGTGAAGAATCAGTCCACACACATGACTACGTAGTAAATGCACTGCACGCTACAATGGTGCCACCGCTGTATGATGCAACACTCATATCCCAGAGGTTAAAAGTCTTGCGCTTTAGAATCTAAATATTCCCCCAGTGAAGCTACAAACACCAAAATCCCGCAGGGGAAGTGAGGTCATGGATGGAGGAAGTGGAATTAGTTTACTGACAGAAGTGAGATCAAAACCTTTCATCTACAGTCTAATCCAAAGGAAACCTTCTTGGCATTATACATCTACTTAATTAGACTCTACTACTCAATGTTCAAAAGTGAAGATGACAGAAAGCAAGTGAGAAAGGAATCTCCTTTTTTCAAGAGAGCAAACTATAAAGTGGCCACATGTACATAATGTACAGAGCTATTTAAAGGGCACCAGCAGCATTACACATGACACCCAAAGAGGAAGTAGAGAAAGGCTTGGATTTTTCCGCTGGGTGAGGTCAGGAAACTAGGACAAGCTGAATCTCTGTGCTCATGCAGCGGGGGAAGGCAAAACACAAAAAGCAAGTCATCAATTTTTAACTACCGTCTCCTGTTTGTGCTATTCAGTAGCTTTCTTCAGTACCGAGCCCCTGATGTTAGCCGCTTATGTAAGTGCACTGTTGGGAAACTTACTCCAGACCTAGACCCAATGTTGGACACTTATGTAAGTGCACTGCTGGATACCACTAACAGGGGAATTACCCTGTTTGTCTGGACTCCAACACAGACACTCAAACAGTAGTTTAGCATTAGCATGGCTGACTGTCGACTACCATCTAGTTGTAGCAGGCAGGCTATCAAAATTTACTTTCAAGCCTTTAGTGAAAGTATTAACAGGCCTCATCAATTTATAGACTTTAGGTGTAAATGGAAGAAATTCATTAGAGAAAAAAAAAATTACAGTTGGCCAAAGTCGCCATGAAATGAAAATTGATTTTTAGGTTTTTTAATCAGATATGCTCTTATCCTTGCCTATATGACAATACATGGCCCAACAATGACCAAAAAGTAGTTTTGCGGTTTTGATTAATTTAATCTTACAGTCAAGCATTTCCTGGAAAATGTTTAAAAAATATTGATGACTCACCCTGCACTTGGGGGCGTATATTAATTTTGCATCCAATAAAATACTTTCTCGTATATCCCTTTTCCCCCCATGCCCTCCCCTCCCTCGCTGTCAACTGTCACGCAGGACCACACGTCACCGGGATGAGCTGCTCTCTCTCTCTCTCTCTCTCTCTCTCTCTCTCTCTCTGCCGGCAGTAGAGAGCGGCTCAAACATGTATGTCCTCACTCCAAAACCTATTGGCTCTTCTTCCTCCCTTTCATCCCTGTCTGAGTCACTAAAATCAGCTGGATTTGGCGATGATGGTGGTGAGAAGTCCTCCACAGCAGAGAGAAAGCTCTCCTCGTGACTGTTTTCCATGTTGATGCTGCTAGCTGCTGTCAAATTTAAATTTTGCGGGGGCGTAACGCACATTCAGCGCGACTGGCTAGTCTAAACGCCAGTCATTATCTGCCACATGTCCCACCCTAACTTATCATTTTTACAGGAAACCGGTAAATTCACAGGAGTAAATGGCACTGTGGCATCTGTTTCATGGGGTCTTTAAGAGTCGGTGCAGCTAGAGACACACCATCTTTATCATTTGCTTAATTTTTCGCTTCATTCGATGTGCTTTATCATGCTGCCCTGAGATGTATTTCTAAGTCAGCATACAGGACACGTCATTGCACTCTGTATAACTTAGTAGGTCGGCCCTCTCTTACTATCCACAGGAGCAGCACTGGTGTGTTTTTCTATATAGGGCTCTCCTGGGTCATCTACCTTTGTACATTTGTTCAAAATTTATTTTTGCTACTGACTTGTATAACTTCAGAGCCAATGCTTGGTTTTGCCTTACGGTGCCATTTGTACAGACTGAATTTGGAAAAAGAAGTCTATATTATTTCGGCCCGTGCTCTTGGAATGACCTGCAGTCTCACCTTAAAAGGGCCTCTTTCATCTCTTTATCCAGTTTTAAACTGAATTTAACTGAAATATTTCCCAATAGCTGTACCTGCTTTGATGCCTAGCTGTGCTGTTTTTTTATGCACAATGGTGATCTTGTCCTGTGCTGGCATCTCTGTGTTGTTAGTTCTGTTTATTGTTTGTTTTGTGATTTGTATTGTATTGGAT
>JAQFJA010000016.1:2772764-2785576 GCA_029874485.1 Naso brachycentron
GCTAATCTTGGTCTAAAATAATATGACATGCTAAATAAACAAGTCACATCCAGCACACAGGACCGTCATTGGAAAGTTTATCTGATGGCTTTAGGTGAAGGTAGGCTAACACCTCCCACTGACTACCAATGTTTGAGCTAAGCTAATTAGCGATGGGCGAGCTCTGCGCCTCTCTTCCTTGTTACTGCATGCACAGTGGAAAGAATGGTATCTATCTTCTTGATTGAAACTCCAGAGGGAGGCAAATAACAGAAAGAAAAAACAAGCCTTTCAGAAGTGTATTGTTGTTGTTCTCCTATCAGTGAGAAGCACGAAACCACTGCAGCAGCTTGACTAAGGGTGCTTTGACGAAACAAAATAGCATCATGCGAGTAACGCGATTTTTTAAAAAATATCGTGTCAATTGCGGACTTTAAATCGATTAGGATTAACACGTTAACGCTGACAACCCCAGCTTTTACACATAAGTATTCACATGCGCGGCCCATTTTTTGTCTCCATAGCAATGTTCCATGCCATCCTGAACACCCACAGACACACATTTACAATCTATATGTGACAATATGTGAGAGGAGAGAAAGTAAGGCCCTGTGGACATGAGAGCAGAAGCTGCTGGTCCACTTTGTCTCACCCACCACCCCCGTCCTCCTCTTCTCCATCTTCTGCACCACAGGCAGAGGAAGACCTTTCCCTGCTCGCTCGAGCAGCTCAGAACGCTAACTCTCTGTGTGGGAGAGCACCATATCATAGCTCTTGTTGCTGTTGACCTTACAGCCATAGATGGTAGTTACGTATCATTAAAATGAAATGCTGTTATTAAAGGGAGGCCTTGCCTGCACCAAACCCAGCCAAATCAATATGTATGCAGTTGCTAGGATTGGACACGATGAATGAAGAGGTAGTTAGACTTGCAGTAGTGTGAAATCAATTCTGTATTCTCAGTCAGTCTGACCTACTTCTGTTACTGACTCCATTTATGATTGTGCGCGAACGTGTGTAAACAGTTTGTGTGTATTCAAAATGCGTGTTCGTTCATGTCCTCATAAGCATTCCTGTCTGAATGTAGCTGTGTGCAAAGGTGCGAGTGTGTAAATGTATTGCATTCTGCTGGCATCTGCGCTGCATAATGCAGAGAGACAGCAAGGACCCACTGCACACACACGTTATCTCTTGCATTGTTTTCTAGTCAAGTCAGATGTATGCAGCACAGCACTTTTGTCCATGATATTCATCATACCAACGCAGGGCTTACTGATCAATCACAAGGGCCAAATGGAGGTGATATCTATTGTATTTATTCATGAAATTACTGTCTAGACATCGGATCCAAGGAAGTAGCTGCAGTGGCTGAATGCTAACCAGAGTTATGGGTGTGAAGATGCTGTCAGTGCAAAACACAAATACCAAACCTGCTCAAGGACGGAAAATATATCCTGCTTTACCACAGTTCACTAAAAAATTGACTATTATTACAATTTTTTAATCAACATATGTATATTTGGTTGACACCCATTCATATCTGTTAAGTGTTCTTTTATCCGTGAACACCATTGCATCAGTCACTATAAAATGTTGAAAATTCAGGATGTCTTGGAGCACATCGTTGGGCTATTATAAGAGAGAGAAGCTAAGTGTTAAAAAGTTTGAAACACATTTGGAAAAAGTCACATTTTATGAGTTAATCTTTGTTATGACCACCCATTTTACATCATGCCCTTTAATACATAGTAGGGCTTTAATGGGGACACCGGGAAGGTTAGTGAGGTCACAGGGCATCAGAGGAACTATAATGAGATGAATGCTGGTAAATCACTTATGTTTTTTTGTTGAACAGGGCCCTTTCTGTAGACCCTTAGAGAAGAATTGCCCAGATTGTAATTAAGGACACGGATGTCCTTCAGGAAACTGCTCCTTGAATTCTCCATCATCAAAGAAATTGTTTTAATTTCCTATCAAGCCTGGGTCAGAAGTTATCAAAAGCATACTGGCAAACTGATTAAACATTGCCAGCCAGAGGTAATCACTTTGTTTTTTTCCTTACCCTGTCTGCTAGGCTTCTTTAGTGGTTCACGAGGTGTTGCATGCACCTGAGGAGTTTTTGACGACACGGGGCTGATTTGCAGTGATAAGTGAGGGAAAAGGCAGAGGGAGCGAGACATTTTTCTCTGTCACTTTGCTTTTAGGACTTCATATTTCACTGCTTCGCGGAGTCCCAGGAATCAAGAACGCCCCTTACCCTGGCGCCTTTGCCCACCCATTACACCTTTAATCACTTCTCTCCCCCTCTTTGTCTTTTTCTAACCCCCTCCAACTTTTTCCTGCTCCAGCCAGCTCCCTTGATAGCGAACGCTTTAAATTTGCTCGATCATTATCGCCGTAAATTAGACTGGCGGGTTGAAGCAGCAGCCTGGATAATTTTTAAGATGGGCAGCTCTGCACAGTGGCAGCTTTGAATTTGGAGATGAGGGTCATCCTGGGTTGACAAAGGTTGGGAGAGGGGATGTCATTAACATATAAAGATGAGAACTGCAATTCATCACAAGGTTTGACACACAAACTTATTCCTTAAAGAAATCTGAGCGTGTTTATGAGTTGTTTATTTTGCCACTCATCGTTTGACTTCATCAGCACAGCAATTGTAGCACTTTTTAAATCTTTTTTACAGCCACTTTTACAGTTAAAGAAACAGTCCTTCTCTCCTGGTGTGTGGATACAATTCCTTTTTTTATGACAGTTAAAGATTTTCACATCAGCCCCTTAAATGAAAGTTCAAATTAGATCCAAAGCTACAAAACAGAGCTGCTGTTTTCCCACAGCTCCCTTCTCTGTTGCCCTCACAACCTTTGTCAGTCTCGGTCATGTTTTGGTAAAAATGGTGGCAAGTAAAGGACTGTAGGTGGTAATGACCAGCCACAGCGCTCAGACACAACATCCTAGGAAAATAGGGCTGGAGGAGAGTTTGGAGCAGACCTCAACACAGCTGCCTATTTCTCTTAGATCCTTTTTTTCCGGAGCTGATTCGCAATTGCACACATGCACCGGAGTCCAGCTACATGGACAGGAAGTAGTGCACACACATTTTGCAGGAGTTGAACCCTACACGTGGAGACAGATGCACACTGTGCTTTTCTTCTGCCAATTTCTCAGAGGGACCGAAAACCTGCAGCAATCATCACTGACCCCTCTGCAATCAAACAGAAGGTGTTCTTTCTAGCCTGGCTCTCTCTTTGAACATCCCACACTACAAAGCCAAGGACTGGTGGACAGAGACACAGAAAGGACAGACTCACAGAGAGGGACATAGAGAGAGGAACTTCAAAATGGAGTGTTGGAGAGAAAGAATAGAGAAGTTCCTTCTTCCAGCAAGCACAATGTACATGACCAAAGTTTGAACCACTAAAAAGAAAGATGAAAAAATCAACTTATTTCCATTTTTGAAAGTGTTTTTCTGTGACTGAAGTGTGGCTTCTTTGAACTGCACATCAGATGTACTGGAGGGGTGGAAAACGTGGAGATCTCTTAAGTGGGGTTCTTGAATCCCAAATCATCATATAGTACCGTATCGTACCGTATCATATCGGACTATATCATATCATACTGTATCGTACCATATCGCACCATATCGTACCATATCATATCGGACTATATCATATCATACCATATCGTATCGGACTATATCGTATCGGACTATATCATATCATACCATATCGTATCGGACTATATCGTATCGGACTATATCATTTCGTACCGTATCGTACCGTATCGTACCGTATTGTACCATATCATATCGTATCATATAAGACTGTAAGTCACTCCTAAAACTTTCACTTTTTAAGGTATTTAACGATGAACATGATTTCCCCATAATCTCGACATGTCAATAATGGACCTTTTTGTTTCATTGAAGTGTTCAATATCAATTTGTATCAGCTTATTACCTAATTAATTAAATTAAGTTAAGTTAATTATTTCTTGAATATGGTTCTAAGTATTAGTAGAAAGAGTTGGACTGGCACACATAAATCTTATTCTAATATTTCCTCTTTGCCAACCCAATTTCCAGATATTCTTTCTCTCTCACTGGCAGGTGAAATGATGTGGTCAATACATTAAGGAGATTCTTCACATGTATAGTAAGCCATGCAGTGTTCTAACGGGTTTCAGAGAAGGTGAAAGAAGGCACTGAAACTTTAAAATTAGCATTAGCTAAACCAACACTTGAGAGGTGAAATGGAAAAAAGAAATTGGGCTCAGTAGGCATTTTTATTCTGACGTGCATGTGCATGTGTGGGTGTGTGTAGGCCACGCTACACACATCCCTCTTCCTGTGTTGTCAGCATCAAATGCAAATATGAAGCCTAAAAAGTAAAGACTTAAGCACGAGCTGGAATGTGATGGAAACATAGCACACCATCAAACGGCTACCTACAGCATATCTCCTATGGAAGTGAGCATTGAGAATCAAAGACCAAAACAAATCCCATATTTTAGATTCAGAAGAAAAAGGAGAGGGAGAGAGAGATAGACATGGAAAGGAGAGAGAACGAAATCAATGCTGTCAAAGTGGGAAGGTAGAGGAGTGAAGGCACATGAAGGAGAAGGAGAAAAGCAAAGTTGAAAAAAAAATAAGATAAAGGAGCCAGAGCTGACTGTCAGGTTCCCTCACCTGCATTTTTCTTCCTGCACCCTCCCCTGTGACCAAATGAATAAGTAAGGGAGAAAGGAGCAGAGGGGAGAAGGGAGGAAAAAGACAGGAACGATTGAGAGAGAACATGCATGAGCGAGCATGAAATCACACATGCGCAGCCCTGCACTGTCTAACATGAGAGATGAGCAATTGAGTGTGGTTTCGACTTCGTACCGCAGATACTAACCACTATCATCACCATGGCTGCAGAGCAACATGATTAGAGAGCAGGCCGAGGTGAGGAGCAAGGCTGCAGCTGAGGTTCACCTGATGCATCATGGGAGTGAATTTAAAGCCTCATCAGGGTCACGAGGGCTGTCTGACTGAGTCAGATAATGTGTAATGTTAGTGTTTGTATGTGTGCAATTGCAGGTAATAGGAGGCCCATTTAATATTTTAGCCCCCCGCCCACACACACATACAAAAGCTGCAAATACACCTAAGACATGGGAAATGTTTTCTATCGCAGTGGCGATGTGAATATCAGCCCCAAAGATCGGCCTATAGTCAGACTAGTGCCATTCATTGGAGCTTAGTGCACTTGGTAAAATAGAGCTTGGGAACCGACATCATGTCCTGTTGCATTATGGGGTATGTTGGCCATATTGGAAGATAGTGTAGTAAACAAAAAACACTGTACTGTTATCATCGTTGTCAAGTTTTAGACAAAACGCTACAATGATGGAAAACGTAAATGATACTGCAATACTGTTTTATGCAATCCATATGTTTTAATGTTCATTTTTACACAATTCCAACTATTTAAGGTGTTTAGCCTTTACACCTGACAATGTCATGTGTACCTTTGCACAATTTGTTACCCTGTTTTTTAGTTAATTGGTGATTAAAAGAACTGTTTATATGACAAATTTATTTACCACAGGCAGACGGCAGGAGACACTTTGTGAACAGCACAGGGAAAAAAAAAACAGTCTGGTGGAATGGAAAGACGGCAAAACGAAACACCCATGACGATGTGTTGCCACAGTGATGTTTTACATGACAAATAATGGAATAAAATATATTTAATGAAATTATTTTGTGACTTTCATTCAATATAAATTTTCTACTTATGCAGGTAGCCGTAAAATACAGCTATTTCTTAATGTTCTATTGCAAACTTAAAACAAAAATTTAATTAGAGGACGATCAAGTAGGCCTGTCAGCTTTCTGTGTGACCTCTCAGCAGGTTTTCAGGCTGGTTAATACAACGCCGGGTGTTACTGCACCAAAATAATCAGCTTCTCATTATCGAGATCGGACACATTTTTTTCTTTGCGAGAGGATTAACGTAACATTTGGTTGTAAATTCTGTTGTGGAGGATGGCAAAAAGTTAAAATATTTTAACTTTTGATGGCAATGCTGTCTGCTGTTACTGTTGCCGGCATTCTCTGCCAGCCTAATCAAATTTTACGGTTCTGCTCTCATCCACTTAAATGACATCCGGGTTGCTGTCTACCATCTGTCTTATTCCATGTGAATAAAGCATAAGTAGATCCATTACAAAAGGTCAAAACTAAAGATAGGAAGAACAGACAGGAGGAAAGCGGTACAGAGTTAGTCCGTTGACTATTTTCCGACCACAGTGGTCATGTGAAGCACTGCTGCACTTTGTGACACAAAAACATCTTCCTATAATTACCAATAACTGTTGACTGCACGATTGCAAGTATAAACAAAACACCTATCTGCTGGCATGGATGAAGTACCGGCTGCAGCAAACACAACAGATAGATCCAGCATGGCAGAACTCCCAGATGGCATTGTGGCGTGATGACATGATCCCAAGCCCTTTTTTACTGTACGTTACATGAACTTGCTGTATGAATGCAGTCCATTTACCAGTTACCAAAAATAACTGCTTAGGGTTTTTGTTCATGTTTGCATGACGTTCCACAACTGAAATTTCAATTGTAGCAGTAAGTATGTATGTGTGTGCAAATCTGTTGTGCATTTTTATTCTGACATAATGTTCCTCTTAAAAAAACTGCCTTAGCTGCGTTATCATTTATGTACTTGCATGTACAGTATTGTATCTTTTTTCACCCTATCTGGAGCACTACACATCAAATAGTTGAATGCTTATAATAAAATCGTGTATCATTTCATGTTTTTTTCCATCTTAAATCTTACGCAAAGTGAATGAGCAAGTGTGGAAAGAACTTGAAGGTGCAAGCAATTCATCTGAAGCTGTGTGCCGGGTGATGCAGTTGTGCCACGTGTCATGAGTAATTGACATCTCTTCAAAGTGACGTAATGCTGCGAGCGTTTCATGCCTTCGACAAACTCGTTTCTTCTGTTCCTCCATTCTAACATCTCTTCCAGCCGACGTGAGGCTGAGGCGGTGAAGAGAGAGTGAGGGCACATGATAAATATATTGTGCTTTCATGTCTGTTTTCTCAGCTTCTCTCTCCAACCCTCGTTCTCTTTTTGGTCTCCGTCACATCTCTATTTCATCACTGTCAGTCTTTACCTTTTGCAGCCTCTATTTCATTTGCTTTCTCTCACTCAGCCTCAGTCAGCTTCCTCTTTGTATTATCACTACTCCTCCCTGCCCTATTTTGCTCTCTGACATTTTTTCCGAGCGGAGGTCTGAGGCCAGCTGTTGCTGTCTGATTTGAGCTGTTTCAAGTGTTCTCACAACAAGTCGAGATAGTGATGGTCTTGGCAGGGTGAGTGCCACAATAACAGCTGAGGGCTGTGGATCACGGAGCAGAGGGTGAGGAAATGTTGGACGCTAACAGGAATATATTTTTTATATTTATAGTGTGGATAGAAAGTTCAAGTTTGAGAGCAGAGGACTGACCAATTTGCTTTAAAACTAGAAAGGCCATGACGGTCATTTTTACTGTTTATACATTTACACGTCATGCAACTCTGTTGAATTAAAAATTACAGTGCTGCTGGTCCCTGACTTCCCTAAAAAAATATCTGTATTTTCATTTGAAATGTTATTTATACAAATCGCACTTAAAGCAAAGAAAATGTTATCACTTCTATCTATTTCTATCTGTTCATAATGCTACACAAATTTTGCCATGGTTCAGTTGACACATTTTCATGCAGTGGCAGCTACATCTTGGTTGCTTGGAAACTATTGTTGTCTCTTTCTAGAGTAAAACTTTGAGAGCGGCTGCGAGTTTCATTTATAGAGCGAATTTTTGTTCCTCAAAGCAGCTCAACGAATGACAATGCAGTGGAGCAGAGATAAACTGTATCAGCTGGAACTGGGTCTGTTGAAAGTTGAGATTTTGCAGACTCACAATCAGTCTCTAGATGCTTGGCGGAGATCTCTGATTGTCTTTGCATATCTTCATATGTTATTTTGTTTTTAAAAAGATATCCTAACACAATAAATGCATTACTCTCTTCACATTCTGGCAGTCAAAGTAACCACTCATGGCCATTCTAATAGGCGTGGATTTCTGGTCTTTCTAGTGTTAATTACACTCCATAAAAAATAAATTAGAAAACACAGCGTTCTGGGCATGTGGTACCAAAAATGATTATTGTTTATAATACAGTACATGCATTTTGCACTTTTTTTTTTTGCCCCCAAAAAGGAAACTAACAACTCAGTTTAAATATTGCACACTCAAGTACTATTCACAGTACTGAATGACTTTAAGTGTGTCTACTAAGTATATACTATATTTGAACTTCTCCGCGGTCTGTCTGTCTGTCCATCCATCTGTCTGTCTGTCCGTCCATCTGTCTGTCTGTCCATCCGTCTGTCTGTCTGTCTGTCTGTCGGTTTCCAGCAGAGTCTGATGCATTCAGTGACGGTCAGACTCAGAGAGGAATGGATCGTTACCTGGACAGTCTGTTTGACCCTGTGCTGTCAGACAGCAGCATGGTGAGTGCTGAAAACTGTGTTTCTCTGAGTCACTGTATCATTTCATTGTAAACGGAGCATCTTTGGGTTTTGGACTGCTGATCCAAAATTAACTCAGGCATCTGCAGACATCACCTCTGACCCTCTGACAGCATTCGATGTATGTTTTTTCACATTTTAGAGGCTAATCAGTTAATGAATTAAGTGGGAAAACAAGAGATGAAAACATCGTTAGTTGCGGCTCTGAAATGTGCACAACTGTCTCGTCTTGCTCCCTCCTCCTAATCTGCCGTGTGAGTGTGGATAGATGGGAGTGTTGATTGACGGATGGAACATGTGATCCACTGCTTCTGTTTGTGTATGAATGGGGCAGACAGGAGGGATGATTAGGTTACTAAGCGGCCTACCGTATTTGACAGCAACAGGCAGCACACATGCAAGGCTCTGTATTGCAACAAATTCACATTTAGCACAATCATAAAATGAAAAAAGAGTCCAAAAAACTCAAACTCTTTCAAATGAAAACAACACAGTATACATAATTGGCATTTTGTGTGCAAAAACAATGTCACTGAGACCTTTATTGTTCAGATAATGTGTGTGAAAGCATGAGACCTCTTTACTTGTGTTTTCTGTCAGCTCATTGAGCTAAAGCATGTGGGGCTTTATTCTCCCACTCGTTTGTGCATTAGGGCATTTGCAGCAATGTGGCTCTGTTGTGTTGTTGTCGGGTGCTCATGCTGGAGCTTCTCCTCCAGGTTGTACGGTACTTCCTGCAGAGTATTCAGTTCCTGCAGACTCACTCACAGAGGGTCTGAATCAACCAATACAGTCCACTCCCTCTCACTCTCCACAAACTCTTCTCACCCTCCTCTTCATGTCCCAGAAATTCCACTTTTTCAACACCTGCAACTGTTCTTATCCATCTCCAGGACATGGAAAAGACTGGAAGTCTGTCAGCGAGGATGAAGGGAGGAGGAGGTGTTGGTATCACAGGAGGAGGAGGACTGGAGGGGGAGAGTCATTCAGCTCCCAGCCGGCCTTACCCACCAGGAATACATCCCGGAGGTAAAACACCAAATTGAGACCGGAGTATCCTGTTAGTCATGTCTCTTGTTGATAAACATTAAATTATTTTTTTGTTTTTATGTTATATATTTGTGTTTTGGTCTGATGTGTTTGTTCCAAGTTGCTACAGACTCAACTTTTTTTTTATGCTTTCTTTGTCTTTCATTTTCCGGTCTGTTTTTTAATTTCTAGCCCCTCTTTTTTCACTGTTTGCCACTCCAGCCTCTCTCTCTATCTCACTCTTTTTCTCTCTCTCCACTGACATCAATAATTCAGTTTGTTCTAAGTTGGTCTAAATTCTTGTCATTACTCTCAGGTTGATAAATAGTTCATCATTTTTCTCACTTTAAACCTTTTAATGAGTGTCAAGGACACTGCCAAGTTGTGAATATTTTGGTTTTTAAACTCATTTCTGAGGCAATTACTAAAGTCTGTTTAAATAAAGCCATATGTTCACAAGTAAGCAATCAACAGATAGAAAAACAAATGATTTAGCAGTATAAGAACAAACAGAACGATGGTGTGAATTTTTAGGGAAAAAGATCATAAGCAATATATATTTGCATTGTGTATGATTGAAGGCTAAAGTGACACTGAACAGGACTTCAGTGTAAAGGTTCAGAGTAAAGTTCACCAACCTTAAATTGCCGCTTAGAGGCTGTAATGAGCAGTCTGACCTCATGGATAATGCATGAACAGCCATTCACTGTGAGCACACATGACCCCTTCACTCTCTACAGGCATCTGTCACTCTTATCATCGTACTACTAACCTTTCATCTCATCACCACTGTCAGAAAACATCATTATAAACATCTGTAAATGTTTGTTACTCTTTTCTTTTTTACTGGTCGAGCTTCTCTCCACTCTGTTTAGAGAATATGCAGTGAATTTTTTCAATCTTCTGAATACCAAGGAGTTCAGTTTCATGTCGTCCATCATACAATCACTGGATAGTTTGTTGAACCACTTACTGATATCCTGAACCAACTGCCTTTTAGTTTATTTCTATGCATCTGACACAGTTTAATGGATCATTTCACATTATTTGTACACCAAGGTAACCCAGTTTCTTTCATTGCGCTTTTAAATATGATATGAAATATCACTGAATATTTTTAGATAATTATAAATTGAAATGATGATGATATGACAATAATTTCTGGCTACAATCAGGCAATACAGTATTTAATTTTATTACATGGTCAAATCTGATGCTTCACTCTGCAAACACATAGAAACCAAAGTCTACATCAACAAGACAGAGTCTGGGTGTTAGTATCATCATGCTAATGCGCTCACAGAGACAATGCTAACATGTTGATGTAAAGAAAATATTTTTTTATTTCAATATTCATTTTTCACAAATGTTAGCACGCTAACATCACTCAAGTCATCAGGATATGTTTAGGATAACATACAAACCATGAATGTTTTTGCATCATTTTGTGATAATCCATGAAATGGATGTCAAGTTTCCAGTTAAGTCTATGCAAAACAGAAGCAGAGCCCTGGAAGCAGCATATTTCATAACTCTCACTCTGTTCACTGCCTGTCACTCTGCAAGCTGTGCCAGTGCTGCCAGTAGCAGGAGGAATGATGCCACCCATTCCTGCCATGCCAATCCCCTCCCACCACCATCACCACGAACAACAGCAGCAGCAGCAACCTCAACACCAACAGCAGCTGCAATATCACCAATACAACCGTCCTCCACAACCGTACCAGCAGCAGACTTCTTCTAACCCAGCTCCCACCCCCTCATCACCCACTCCTGCTGCCCCCACAGCTGACAGACATGCTGTAGCCTCTCATGTCTCTAATGTCCCCACTTTGCCGGGGTTGCCCTCGCTCCCCGCCACATCTGTGGTTCCAGGCTTGCCTGTGATGACAGGTGTGCCAGGTACAGTAATCGGGTGTGCGTTTGGTTTACAAGCATGTTTGGCCTAAAACAAGTCGGCATGATGGAGTTGTTACAAATTCTGTTTGAAGGAACCATTCCGATCTTTATTTACTTTTGTCGTGAGGTTGGTTTGAAGCAGAGGAGTCTTCGAGGTTTGCAGTGAACTGTGTGATCTTGTTTTTCTACAGCAAAATCATTCACTGTTTGGTGGCTAATGTTTATTCTCCTCCAGGAGCAGAGCATGCTGTGCTGACTCAACAGCAACAAGCGATCATCAACCAGCAAGCGATCATTCTGGTTAGCCACACATCCTTCAAACAACTGACTTTAATGCTACAGCTGATGTAATTGCTGAGTTAAAAGAAAATTCATTTAACGCTTGAATTAATGCTAATTTAAGCTAACTTTCAGTTACTGTTAATACTTGCTAGCAACACAACACAAAGTAATGCTAACTGTAAAACTTGAATATCTAACAGTGTGAGGTATAAGTCAACATTTTGGGAACACTTGTGTACGTGTCACAGGCCCAGCAGATGACCATGCAGGCCATCGCCATCCAGCAGCAGATGCTGTCTTCCTTCCCCCCTGTCGCCCCGGCGCCCCAGTCACCCCCCTCACAGCATCATCACACACCCAGTCCTGTGAGCAAACACAAACATGCTGTCCTATGTGTATACTGTGCTGTGGTAAATCATAAATATGCGTATGGGTTCACTTGCTAGCATGCATGCAACTTGGAGACATTGTTTTTTAGTAAACAGCTAACATCACTTCCTGTTATTCTGCAGTCCAAAGAGAGTGAGGAGTCACCATACAGGCCCGCTGCTGCTCAGCGAAAAATAAGTATGTTTCTATCCATCCATCTATCTATCTGTCTATCTGTCCATCTATAACCATTTTAAAACAATTATTTTTTTATTATTGCATGTTGAAAATTCTATTATTTTTCAGTACATCTCTTATGCAGGTTTGGTGCAGTAGCAAGGAAGAGACAGGCAAAAAAAGTTTAGCTCAAATATTTTTTGTCAGTGAGAAGTGTTAGCCTGCCTCCACGTAACGTGATCAGATAAACTTTCCACCAACTCTAAACGATCCTGTGTGACCTGCTTACAAGCACATCTGCACATTTGCACGTGTGCTACAGTTTACTTTCGGTATGTATTTGATTCTAAAATGACATAAAGTCCTAATCTGAGCCTAAAAATAACATAACATGGTAAATAAACAAGTCACAACAGGCACACAGGACCATTTAGAGTTGTTGTAAAGTTTATCTGATGACTTTAGGTGGAGGCAGGCTAGCACTTCCCATTGAC
>JAQFJA010000016.1:2822203-2839955 GCA_029874485.1 Naso brachycentron
AGGAGAACCTACCACGGAAGTGAAACTTGCAAAACCAGCAACAGCTCTCCTTATGTTTTGTATGTTTTGTCCTTTCTGGGCTATAGTAGAAACATGGCAGTGCAACATGATAACTCCATTGACGACGACCTGCTGCATCTGTAGATATGAAGGACATATTTTAGGTAATGAAAACACAATAATTCTTGTTGTCATGTTATTATTCACTAATGAAAAACATAATAATAAATATTTTATTCTTTTTCTGCCATGATTTAAAAATAGATCCCTCTAAATCCTACATGCCGCACCTTTATATGAGATAGATTATAATTATTTTTAGTGTGTTCATTGGCAGCTTGGAGCAGCAATAAATTATTAAAGATGACCATGTAAAAAAAAGAAAAGGTTATTCCGCTGTTGTAATGAATTCCACTGAAGCACAGCATTTGAATATTGGGGGCATTTAGAATCATGAGATAGACAAACTCATTGTTTATGAATATGTATAAAATAAGTACTGTAAAACCATCTAATCCCTCAGTATGTATGTGTGCATTCAAGTGTGTGGAACTAAAGGGCTTCAGGTTTTATACACTATTCATAAGCGTGCAAGCAACAGACGCTGCAGCTGTATTCAATCTAGCTGGGCTTAAATGGTTTCATGTGACCCTTTGGCCTTTTCACAGCGGCACATTATGCTGCTGCTGACGGTAGCTGCCTGTGCAAATCAGAGGTGAGGCACTGTGCACCTTGCCGTTGAAAATTTCTGTGATATACAATCAAATGAAGAAGACCCCCGTACCCTGCCTTCCCGACAGCTTCCAGCACGCGGGATACTGGGTAACTGATCGAAAATGAAACCAAATGAGATTGATATGAGCGCTTGTGCTTTTCTGGCGATGTGCTTCAAGATGTGAAGCAATTCAGCTTGAAGACCAGAGAAAGAACAGAAAGCTAAGATATGTGTGAGATGTGTGGGGAGCCAGAGACAGAAAGAGAACGGGTAGAGAAAGACTATTGATCAAGCCAGCTGTGCTGCCTGTCGATACGGGCCTCTCTCCCGGGAGTGGAATGACACAAAATAGGGAGGCAATATTTATTAGTCTGTGTGTGAGCGTGTGTGTGTGTGTGTGTGTGTGTGTGTGTGTGTGCAAAGTGAATGAACGGACCTGAGCTTGGATGCATATTTGCACACTAGAGAGTCCCACAGATGGGCTTTTAGATCGAAACACGCTTAATGCCTGTATGCAGACTACTCATGCATGCTCTATTTGTGGAAAGTAGGGAAGATAGGCCAATTTAGAGGTCTGGAAAACATCTATTGGAAAGTCAAGCTCACCACAAAACAGAAAATCATTGCAGGAAAGCAGGGGGATATTTCTTTTTGAGTTATAGCAGTAGTTTATGATTTTTCATAAAGGATACAGAGAAAAGAAG
The DNA here is from genome assembly GCA_029874485.1 of Naso brachycentron. Taxonomy (NCBI): domain Eukaryota; kingdom Metazoa; phylum Chordata; class Actinopteri; order Acanthuriformes; family Acanthuridae; genus Naso; species Naso brachycentron. The sequence continues at coordinate 2,823,623 of JAQFJA010000016.1, forward strand.
AACTTCAATGCTTCCGAAGCGACTGCAAGTGCTAAGACCAAGGGGGCAAAATTGCAACCATTACTTTTCGATATGATGGGCATCAGAAACAGCATGTCTTGATTTAAGCCAACGCCAAATTGTAATGAATCAAGTGAGAGAGACAGCAACTATGTTCACATGGGCTGCAACCTTATTCTAAATAAGACAATATTTCTATTAAGGTGATTACATGAGTTGCTTGTGGAATATTCCATTCATATCCCTGTTCACATGTTACAGAGCATAGTCTGATTAATGACAGAGGAAACACACACAGACCCTGTACGTCATACATATGATTTTCTCGTATTTGACCTGAAACCAGAAGTCGAACAACAACTACAACAAAACAGTCGAACATGTTGCTTCCATTACAGCTTCTGAGTTTTTATTTTCTAATTTTCCAAAAACTTCATAATATCCTTTTCTTTTAAAATATCTAACATGGCTTTAGTTTCTGCCTCACCCAATAAATATTGGGACTTCTTTTTAATGGTGCTGTCAGTCATCTTTTCTTCTAAAGCTAGCTGTAAACTTGCTGCTGGTGTGGGTACCAGATGTGCTTGGCCTGCCAGATCGGCTTGTGGTCCTGTGATTACAGCAGATACAACACATTATGATTGGCTGTGTGGCCGTCTCACATTATAATTGGTTATTGCTTTCAGAAACCAGTCCGTTCTGCACATGTGCATCCACCAACTACAAGTCAAACTTAAATATAACTTTAAAAATGACTGCTTCATAATAACATTAGCATGTTAAAGCAAAATTACTTTTGTGTTAGCATGCTAGCGCCTTATTTGCAATTAGCGCGTGATAGTGTTATTATTCGCAATTAGCATGTTAGCATGCTAACGTGACCACTGTTGTTTTGATCAACCAACACTTTGCCAACACAATTACAGAATCACATTCAGTAACGTTTGTCTGTTTAGCAAGCACAGCACTTTCTCTCCAATGTACAGTACACAAGCAGGTGTGATATTAATCCTTGATTTGTGAAACTCTCTCAGTACTTGTAAGTGTTGTACTTCATTGTGCAGTTGGTACAACCTTATTATGTTTATAATAATGGGACAAGTATGTGTTAAAGATCTGTTTATTTTATGGACAAAAACGCGCAGTTAGGATTACAAAGATCGTAGTTCGTGTTCAGTTATTTTGGCAAGATCTTTTGCAGGTTAATACGTTACGTCCTCTGTAAGCGCAAGACCCCAGGCCAATCTGGCAGACCGAGCACATCTGGTGCCTACACCAGAAGCTAGGTATGCATTGTCATGCAATTTGACTTTGGTAAACTATGTGTCACTGTCGCAAAACACTGCAAAAACTCAGACAGGACAGCATAGTGTGAGGTGGGAAGGTGTACACATGTGTGCAATAAAGCAGCTAAAATTGGAACACTCCATATGTCTTAATTCGATTATTGCTTATCCAGAGTAATCAGAAAATACTGTTTATATGACGGTGTCTTATTCCAAGTGTTGTCTTAATTGGGTTAATATCAAAATATTGGTGTCCATGTAAACGTAGTGACTGTAACAGGGAGGAAGACAAAGCAAGTGCTGTAACAATAAGAATTAGGACAGCTAATTTTAACCATGTGAACCAAGGGGGATGGTGGTTGAGTGTGTCAGTTTAAGGAGAGGGAAACTGCCCTCAGGCCAATCCCAGAACTGCAAGTGATATTCAGTTCATTTTCCCTCTAGGCACATGGATGGTTTCTTTCACGCCTGTTCATTCACAGAATAAGAAGGTGAAGGGCAACCTCACTGAATGGCTCTCCAGATCAGAGGCTGCCACAGTCTGTTACCAGGGGACAGAGAATCGCAACAACAGTTGCAGCCAAGATGGAAGAACCACTCATGTTGATGGCATACTGTAACAACCTCGTCTTGCTTCAGAATAGACAACTGTGTCAAACAGTGAGCTCATACCCGCAGTTTTGTTTTGATATAAAATCAAGACTGTTTTTAATCAGAGAATCGGTCCCCTCTAAACAAACCAGTTTAGATGACAGATGGGGAAAGCTGCCATGTCTCCAGAGGGAAAGCGTGGCTTTACTCTTTAATTTGCCAGGCAATAAACTAAAAAAGTAATATAATAATGTCATGAATGACCTTGAAACAAGTTCTAGCTTGTGTTTGCTCCTGATCATCTTCAAAACAGGGCAACATTTGCACAACTCACCAATTTTTTAAAACTCTGATAAGTTTCCTGGCCAGTCCAAAGTCAATGGGATGAATTGGGACACCAAGCACATAGACAAGCTAAGCCCATATAAATCATTCAATAGCCTTGCTGCTGTCAGCATAAAGTCTAACATTTAAGGGATAGGGGGTAAACATTAGCTTTCCAGCATTGTTTGTATAGCCAGGTTTTGTCTGAGGCTTTTGTGTGTGTGTTTGTGTTTGAATGTGTCAGTGTAGTAGCCTTAATGTTGATACAGCATTTTTGTTTTCACTGTCCTTCTTCTACTAATGTCCCTCCCACCTTAGCTTTTAAACTCTCTTACAGTGGGAATGTTTTGTCAGGCCTGTCTGGTCACCTCCGATACGCGCTAGCTGACTGGACGGCCTAAGCTACTCTATTTACAAAGAACAGCCTCGCCATGAATAATACAGGAAGTGCCAAGCATCTGGAGACAAGGGAGTGGAGAAGGGTTCTGGCTTACTTCTAGCCAGCCAGGCAAGAAAATGCAGTTGGAAAACACAAGAAAGATACATCTTGAGTGAGTGACCTGTCAGGACAAGAGAAGGCAGAGCTGGTTATTTTGAAATAAAATGATGCGTGGAGACATGCCAGACGCTCTAGCTGCATCTCAAACACAATTAAAGTTTTTCTGGATTCTCGGATAATTTATTGCCAAAAAACAAATTTGCTAAAACACATGTATTGTCTGTACTAGAGAGGCACATTTTCAGCTGGTCAGAATGGCTGGATTCCAAAAGAAGTGGGCCGCCGTCACTCAGGGTTATTAATGGGGTCTCTGCTGTGCTCAAGGACACTTGCATACTTTGTTATGCTCATATTGCTGGACTAAATCGATCCCTGGCCCTCTTCAGGTGCACTGTGGGGTAGACTTATCTGCGTGTCTGTGTGTGTGTCTGGAGTGATTTCTAAATCATTACAATTAAACAGAAAAAGTGTTCAGGAGAAATGGGGACACTAGGAAGGTTTACATTCTAAATGATAGTATATTTCTAAAACTACTACAGCTCTTTCAATAAATCTGCATGCAAAAGTTCCCTGTGAAGGAGGAAAAAGCAACTCAAAAACAAAAAGAGTACAAAAAAAGACTAACTACCTGACTAAAAAAACAAAACAAGACTGAATGTGAATAAATATAAGCAAGTGAACAACTGGAGACATGATAGCATAGCTCTTCTGTACATCATGCTGTCTTTGATTTTCTCTACAGAGATTTGGAGCGTATAGACTGCATATAATCTCCTTATGGCTACCATACCATGTGAGCTCATGGCAACAACAAGAGGGGAGGAAAGAATGAGAAATAAGAGAACAGCAAAGACATGTGTCGATGGACCACGCAAAACACAGCATCATCGCTTGTTGTTGTCGGAGGAGGCTTCAGAAAAGAAATAAATCAAGATGAAAGATAACGTTGCAGCTTGACAACTGATGGGCAGAAAGAGGAGACCGATAATGCAAGTCCTGCCTCAAGGTGAAATGATACATCTTTGAAAGCAAATGTTGTGCAGAGTGGCAGTTACATTAGGAGCAAAACTCATTTAGGACAGTCAGCTCTCATTTCAAAGCTTAATTATGTTCAACCAGCCGCTCAGTGTAATGAATTTTCCTATTCAACAAACAAGATTTAACTACATACCTGCCACATACCTTAGTATCTAAAAAGACACAAAACAATTTTGATGGCAGATGAGATGCAAATCCGCCACCCAATCCTATTATTTTTCGCCGTTCCAGGCTTCAGTCTTGGCACCCTTGTATGTGAACATATATTTAATGGGTATTACGTAATTCATACTCGGTCATTTTCCTTTTTTTCTTTTTATTTGATGAATCTACACATTTCAGTCACTGGAAAACTCCTTTCTCTAAATTGGCCATTGCTTCCAAAGCAGTGATATGGATAACATAGAAAATATATATATTACAGTGCTGCTGTCACTTAATTAGAATTCATACTCCTGATAACTGGGTACATGACTGGACTAAAAAAGAAGATTTTTTTATAGGCTACTTTTGTAGAGACTGGGAAAAACGGCACATATGCTATGATAAGGGAATTAATGTATGACTGATATAAGCCTTGAGCCTCACAGATGCGAGGATGCTTCATCAGTGCATTCGTGATCAAGAATCCTTAAGAAAGAATGACGTACAATCAGATGTTTTAAATAGAGTAGCTTCTCACAGCGTCAGAGTCACTGCCTATAAGCACTGAATGTTCTCCGGTAATACAGAAAGAAAATTAAAAAAAAATATGCAAACGTTCACTTGTGTTAGACAGTGACGGGAGTTGTTATAAAAGGAAAAGAGAAGGCTGACTTGTTTATATATTCCATCTGTGAAAGTCAAACTTTCCCTCGACAGCTAAGTAAGGGAGGGCTTTGAAAAGACTTCCATCACTCTCTCTCTCTCTCTCTCTGCCTCGTCTTGCACTGTTTTTATGTTCTCTTTCTCTCCGCCGCTCTCATCTGCACTTGGCCCATCCCCATGTCACCCGTCGGAGTGCAGAAATCAAAACCACTGAAATGAAGCGTTAAGTTGAGAGACTCTCAACACAACACATCAGAGCCAGTATAGTGACTACGGCGATCATGACTACGTATAGCATATCTTCATTAAGACAAACAAAATAAGGGGTAAATAAGTTTTTGCATCAAAGGAAGCACCTTTGTTGCGGTTCAGCTTTTCTTTTTCAATGATAACGGCATGCTACCGCCCCTAAAACCAAGCAAGTGCCTGTGAACGCGGCGACGATGCAAATGCTAATGCTAGCACAAGTCAATGCATTCTGCTCTAGCCACTCCAAAATCTACTTAAACACTCCACAGTGCACCGAAAGCAGGTCAAATATCACAACAGTCTATTGAGGCAAATTTAAGTGTTTGTAGAATCATTTTAGAAGTTAATCTACAGCTGAATTTCTTTAATTTGCAGCTGTGTAGGGCTTACCAGCAACAGGAAGTTAACAACTTCAAACTTACAAACTTACACCGCCGACTACTGGTCTGGCATGCTTACTACAGGGCTTTGGTTGTTCATGTAAACACGGACATATTTTGAGGACGCAACGGAATGACGTTTCCGTTTTTTAGTAGGGCTGCTCTCATCTGAACGTGGCCTAAATCAAAAGGTCTTAACAGGAAGAAAACAGTGGAGCACATGCAGGGTTAGGGATCATCATGCAGCCTTGTCAACGTAGTAGTAAATGAAAAAATATTATATATCTTGTGAGACTAAATATCACTAAGATCCCTCTGTGGACATAACAGTATAATCACAGGATGATAAATATTTCCACGTAGGGCTTTACCAAAAGGGGTTTGGGGATATGGGAGAGGGGAAAAAAAAACTATTAAAATGTCACAGCTTGAATCAATGCAGCGAAATGCACCTCACTGTATATTAATTCTTAAGGGAAGGGGAGTGAGGGATATTCCTGATTTATCACTCTCTTCAGCCACCATCATTTATTACCTGACCAGCCACCGGATTCTGGTCCGCTTTGAAATGGCCACTGTGTTTCCACTTGGGGAATTCCATTACCGGTTTAGGCACAGAGGAGAGAATGTGTGAGGGTAGTTTAAGACCGGCAGAGGACAGAATACAGGATGGTGTCAGTCTGCACTACACGGATGCTCCCTATCTATGAACAAAAACACATCCTCAACACGCAAACTTCTTTTACTCACATGGACACACAAAAATACTGACATAGACTTATATTCTGCCGGTTTAAAACACAATATAACGACTTGAACAGGATAATTACAACAGCTACATGGAAGATGAACCAATTTTATAAGAGCTAAATAATAGACACGGGACATTTCATTATGTCAGCTGATTTTACACAGAGACCCCGCATCAGCGCCATGTTGAAGGCGCGCCAGTAACCTGCCGTCTCTTGATTTGATGTTATTTACACAGAACTGAGCAGTTTGTTTATTAAGCCACATCAGTCTGTCATTTTACACAGCAAGCCGGCGTCGCTTATTCAAAGGAGACACCTCTGGTGCGAGGATTATCAGCATCATCTTCTTCTGTTAAGATAAATGCCCGACATGCGCACCTAACAGTTAAATAAGTGATTGCACTGTGAAAACGGTCAATATTAATGAAACACAGTCATTAAATCCATTTTGTATAAAGCCACTTCTGTTAATTTTCTTTAAGTTTCAAAATGTATTAAAATAAGTTAAGTACAAAACTCTACTGCCTACATGTACACGAGTAGGTTTTATGATTTAAAAAAAAAAAAAAGATGGTGAGTTTTTCACAGATCAGCAGACTGCTGCCTGCACCGGACCCCCCGACAGCCGTGCCCTGCATCAAGTGAAACTTTAAGTCCATCTGCTCATTCCTTAGCCTATTTTTTTTCAACACAATTGAGTTTGATACTGGAGTTTAAGAGAAAGGTTAGTGCAGAGACAAAAATCCTTTTTTTGTTTTTTCTTTATGCAGTCGTGTTCCCTTAACATGTCCACACCTGAACACAAACATTTAAAGAAGTGATTAAACTATGTAAAAACTGTAGAAAAACTCTGACAACAATGTAAAACAGTCCTAAACGTGCATTCTGTCATAATTCTGTTTAAAACTTCTAGTTTATCTCTCCTCTGCTAAGATAAACACCCGCCCCTGACCCACCCTACTGGGTCTCTCATTTACACAAGCGTCACTCGACCCCGTCTCCACCTCTGACTCGCCTCTGATACTACCTCCGAATGTGGGTTGATGGCGGTGCAACTCAGACCCTCAGCCTGTGTCCATGCTATTTAAACAGACCTGCGAGGTGCATCATTAAACTGGCGCTGACCAGGCTGTGTATAAGGGGCTACAGAAGTATGAACAACTGTGGATTTTTCACAGAAAAATGTAGCTGTTGAAGACAAATTTCAACATGCTGTATGTTCCCCCTGTATCCAGTCCACATGCCTTTTCCTTTGAAAGAGTGCTTCTAGTCAAATTGACATGATTTACTACAGTCAGAGTTTTTTGAAAGTACTGCTACATTCCCTGTTTTAAGTAGATGCTGTGAAAAGGAAAATGTCAAAGGACTTCAGTATTGAGCTGAGATGAGGTGGATGTTTTCACAAACCATTTTAGCTTCTAGCTAACTCACAATCAATTGTTATTTCCGGTGAATGAGGATTCTTGCCCAAGGACACTGTAAGAGTTCATGGACATGAAATGCCCTGAAGCTTTTATCTTTCTACAAGAACCACAATCCATAACATTTCCCAAATTAATCAGCACTTTGGTTGAAAGTGAATTTTACTGTCTCCAAAATAAACAGAGTATTTGAAGAGATGTTTTTTTCCTCCCTTTTTCATAACTGGTGATTTCCAATGCCTTATCATCAGGATCATCGTCTTTATCTGTAACAATGTTACGATGATGCATTAAACCAAGCATGTGAATCAGAGGGGCTTTGTAAAACATTGTCGAGTTAAGCAGCTAGAAACATTTTTTTATTCTTTTATCCATATCTCTGATCTAATCAGACTTTTGTTATGGTGCTATGTTTAGCTTGTTAGCATGTGTTATCGCTACAAATTTCTCTTGGAGATGGAACTGCCATGAATCCAGAAGACAGAAAAATAGGGGAAGTAAGAAAGAAAAACAGCAAGCAATGCGTCGGACTCTAAAACCCGGACACGGAGCTTTTTAAGACTTGCATATTGGTGAGAGACAAGAGGCTGTCGCTGTCTTGTATCACAAATTGACTGACAAACATCGTTCTAGATTGAAAGAAAGTAGAACTGTGATTTTGCTGTGAGAACTGTTACAACACCAAAAAAGTATGAGATGGAAGGCCTCTGTTCACCTGTTCTCTTGCCTTTGTTCTCTGTAATGAATAGACTTGAAAGACCACCATTAACTTCACATAATGTTTAAATTTCTAATACTTTAAATGCTTAAGCCCCAGTGCCCATAACATGGGACTGTGTCAGCCTACACGGAGAAGCAGTGGGAAAGAGAGCAGTGGGAGTTGTGGTGGGAATAAAGGGCAGGGAGGTAGATGAGTTAAGGAAGAGGACAGGATGGAGAGGGAAGACAAGGTGAAGAGGAGGCTGTCAGCTCAACTTATCGACAGCTTTACCCCCCCCAGGGATAAATACAAAGAAAAGGTGTGTTCGTATGTGTGCATGTGCATGTGTGTATGTGTCAGTCCTGATGATCTACCATGTCAACTTGAGTAAAGGTCTCTCCACGCTGCTGCCCTAAGGAAACATTGACATTTCTCGTGTGTTTGCATACGTGTGTCTGAAAGAGGAAAATCCAGAACAAGAGAGAGAGAGAGAGAGGGGGAATTAGACTGTCTGATGTGGCAGTTTTTCCTTCAAATCCTGTGCGTAGACAGCACTCTTCAATACTTAATGTATTCTGGGAGTGCAGTCATCCCCAAAGCACCACCTGTTATTTGAGGTGGTCAGCAGTGCCAATGATAAACTCTGCTTTTGCTTGTATAAAACTGTCATGCATGATAGCAAAGATTATACCTTCTTGTAAAGGAGAAGAGCCTCTTATCCTTCCTCACGCTAACAAGTACTGTGGCAACAGAAATGGTGCATGGCAATGACTAACTTTGAGAACTGCACAGTCACAATCTGAAATCTTACTGCTCCACCTGACTCGAATATCTGATGCCACTTCAAGGAATTTGCATTTTGTGTCGATTGTATTGTGGACAAAAGCAATACCACTTATTGTCACAAGGATCTTGTCTAGTGCGAGCATTTGTTTTGGAAAAGTGTGAAAGAACAAGGCTACTTCTTCTGTAATACCAGTTCGGCCATAAACACAAAATATTGAAATTATCAAAGAAAATTTATCCTCATGTTTCCAACCACAGATAACAGAGGTGGGACAAAGTCATTGTTTTGCAAGTCACAAGTAAGTGTCGAGTCTTTGCTCTCAAGTCTAGAGTCAAGTCCCCAGGAAAGACAAACAAATCTTAAGTCTAAAGTCCTAAACTTTAAATTTTGATTCCTAAATAAGTCATGAGCATTCTTCTAATCTATTAAATTTACACAAATAATCAATGCTTTTTAAAAATTTTCTTTACTTCTTAAAATACCGTCAGGACAAGAAGACAACATAAGCCACTTCTTCATGGTTTGTTGTTTAACTTGATTGGATGTTGTCGGAAGGATTCTTTGGGGGAAAGTTTCAACTTGCTGAGAATGAAAAGCGATAACAGTAGTTGATTCAGGAAATGAAAGGAAAAATGTTGATTCATGATGCACTTTTTAAATAACATACATTTGAATCTCAAGTATTTTCAAGCTCAAGTTCAAGTGCAGTCACGAGTCATTGAGGTAAAAGTCCAAGTCGAGTTGTAAGTCTTTTGTGACGTTGTCAAGTCAAGTCTAAAGTCATCAAATTTGTGACGACTCGAGTATGACTTGAGTACAAGTCATGTGACTGACTCTGATAGATGGTTAAAAAACAAACAAACAAATGAGTGGATCGATCGTGCTCATGAACAACAGATCTCTTCCGGTCCATGTGACGTAAAGCGTTTATAGTGTTTCCGCTGACTGAGCACATTTAAAAAAAATGTATTGTAAAAGACGGGAAAGTAACCTTCAATCTTCTCGCTAATGGGCTTGTTTTGGTAAGATGTGAAGCATCGGTACTAAATTTAGCTGCTTCATGACTAGTAAAAAGTTTCTCATGGGGACTTTAAAATTGGTCTGTGCCCGTTTCCTATCCCTATTTCTGACTTGTACTGTCTGACTTGTTTGAATGGCTGTTTGGCAAGTCTCTGGAGTCATTGCAGAGTGCACAGATCTTCTTATAAATTAATAACATAGATGTTTACTACAATGTGGAAAATGTTGCCCTTTTATGTAATTATAGTTAAGGACAGTGAATGGCATAATAATAAAAGGTAAAGCTCTTTTGATAAATAAACATATCCATCCTGTTTGACTCTGAGTGAGGACGAGACAAAAAAAATAACAACAACAAAAAATAGACTAGAAATGGAAATAAATGATTGGGTAAAAAGCCTTTTAGCAACTGCCTGTGACTATTGCCAGTGTCGTACTGCCAATGTGGCTGAATTCAAAATGTATCACATTTCACAAACAATGCACATCTCCCAGTCATGCTTATGTCAGTTTGATTGCAGAGGGTGTGTACGGTATTTCTGAGTGCATTTGCACCACCGAATTCAATCAGGTCCAGAATATTGGCACTAGTCAGATGAGTGGTGCTGCTATTTACAAAGCGTCAACAAAAGAATTGACTAATATGAAATGTGTGAACTGAGTGCCTGTGAGAAATAATTGCTTTCTCCTGTTTTCAACCTTTTTTTTTTACACTTTGGTTCTCTTACCGAAGTGCAAACACACACCCACCCCCACCCGCACACACTCACACACACACACTCACAAATATCTTTCTCTTTTGTCCTTATTTCAGCATGCGGTGGAAGACGGCTTTGATAATGTTTGCACGAGGCTGGTGTGGTCTCAGAGCAATTACAAAGAGCCATTAATTGTCCTTCAATGCATATAGTGGTTTAAAAGCTCATCTGATCTTTAATTAAAACCAAGCAAAGAGTGGAAAAATCTGCACCGGTGTCACACAACACAAAAAATCACCAAGACCAAAAGAAAGTTGCTATCCCCCCCTACCAAAAAAAAGGCAGATTTGAGGCTTACCTGCCAAAGCTATCGCGCTCATAAACAAAGAGACACTCTGGGGAAAAGAGATGAGGAACAGAATGTGCACAGAAAGCTGATGTTAGAGAGAGACTCTCTCACAAAGAGGCTTTTAATAATATGAGCTCCTGACCAACTTTTTCACTAGCAGCACTAGTATCACCAACTTTCTCATTTGGTTGTGCAAGCCCCTGAATTGGTCGTACCTTAATTTTTGTTATTGTTGTTGTTGTTGCAGCATGGTATCAATGAGCTTGCATGCTGATGAATAGTTGTCTTAATTTACGTACCCCAGTTTCGCAGTCCTGTAAAGATTGACAGGGATCGAAACTTGGTATTTGCAAAATATTCTAAACAGAATATTAAGTTTCTCTGCCACAAGCAGTTTTTAACAAAGTAAGTCATCTTCTATATTTGAATTTTGTGAACAGGAATTCCTCTTTTGCTGTCATAAGCTACGTTTTCCTTCGATCGATTAGTCGCTCCATTTGCACAATGTATACAGTCTGCTTATATTAGTTCGTTCAGAGGAGGCGGGGCTGGAGACTTTCTGTCATTAATCACAGCCGATTTAATCATCATTTCTGCACTACATCAGTGGTGAAGGTCGAACACAGGTTGGAAACTGCGGGTCTGGGTAATAAAATCATCCAGGGCCTGATAAGTCGCACAGCTCTGTGACAGCCACAGTTAGCATTAGCTAGTAGCATCTGGAGGAACAGGGGCCTATCATTTTCTATCAATAACCATGGTTGGTTTAATCATCCTTTACTGTATCAATTGTAGAAGTCCCAGAAACATCAGGAAACTTACCGACACCGCATCTGTGTTCATTAAATAATCCTGTGGTGTATAAAGTCATGTTGTAGGACCTTATTTACACACAGCAACAGTTGTTTTGACTGCTATGTCTGATTCAATGTCTGTTCAGTAAATTCCAGCAACGTTTGTGCCGTCGGGATATCATTGACGTCAGGAGAATCTCAACACTGACTGGCTGGTTTGGTTCAAACCTCAGTTTATACCTCATGGTTCGGTTCGAGTTCGATACACAAATTTCACCATAGCATCATCTTCCTTTCCCATCTTTTATTTTGCTTCCTGGCTGAGGTGAGAAAAATGCTGTTGACACGTGCATACTTCCATACATCATAGAATGCCGTAGGTGATTTAGTAAAACAAAATGATCTGCACAGGGTGTTTTATTTTGTAAATAAACAGGATTCACTTCTGTGTCTGTGACTTCCTGTGTGCAGCTTGATGTAGCTAACTCCCTCGCTTGTTGTGGCTTAAATGGTGGATTAATTGCTTTGAGCATCACACAACCTGTGCAAAAATGACTCATTAACAGACTAAGTAACAGAGTTTAATCCGTACAAGATTTAAAAGTAGCAGACGGGTTTACTACGTTAGCTTACTCAGCATGTGCTAAACTTGCTAAAGGCTTACCCCTGCTACCTGTGACTGACTCAGACATATTCTTTGTATGACTGCATCCACCAAACTATGACGTCAGTGCCGTGATGGTTCTGAACAAATACATGTACACTTACACCCTCACTAGATAATATAAAGTATAAGTAACTGGACTCAAAGTTTGATGGATAACACAAATGTTATTACTGCTTTTGTGGATGAGAGACTTTATCCTGGTACACTATGTATTGCACATGTACTGTAAGTCTTGGAAATTGGGAAATTAATTGGATTTTTTCATTATTGCCATTGAAAAGCCTACTTCCAGCTACTGCCCTCAAGCACTGCAGGCCACGCAAAACGGCCCTCCACCCCGACCAGTCCCCTTCAAGCTCTTGACATGGTGACTTCTAAAGTCCAATGGGCTTAAAGCTGCCCTCTTTTTTGGGAGCCAAAATTGCCTTTGCATGCCCAAACACTATTTCATTTCTCACTCGCGCTCTCTACTTTCCACCACTTTCCATCCATCCTCTCCTTTCGCTGCCCGTGCTTTTACTCACAGTGGCTGCAAATGGGAAGATAGCTGCAACCTCCCCATTCTCCCTCATCTCATTTCTGTGGCAACTCACAACTGAGAGGAGGCTGTATGTGTGTGAGTGTGTTTGTATTTATGGGTGTGAAAAAAAAACGCAAGCCAAGTAATTATTCAGGATTCAAACTGCGTTTCTGGCCTAATGAGGTGGTAGTTAATTGCTAGGTCTGGAGAGCAGCTCTTTGGGGGCGGCTTGCAAACAGTGCAAAGAGGAGATGGGAGCCACAGAAGAGGTGGGAGGAGTCAATAACAACAATCAACAAAAATGAGAATGAAGTTATAGAGAATGTGAGCCAAAAGAGCTAGTCAGACACCTTCCATAAGTTGGCTTTTATGCACAACCGTGCTTGTCTTTCTCCCAGACGACTTCTTGGGTGAAAACAATTGATTTTCTTTATTGGATCAGCGGGTCTGAGGGGGATTTTTTTTTCTCTATCTAAGAGGTTTGCAGCTGTCCTTACTCATTCCTCCTGAGTTTGCACTGAGTGATTTTAGCTGGTGATGAGAATCTGAGAGGGCTAAAGCCTCCCCTTAAGTCTGTCCTGATCCACGCTGTGTTGAGCACGGAGTCCATGTAGAAGCCAGTTTGACCTTCATCACAACAAGTGGCCTCACAATCAATGTTAAGCCTAAACCAAGAGCATTACACACAAAGTGGGGCTGGGTTTTCGAGGCTATTTTGCTGTTGAGACTGGTAGTCATCTTTTTTTTTTACCTCTTTTTCTACATTTCTAGCCATGCACAAAGCAAATGATCACCCATGGAGTCACTGAAGAGGATGAGAGCGAATGCATTTCAGTAATCAGGTTTCATTAAAGTACGGTGAAGGGAGCTTGCAAGGGGAGCAAGGCGTGACAGATGCCTGTTGAAACCTATAAAGCCTATCAAGAATTAACAGTTGGCCAGCAAAAGCAAGGAGTACAACACTTAGTAGAACTGTTGAAGTCAATTCTTGTTGTGTAATGGCCTTCACATGGCATAAAGAAAGGACTCAAGAAATACAGAGTTTTGGTAAATGCAAACTCAAACATATGGGTCAATTTTACACTGAAAGGCTAATTTTCAACATATCTTGACGGCCAAATAAGAAGTGTAGAACAGACCTTTTAAAAGTTGCACATATTTGTACCCATTTAGTCCTAAATTAGAGGTAGAGTCAGTAGGATTCGTTTGTTGTCATTTGTAAACACAACATTCTAACTGGGCCCCTCCTCCCAGCTCAACGTACCAGAAGTATCGTAACTTAGCCTGTATTATGTGTATTGTTATACTGCTTACCTAACATTACACAGCAAGTTAAGTAGGAATATTACATTTGCTTAACCCTCCTGTTGTCCTTGGGCCATTTTTGACCCGTTTTCAAATTTTTAAGTCAGAAATATGGCTTTCTTTCATCGAATTGCCTGCTTATTGACCATAAATTCCAAAAAGTAGTGTAACACTTGTGGTAATGAGTTGGACTGGAGTTGGCTAAAAAGGTGTAACACAGAATTGGGTGATATTTTATCCTTTAAAAACAGTCAAACCAGACCGGGTCAAAATTGACCCAGGAGGACAAAAGTTGCATGGTCGATTGGAAGACAACAGGGAGGTTGAACGAGGCAATATCTAATGAAATATGCACTATTTTGCATAATTTCCCGTACCAAAATCTGAACAATATATATATATATAAATCATTTGTTACCCCAGAACGTCTGCCTCCAACTGAGTCCTCAACCAAATACCACTGCCAAAGAGTTTACTTCCAGATCATGGTGTGGATTGGAAAGGAAGGTGACATGAACACAGTGGACTGGGGATGGAAACTGGTGGACAACCGTTTCCTGCCAGTTATGACCGGTAAGACTGCTGCCCTATTGCTATGAGGCGACAGTGCTAACCACTACACAACCGTACCTGCCTCCTGCCTCCATCACATATCTTTGTCACAAGGATTTGATCACCACATTCAGACGATATTATACTAAATATCGACTGATATACTGGATATTGGATTTTCTTGCTCCCTAACACTGGTATCAGCATCGGCCCCAAAAATCCCGTATCAGTCGGGCTCTGATCTTTACAATAAAACACATTTTGAACATTCACTCCTGGCACAGTGCTGACTACATCCTGAAGGCATTTTTTACATATATTATTTCTGGAAGAAGACAAACTCGATGATGCGATGCAGATAATGCCCACCGAAGCACAAGAAACCTCAGCTCTCTGAAGCTCTCTGACGACACAGTGAAACTTTGCCATTGTATAATAGATGTAGAGTTTGCAAATGCTGTTGACAAAAACACCTCTGATGTGAAAAATCCCTGAAACGCAGCAGCAGAGGAAACTGATGCTCACTCACTGGTGAACATGGCATGACTAATCCCTCCACAGATGACAAGGCCCAGCCATCCTGCACACAATGAACGCTGTCCCTCAAATGACTTCAAAGCAAAGCTACACCGCAGACTTGAGTGATGGACTACAGTTGTGTCAGTCGCACACAGGGTTAACTACACAAGCAGTTTCAGTGCTGCAGCACGAGCTAAAAAGCCTGACAGCCCAGTTAAGCTCCTGTGACTGGCCTGTGTGTGTGAAAGTGAACGCTAAAGTTCTGCGCAGCCCCCTTCTGACTGTTTGTAGGCATCAGCATTTCCTCACACTATCCGCCTGCTTGCACTGTTTGTGTGTGTCCTTGAGAACGTGTGTGTGTATGTCTGTGTGTGTGTTTGTGTGTGTGCACACATACATGCTCACTGGTGCATTTGTGGTTGCTCTGATGTGTGCGCATTTGCATGAGCGAACACATCTGTGTTTTGAAAATGTTTGAGTCTTGTTGCACTTTGGTGTGTTTGCATCGTTTTAATGTGTCATTTAAAAAAAGGACTCACAGCAGTGAAGCAGCTTGTGGAGAAAGAGAATATTCATAGATTCAAAAAGAAAGTTCCAAAATCGGTCATTTCATTTTACAGAAAAGTGTGACATACTTATAGTAAAGTACGGAGGGGCACATTCACATTGTGTGAGCAGGACTGGGCTTTAAAGACAAGCTGAACTGCCTGTTTCCAAAGTGTCAACTGCTGTGTTGTGACGTATTTGCTATTCAAACAATTGAACAACCAATGAACGGGCTGTAGGAGCGGGACATAAAATGGAGGAATCTGATCGGAGTGTTGTTGGCAAGTGTTGTTGTTACTTCTTGGCAACTGTTGCCAGGGTTTGTTTGTTGATAGTTACCTGCTAAATTTCAACACCAAGCTAGCTTTAGTTTATTTAATATATACAGGTGTTGGGATCCACAGATTCAGACGTTCATTTTAGGGATTTCAACAACATGTTTCTCATCTGCCACAAAGGAAGCTATGGACTGAGCTCATCCCCCACAGTCCTCCAGATCTTCACACCTAGGTGTGAAGACATGCCACAG
>JAQFJA010000016.1:2863068-2873435 GCA_029874485.1 Naso brachycentron
TCCTCTCCTGCTATTAACCAGCCTATCATGTCCCATGATCATGGGCAGTGCTAGTGATGTGAGCAGGCGATGTGTTTGGTTTCACAGCACTTAACAACAAAACAACAAAAACACAGAAACAAGAAAATGAGTGAACAGAGCAAAGACATGAGGTAGGGTTGGCAATATGTTAAATTTTCCATCCAGCCACCGTCTACCCGTGCAGTGTGTAGTCACCGCTCTTTATACCGTTCACTGAGTGTCTTACGTTTATCACGAAGTGTTACAACGGCTTTTCTTTGACAAGACGAGCGCTTCATGTCCGGGCTGAAGAACAGGATGAATGGATGGATTTGTGCCTGAAAAACACGGATACGAAATGCTGCCCTTCATTTTTATTATTAGGCCTATCAGCTCTTCAGTGCGAGTGGCAGAGCTGCTCTGCTCTTTAACCTGCTTGCACAGACCCCCGCCCCACAGGTGGTCCGCCCCTGAATAAGTATTTATTTGGATAAGGGAGCCACATGTTACTTTGCAGCCTCATTTATAGTGTTAGCAGTGAAATTATTACCTGTGTGCCTTGAAAGGCAGGTGGTTCAAAGTAAAGTGGTTAGATGCAAACTTTTTTCTCATGATTTTTTAAATATTGATGTTATGAAAGACAGGTCATTAAAAATCATCAATAATTATCATTATCATATGAAGTATTTTAAATTAGCACACTATTGCTGTATCACCCAGCCCTACATGTATTATCACTTAACTGAGCCACTTTAAACTCTTTTTACAGAATCAAATCAACTGCAGAAAAAGTGTGCAAATTATTTGTAGGCTTCCAAAGCCTCATGTGTCCAGTGATTGTTTTCATGTGATGCATTCGCAAAGGCTTTAGCTATCTAGTAATCAAGAATGGCACTATTATTTGATTTGATCTTGATCAATTCAGTGGCATGTTTACAATGCTGCCAGTGCTGTTAATAAACCCCTAGGCACTGCTGCTTTACAGTCTTCAGTCTCTTAGCTGCTCTATAATCATTTACGACAGCGTGATGTTTTAAAATTAAGCTGTAACTAGCCCCATAAGTCCGACACAGGGATGTATACCAACATTAGAGGAAAGAAACTCACACGTGTTCGCCATCATGACAATGTTAATTGAAACAAGCTTAAATAGTTGGTATGAGATTCCTTGAGAGGGCTTTAAATATGAGACAGTGCATGTTGGTGCCACAAACAGCATCTTTACAGACTTTCAGTGTTGTATTTCCCCTCATGAAAGGTCCCCTCGCTCTTCCCTTGCTGCACTTTTTGTTTATTTCGTTGCCCTTTTGTTTTTCCACCCTACTGTTTTTGCTCACAATATCCTCACCTTGTCTTCTCTGTCTCATCCCTCTCCCTTTGTTTAGCTCGATGACTCAAAAACATATCTGGCAAAAATGACAGTGCAGGTCAGATGATCAGAGATGGTCAGAGGTCTGTTATCTAAAATGTTGTGCTGATCCAGTTTTGTCAGGCAGAAGTTGAATATGCAAAGACTGTGCTTCTGAATTGATGATGTCTTCAGGTGACAATTTCTGGAGTTGGTCCACTGAAGCTGAAGAAGCGGCTGACTGTGGGCTGAAGATTTTCTGTTTCAAATATTACATCTAATTCAGTTTGATCTCAGTGAAGAGGATCAAGCCGTAAATCAGACAATGGGCCTATATCCTGCAGTAATATCCACTGCTGTCACAGTGTCCGAGGAGTTATTCCATTATTCACTGTCCATGGAACAGCTCTGCAATTTCACTCCCATCTGCCTCTGCTGCAACATAAAGAGAGACTTGTTCTAACTTTCAATTTCAATACCTATAATTCTAGAAAAATAACTCTTGTCGAAGTCAAGAATCATGAAAAATTTGTTATTTTGCAGGGCAAAAACGAAATTCTGGTTTTGCTCATTGCTGCTGCTATTACATAGGAGGATTAAGTATAGAGTGATGGATTTAATCTTCTCAAAGCCAATTCGATTAAAGTCGCCAGCTACAATAAAAACTCTATGTGGTTGTTCAGACACGGACAGGGACTTTAATTTTACCCCCTAAGACAGAGGTGTCCAGACTTTTTTCAAAGACGAACAGATTTGATTATGTGAAAATGCCCAAGGGCCAACAGACGCTGCTGGCACGTTTTTAACCATGAAAAAACGTGTATGTTTAACAATTAGCATGGCCACTTTGTAGCTTGCTTCAGTAATATTTTCATTTGACTCATGGGACTGTGTGAAGAAGCTGCTGTGAGGCCAAAACAGCTTCAAGTTGTTTCACTTTTCCAGCACAGTCACTTCCTGACAGCTTGTCGTATGCATTAGCGTGTTTTGTCTGGTAACGTCTCTTTACATTGAATTCCTTATACACGTCTCTCTTGGCAAGTTAGGTGAACACAACTGTTTCGCTTTCGATGAAAAATATTGTAATTTTCATCTCTCCTGGATGCAGCAACCTCAACATTAACGCTCCTCTTTTTATCTGTCTTCGTCATTTGACGGTGCTGGTGGGCCGTACATAATACATATTAAGACAGAAGGTGTGGGCCTCATAAAATCTGCCCCCGAGCCATGATTGGTCCCCGGGCCGGACTTTGGACATGCCTGCCCTTAAAGACATGGTTGTCAAAAACTTAATAATGGGGGAGGCAGTCTTTTCATCTTCAACCCTTTGCCTTAATCCTACGAAGACGTTGGATTAGAGGACGTGTGCCTGTGAAAAATAAACACATTCACCTTTGATGTTATCCCATTTATCTTGGGGCATTATTACTGCTCGGCCCCCTGCCAGGTGAGTTCAGGCCAGCCAATAAGGCCGTACGGATGATGGTATGAAGACAATCCCACACTCTCATGAACATAGGACTGGTTTTCATTCATTCATTCATTCATTCATTCATTCATTTATTTGTTGTGTAATTTTAAAAATCCTGAAACAGTAGCGGCCTAACAATTTGGAAGATTTTATAAGCAAAACAGAAAAGATGGATGGCTTTTACAGCCTTACTGGTGCGAAGCAATCCAAAACATTTTCTAATATTTTTATTACATAATTGGTTTATTTCTTTATTTATCACCTATTACCTCAACAACCACTTTTTCTCCATGAACTGTATTTTATGTAATGTCTGTCTGCTCTAATTACACTGTCTTTATTGTATTTTGGAAATGGCCCTCAATTTCCTTTCTATTTTTTGTCCAAAAAAAACCCTTCTACATTTTACCTGGTAGTTATTGAAAACAAGGCTTTTTGCAAGGCCCATCTGCCTGGAGAGAGGCTATAAGTGCATCATTACAAAACGGACAGGCTACAGGGTTTAATTGCCATCCTCCTTTCTGGCCTTTTGTTTGCTTGGAGGAGAATTTATTACAGTCTATGTGTATAAAGGCCCCCCCCCTTTATGTTAAGTTGTTCTTATTTTGAATGGTACAAACCTAGGTAATCTAACAGCCAGACACATTCAGAATGTTATGAAATTCTGTAAATGTAATGTCATAGCAATTTCTATATGCACTGTGTAATTACACAAGTCGATTGGCACAAAATATTACATTTTGTTCCAATTATTGGGTGTTTTAAAAATAAGGAACATATCATATGACACCACAATTACAATGAACAGTTTACTTACTGACAGAGCAGGGTAAGAACAGCAACTGTTATTATTCTTTACATTTTAATTTGATTCTTTTGTTGTTTTTTTCTTGGGAGAGGACACTTTTGTTTCACTTTTTGTTTTCTTAAAATCGCTGTTGATGGGTGATGTTTAGGCTATTGACTGTTCACTAAAGCAACTTAACGTGAAAAGCTAATTTACATTTTTCTGCTATTTTCATTTAAAAACATGTAATTTAAAGGGATTATTTGACAAGTTGACCATGCATAAAGGTTGTAGAGATTGTTGTCTCTATCTTGGCTTCGCCGCAGGTCAAGAAGCTGACTTTGGATGAAAGGTAGAGATGAGGCGGGGAGAGGGGAGGGTGGGAAAATGGCCTGAGCTCTGAGTAATGCCATAGTAAATTGTAATGTAGGACAGGTCAGAAAGAGAAAGCTAAAACACACTGCTCTATTGCAGCACTCAAGCTACCTAGCCCGTCATTTATTGAGAGAGCACTGACACTGAGCAGAAAATAGAGGGGATAGAGAAGGACAGCGGAGGGAAAAAGGATCTGAAGGGAAGGTGATGCTTTGTAGGATTGTTTGAAGAACCTGTATATTTAGGCTAATTTACATCTATGACTTTAGACGACATTTGATGTTGCCATATTGGTTAATAAACAACTTTCAGCTGACTAAACAACAAGTACAATAAATAGCTGTCAAAGAAAGTATGATACCTCAACTCATTTAAAAATACTAACTGGCTTTATAATAGGGTGATTGGACGAATATATCGACCATTAACAACAGACTCCACCCATCGCCAGTTGGTTTGTTGGAGTGGATATTTTGGTCTAATTTTGACATTTTATTTTGTGAAATTAATTGTACACCTCCTCAAAAATTCACTGACTGAAAATTTCACCTGTAAGTGGCAAAAATGGGAATGGGCAGAGTCTGTATTTTCTAACAGTGATTAGAAAGGAGTCAAAGAGCAGCACTGACCTAGTAGTTAACGTTACCTTGATAGGAAATGCGTTTTGGGATGTGGAAACGTGTGTGCAGTTGGTTTAGGCACAATGGCTTAGTGGTAGCACTGTAGCCTCATAGCCAGAAGGTCCTGGGCTCGATTCCCAGCAGGGGCAGGGGCTTTCTAGGGGGAGTTTGTTTCTGTCTGTGGTCATGAGGGTTTTCTCCGGGTGCTCTGTTCAAAACATGCATGTTAGGTGTATCTCCAATCAGTACCCTTGACCAAAGTTTTGGCTCAGACGCTGGAGTTTGTCCTCGATGCTGTACTGTGGCTGCCCACTGCTCCTCAGTGATGGGTTAAATGCGGAGAACACATTTTACTGTACGCTGTATATGGGTATAGATCAATAAAGTACCTTTACCTTTTAAATAATAATAATCAAAACAAATGCTCATTCACCGACTGACCATCTCTGGAGCGGGGCTCTGTGTGCACGTTGCTCAAGCGGGATGATGAGCAGATCACCTTGGCTCGTGCTCAAGATCTGAGAATTATATATGTCAGTAATTACGCAAGTCCAAAAAACGTTACAAAGCGACTTCATATTCGTATTATTCAGGCACAAAACCGTCCATCCGCCCATTTGCGCTCCTCAGCACAGACATGCAGCGCTTGACTTGTGAGAGAAAAGAAAACGCCGTAATGTTGCATGGTGAGACACTCAGTACAGGCCTACAGTATGAATAGTGGTGGCTACACGCTGCACATGCTGGCACACCTTTGCAAATATATCCACAATCGCTGGTTGACGGGCAGACGGTGGCCGGTTGGAAAATTTGAACCTATCGCCAAACCCTAAAAGACAATACATTTTGATTGATTAAATTCAGTAGTTAAGAATAGGTGTTAACATGAATAATTATGAGGAAGAAAAGAACAGTGATTATCTCAAAATCACCAATTACACTGATGTTACAGATTATGACTAATTGATGGTGCAACGTTGATGAGCTCCACACGTCTCTCAAACTGATTTCGCTGTCGTCAGCCTCATGATGCTTCCAGAGCAGAGGTGCTTTGCAGGAGGAAGAAGAAAATGAGACATTTATACTATCTGACATTAGGTGCTAATCCAGTTATGCTGCATGTGATTTGTTTAGTTATTATTATGCTAATGGATTCAGGTGCTGTTTTGGCAGATCTTTATTACTTTGCCTCCCCCCCTCTGTCATTCACAATCCTACACCAGGTGCAAACTGAGACAGCATTTAAAAGGAAATTGAAAAAAGTACACGCTGTAAACACACCTACAGACACACATACTCAAGAAGACATTTCTCACTTTTTTTCCTCCCACTTTTCTTCACGAAGACGTGATTTCAACGGAAACCACGGTTCCGCACCTCATTCACTGTTCGTGCACACAAGCCTTTGAGCTAACTAGTCTCAAGGGAAAAGTGGAACATGCATCTCTCCTCTATGAATGCAAAATATTTCATCTAAACAATTTCTGTTATCAAATCAGCACCGGTGTGTCTTTCTCCTGACATTGTAGATTTACCTGATGAGATTCAAAATGCACACTTGTTTCAAGAGAAATCTTTGAACAAATAAAAGGTGCAAAATAACCTCCTTTCTTTGTCTGATTTTGATTTTTTGGCGATGAAATAAACATACGCACAGCTTATCTCTTTAACCTCCTTTTCTATGTAGCAACAGGCAATTGCTGATTGTAAAACTACAGTAAGGACACATTAAATAACAGTAGTTAATGCTTTTTAAGAGATAATTAACAGATAGGTCCAGTAATCATTCACTGATGGTGCAAATGTTACCTAAGTAGGGCTATCAGTATTACAGCATTAATTGTGTTAGATTAAAAGGCCGTGATTAATGCCTTGTTTTTTGTTTTGACTTGTTTTTTTTGTTTTTTTGAAATGACATTAATTATATGCTGCTGTTTCGTCCCTTCGACGTACCAAGTCAGGCCGCCGCAACGGTTTCCTGCTGCCTAATAGCAGTCATGGAGAAGAATGAACAATACACCTCCGAATGGCTCATTTTTCTTTTTGTTATTTGCCTCCCTCCCGAGTTCCAGACAATATGATAGATACCATTCTTCATGCAGTGTCAAGGAAGAGAGGCAGAGCTTGGCCACTGCTAATTAGCTTAGCTCAAACACTAGTAGTCAATTAGAAATGCTAGCCTGCCTCCGCCTAAAGTCATCAGATGAACTTGCCATTAACTCTAAATGGTCCTGTTTGCTTGTTGTGACTTGTTTATTTACCATTTAATTACATGGCTTTGTTGAGTACTTGACTCTGAGCGTTCAATCACAGCATTCTAAGGTCTGTTAACAGACTGTTGCTATGAATAACAGACTGTTGTTAGGGATGCTGTTCATACCCAACTCATCCATGGGCTACGGAGGTTCACATCTGTTCATATCAACCCGAGGAAAGAAGTCCGGTGTCTGTGTGTCACCCACTCACTGTGCTTTGTGAAAAGGTGAAGCAACAGGCTAAGAGTGGCACGTTTTAATGCATGAACACTGTCACAGTTTCAGGTACATCTGCTGGTTTGGGAGTTTATTTTTTTAGGATAGAGCTTGTCGCCAACAGTTGCAATAGTAGCATGGCTCCCTTAAGAGAGAGTGGTTAAGCGAAGGTGAGAGACCGGTGAGTTGTCCAGCATCACCCTGTCGAGGTTCTTTTCACAATAATGACTGGCTCATTTGACATTATCCCGGACTCATTTTCCTAAATGTAATTTTAGAATCAAAATATGGGGTGTGCTTGTAAGTAGATGAACAATACAAAACGTCTGTTAAAATAATGTAATTACATGAAGTACTAATTTTAGTCTAAAAATACATAACATGGTAAATAAACAAGTCACAACAAGCACACAGGACCATTTCGAATTGTCAGAAAGTTTATCTAATTAACTTGGCAGAGGAAGGCTAGCACTATTGACTACCTTTGTTTGAGCTAAGCTAATCAACGTTAGGTGAGATCTGCCTGTCATTTCCTCACTAGGAACTACACCAGATGTACACAAGAGATGTACTCCAGTTGGCATCTGATTCCTTATCAAGTTACACTTGTAAAAATTGCTTTACACCATTAATGTGGCGTTAAAAACTGATGTGAAATGCAAAATAACAGAACTGTAAACATGTAATAAAATAGACGATCAATTGCAATTTTCTGAGGAAATTTAGCAATTAATTACAATCAAAAAATAATAATCATTTGACAGCTCTACATCTGAAGCATTACTTTTTGTAATATTTGATTGTTTATGACGATGATACTGTAGTAACATTAGTTAATGCGGTAATAAGCATGAACTCAACATTAATTAATATGATAATAAGCCTTTAGTAACTGTTCAAAAATCTCTCTTGTTTACATTTATTGGGGGTTTAAAAACTTCCAGAGCAGAGTTACTGTTGGAAACATTACATACAGAGGTCTGTATGTTTAACTTGAGAGAGACTTTGTTTTTTAAAAATTGAACTGAAAATTTTTTTTTTTAATTACTGAAGAACCTAAGTGCCATTAGAGAAGCTGTAGTTTAGAATGCCTCCACAATGGTTTTCGCTTAGCACAGACTTTTGAGATTGCTTTCCAACTAAGCTTAATAAGAGGCATGTTAACAGTCCAAGCCCTTTAAGCTAAAACAGTATACTGTTCTAGGGCTGCAAGGTCAAGGAAATTTCTGGTGAAAGACAAGCAATCAGCACTGTACAGCATGGCAGTACTTTGTGCGGTTTCCATGGTGGCTGAAGTAGACATGAATAGGTTTTTAATTTCCAATCCTGGACAATGAATTTCTTTAGCATGATCACATCTCTTGTCCTTCACTAGACAGATCTGCACCATCCTCTTGTTACTGTTGCCCCAGAGATGCAAATTTTGAAGGCTATTCACACTGATGTTATGGTATGGAGGAGGGTGATAATAAGAGGCAAAGAGAGAGAAGACAAATGTATTCTTCTTACATAATGAACTAGACCCTGACATTATGGTAATGACATTTCCACTCTAAACAATAGAAGGACAGGAAAACCCTCAGGACTAACAATGTATGTAAATCCTCAGTGGAAGAATAGATTATGGAACGTCCATCTTGATAAAGGTTCACTTTGAAACCAGTAAATGAAAATGTTATGCATTGGTAACAGTGTACTCAAGAGGACAGGGGATGAGTATGCACAGTGGTACTGACTATGTGCTGCTCATGACGATTAATGGAAGCAAACCAGCGTTGCTCTGACAAAAGCAACTTCAAGGCTGAATGTTGGACAGATAAAAAAAGAGACTGGAAGACATTTTCCTATTGTCAAGATTAAACTCTTGCAGTAGTTTTGTTAGGGTTCTCAGAGGTTAAAGTCGTGTCCTTTTACCTAGAATGTGTTAACAACTTACCTGTTTAACAAATACTAGTGCTGTTGTGTTTTTGGGCAAGACATTGAATCCCCTTAAACTCCAGATCTGCTGTAGTGTTGCTCATTTTGATCCTCTCATAGAGAAGGGTAACACAAGAAAAATGAGGCAAACAAGGTGTAAGCTAATGATGGACACCAGCAGGGAAAAGCCATCAGCAAAGAGGGAGGCCTTGCAGGCTTAACTGGCAGAGGAAAAACTAAATTATAAATTAGCAGAGAGGTAGCAGCAGGGCTGGTGGACTGTGGCTCTTGTGGTCTTCACAACAACAACGACAATAAAAGGTGTAAGAGGATTTCGGAAAGGTCTGATTGTGTTGAAGAGGAATCTGTTGAGGTATCCCATTATATATCAGTGACTGGTACAACTATAACACAAGTATTAAGTCTTAGGACATCAAGGATGGAGGCACATTGTTGAGAACATGACATTCTGACCATTTGTGGAGGCCACTAGCGAGTACTTTTGATCTTATGTTTAATGGTCAGTTTGGAATGTAGCAAAAACTAAGTATGACCACAGCTATGGAAACACAAAAATTTACTAAGATCAATCTGATCAAAGTGTGCCTTTGCTATGACTGAGAATGTTTCCGCCATTGTAACAGCATATCATTCAAAATGTCAGCATATTTAGTTTGGAGATAAATAGCTGGTTAAAATGACAACGGGGGGGGGGGCAACAAAAAAAACCCCATCCATAAACCTAATAAATGTCTGTTTTCACCAAAAAAATAGACTGTATATTTGCTATATCAGATTGTGTTATAAATGTATACAACAGATTCTAGAGAACTTCCTTTGATCAAGGCACTTAAG
Organism: Naso brachycentron; assembly: GCA_029874485.1. Taxonomy (NCBI): domain Eukaryota; kingdom Metazoa; phylum Chordata; class Actinopteri; order Acanthuriformes; family Acanthuridae; genus Naso; species Naso brachycentron. Next base: position 2,872,913 of record JAQFJA010000016.1, read on the forward strand.
GCTGTTTTATGCTTGAAAAACACGTGTCGGCAGGCCAACACAAATGTGTTTGTGCTTAAACGAAGTGTCGGACACTGTGCGTTTTCCTTGGCTTCTCCGTATGGCCTAGTGGTAAAGCGGTAACTACTTGCAGGTCGTGATAAATGGCAAGATACTGTTATACATTTGATTTGGCAGAGGAAGAGGACATTTTAATTTTACTGCGGAGGAGGAGGAGAAGAAGGCAGGAAAAGACTGTGGTCTGTGTGCCCGAAAAACCGTAGCAGAGAGGAGCAATATTTCCCCCCTGGAGTTCAACGTTTTTTTTGGCGTCTTAAAATCCCTCAGTGATGGGTCATACAGGTTAGGATATTTCCTCACCTCATACGCTAGTCTCTCCTCAAATCGATCCATTGCAAGCCCACTATTTTATACCGTCTCGGCTAAAGCAAGTAGAGTACTGTGTCCATCTCTGTAGCAACGATAGAGCGCGCGGTCCAGCCAACCAATCAAAATGTAAGACAAATCAAAACAACGTTTGTGA
>JAQFJA010000016.1:2989735-3000662 GCA_029874485.1 Naso brachycentron
GATAATTAAACCATTTCCCACTATAGTCATGAATAACGCAACCGCACACACAGTCACACTTACTTACACACGCACACAATACAGTGATGTTAGCTTCTTTAGTTGGCTAGCTAGTGTGAGCCAACTCTAAAATAAGCTAGTTTGTTGATACATGATGATGCTACATACTTTTTTACACAATGAACATAGGATACGAAGGTCTACACACTTGAATGCTGTCTTGTTCTTGTTGTCAAATACTTTCTGACATAAAAAAATAAAGATGATACTCCTATATATCTGATCTTGCAGTGTACAATGATCTTCCTAAAGGGGCGAATCTTCTCATATAATCTTTGTGGTTGACAGTAAATATGTCCCTGACAGCCACAGTTGATAAGACCCACTTAATGGAAACTTGGGATAGTAATACAAATACCATAATTTATTTTAACTTATAAAATATAAGTTAAAATTTTAAATGGCATAATATCAAGAACATATTTTTGGGGGAACATGTGGAATTTGAAATGACAGCAACTTACAAATACAAAGATATTGCAAGAAAAGGACCTCACTGGGTCATTTTTGACCCACTTGTGCATCTAGGGGTTAACGTAGATATACTTCCTTTTTATTTTTAGCTTTCAATTTCCAGGATGGACCTTGTTAAATATACAAATACATATTGAGAAGTGGGAGGACTGATCTACATTTAAAGTACAGATACCGCCTTCATACGAACTGTTATACAGTAATACTGTCCATGTCTCAGCACCCTCTTTCTCTGCACCACTGCTTCCTCTTCTGCTGTTCTCTCCCCCTCACTTGCTTCTCCCCAGTGGTCATCATTTCCCTTGGATCTAAGGACACACACATCCTCTAAAGGCATTAAGTTAATTAGACATGGGCCCTGTCTCTCTCTGACTATCTGTGGCTTTCAAGAGTATTGCTGCTTCAGTGAAACTACATACACACACACACATACACACACGCACACACTTCATCTGGGCAGCAGTGTGGGCAGACACTGAGCGAGTGTACGTGGGTGTTTTATTGTGCGTGTGCTGCAGTGTATATGTATTTCAACATGCCTGCGGGTATTTGAGACTGTTGAGCTTCGTTCCAATCTGCAAACAGAAGACTTCTCCGTTCCTGCCCGACTTTGCTTTGCATTGACAACTACAAGCCACAGTCTGCCTTTTCCCTTAATATGATGGCAGCCTCATCACAACCTTGTCAAATGTAGGAGACGTGACTCCAATGTGACTCCTGTGTCGGTGTCACAACTCTTTACGCTTTAGACATCTGAAGTGTTCCCCGAGGCTCAGCTAGCTAACCTTGAATGAAGAACTGCAGAGATAAGGTACGTTTGACACCATTGGGTCTATTGTGAAAACTCCAGCCATTGTTTACAGGGCAGACAGAGACAGCGTCTCTTGCTGTGTAATACGCAAAAGTTCATGTGAGATTCATAGGCGAAATCCAGAGAGTCAGGCTTCTTTTAAAGTAGCATTGCATTTCTTATCTTGTTTACAAAAGTAAAGTGTCTTGTAGTGTGTCTGGGGATGAATGGTTAATACCTGAGGGATATATATCACAGAATCACAGAAGAGCACAGATGTTAATTAACTGTTTCTTACGCAACAGAAAAAAAAACAAAAAAAAAACAAAAAAGGACACATGCAGCTGAGCCAAGGAGCAAAGCCATTTTAATTATCTTGTAACTGTAATTACTATTTTGTTGTACTGGTGTACTCGGCTAAAAATTAAATGACATGGATTTTACAACTGGGGAAGGGGACAATTAAACGGAGGGTGTGGGGTCTTTCCATTAGGGAAAAAGTATATTCAGTTATCTGGAATTTAATGTAGAATAGATGTACAAATAGGAGTTTTGGGGCCTTTTTGTGCCTTTATTGATAGTACACCTGAACGATTTGACAGGAAATGGGAGGAGAGAGAGGGAATGACATGTAGCAAAGGGCCACAGGGTGGACTCAAATCTGGGGCCGCTGCAACGAGGACACAGCCCCTGTGCATGGGGCGATCGCTCTACCTACTGAGCTACCAGGGCGCCCATGTTAAAATTTGTTAACGGGGATTGTTTCAAAGTTTCACTCCAAGTAAAGTCTGCCATCATGTTTCTGCAGCAGTCAAACACGGACAAACAAAACAGTGTCTCTGAAGAGGTTCTTCAGCCTTTTTTGCAAGTTTTTGTAAACACTTAAAAGGGAGGGGGCGGAAGGATATTCTTCGGATGCAATCAGCTTCACCGCTGGATGCCACTAAATCCTGCACACTGTATTATTAAATTGGCATACAAAAATTAAATCCAAAATGGAAATTAATTTAGAGAACATACAGTAGATAATAAAGCCACAGATGAAATTAACCTAGCAACATTGTAACAGCATCATTTTTAAATATTGCATCGGAAGCAGCATGAATACAAATGAAACTGCTGCCATCACATCGCAGTCACTGCTTATCATTCTGAATATTTAGAATAATCCACTTGATCAGTCACAAATTGTTTTTAGCCATTTTTCATTCCAAGTACTTTGGTAGTTTTGATGCTTTCTATAATTCAGATAACAATAAATCATCATCCCAAATGTGGATGAAAGAAAATATGATTTAAATAAGACCAATGGAAATCGCCAAAAGGCAACCTCTGGGACAAAAAGAAAGGAATGAATGGATGAGTGGATGGACGGATACTTTAGGGTTAGGGAGAAGAAAAACACCTTGCCATGCATGTACAACAGCTTCTTGGCAAGACTTCTTGAGCTTGTTAAAATAACACAGCATCACATATCCGTATTGATTTAGCAGGAGAGGAGGTAGATGGCTGTTAGCGTTAGCTCAGGGTGAGCAGCCGAGTACAGCAGTGTCTCAGTCACACAGCAAAACACACAGCAGTACTGAGAGTTTTTGTTCAGAGGAACATGAAGTGTTAAAATGTCAACTGCTGTATAATCTAACAATACAACAAGTTTAAATTGAATAGAAGTACTGAAGTACTTCAGCTGAGTACAGTTTGAAGGTAAAAGTATTTTGAGTTTGGAGTTACAGACACTTTACATCAGCGTATGATTTGCATTCAATGTACTATTGCTTTGACAACTCAAGTGTGTACTCATTTTGGTTTATATTCCCATTTATGCTGCCAAGCTGTAACATGACAGCACAGTGCAGACATTTTTTCTATTGATTTTGTTATTTTTGCAGATCTGTTCATTGCAACAGATATTCTTTTTGGCATCCCTGCACAATGTGTGTACTGTACTGTCGGCTGGGTGACATAAAGCAAGTTTTGTTTTGTTTTTTTTCCATGTGGTGAGTATAACTTCCACATGATCATCACAAATGCAATTGAATAGCCCCACTGAAGGCAACTAAAGAGCCAACAAGAGTTAAAGCACCCCATCAACAAAGACCAGACTGGCAGCACTTGGTAGCAACAGTCCACACAGGACAGTTAGCATCTGCTGCTCATTACCATGTTATTCTGTTTGCTCGGTGAATGGAACGAGTGGGGATTCCCACGGAGCTTCGTTTCCTGTTTTTTTTGTGGGAGGACAGGGTGGGCGGATGCTTATGTTTAAGGAAGACAAACATTGGATAAAAACCTGTCACTTCCTTGGCATCTTATTGATATTTTGTTGTATATTCCTGTTGTATGTAGTTCTAATTTTGATCCACTGTTAAAATATTTTCCTGTTTGTTGGTTTTAGTGCGTTTTGTATCGGATTATTCTGGAATATTTTATTTATGTTTCAACATTTGTAAACCTGCTTATGACAAATAAATATTTATTTTCTGAAAAAAAAAGAAAAAAGAAATGGGACAGCGGGTCAATTAGACTTCAAATTATTAACATTAAGTTTTGACTCTTTTTTCTTTACGAACAACGTAACGTCCACACCATTAGTTTGACTTTTTAGTGTGCACTGTCCAAATCCTGATGGTAGCGTTTCTGGATAAGGCAATAAAATCCTCTCACTGGGCCACTCATGATCCACTAGACTCATTATTTCACAACATTTGAGTAAAATGTTTAATAAGAGGAAAGCATGGAGAAGCATGAGGTAAACACTTGTTTGCAATTGAGGTTGTGCAAAATGGTAAGTTGGTTGGTGTAATATTTTGTTAAGATTCACAAGTGTGGGGCGCCTGGGGCTCAGTTGGTAGAGCAGGCGACCCATATATGGAGGCTGTGTCCTTGCCGCAGTGGTCACAGGTTCGATTCCACCTGTGGCTCTTTGCTGCATGTGATTTCCTCTCTCTCTCCCCTGTTTCCTGTCCACTCTTCAGCTGTCCTATCCAAGAAATAAAGGCACAAAAAGCCCAAAAAATATCTAAGAAAAAAAAAAGATTCACAAGTGCTACACATTTTTTGAGTTTAATCCAAAGACAGCCGAGAAACAGGACGATGGGGGAACAGGCAAAGTCATAAGTGAGTGAGTGAGGAGTTTAACAGCCCCGCAGAGGAAGCCTATGTAGAGGGCAAAAAGGCACTTTCTTCTTTTTTTGGGGGGGGGACTTTTTCAAATGGAAGATGAGTTCCAGTTGGAGAAGCAGGTGTAAGTGAGTAGATGCTAACCTTTCATCTCTTTTCCCTTGCTGCCATCCAAAGTTGCTCCTAACTCTTAGCATCAATATTACAGAGGAGATGTTTCCACCAATGCCTGCGGTCTCCACCCCGCCTTCTCTCATCTCCACACCCCCTCCTCTCACCTCCTGTATTGCCCGTCACTCATATTTCATTAATATTTCAGTACTGAGAAGTCCTATCTCACTGGCTCTCCCCTTCTTCTCCCATTTCTCTGTCTTGTGTGCTCACACAGCACAAAATGATCCAAAGGAGCTCTGACACCAATAATTAAAGAGTTATTGAAATTAGCATTGACTGGCCATCTTGTTGCTGCCAGAAATTTTCTCTGTGCTTTGATTGCCTAAGCTTTCTCTACATTCTATTAAACTCTGCTCTTACGATTAACTCAGTCACACAGACAAACATACACACACACACACACACACACACCAAGCTTATACAGAATTAACTCTGTATGTGTGATAGCACCCACTGCAAAACATAAAATTATGGATCCTGGCAAGTGAAAAATATGTGTCTTAGCAATAAAAGATTAAAAGTAGGGAATGATAATTGCAATTTATATGTTATGCTCCCAGATTTCAGTCTTTTTTTTTTTTAACTTCAGCAAACATCCACATTAACCCTGTGTAATTTTAAAAAATAGGGCCACTTTTTTATCTAAAGAATATAATTATTTATTACATGGTTTTGTTGAATACTCAACTCTTATTGGTCAATAATGGCATTCTAAAGTCGGTTATTTCTGTATAACAGACTGTTGTTATAAATAACGGACCGTTATTAGGGATGCTGTTTGTACCCGGCTCATCCATGGGCTACGGAGGTTCACGTCCTGTCATATCAGTCTGCGAAAAGCAGTCTGGTGTCTGTGTGTCTAACATTCGTTCAATGTGCTTTGAAAAAAGGTGAAGCGACAGACTGAGGATGGGATGTTTTCAAAGCATCAATCAATGCCAAACGTTCAGGCATGTCTGCCGGGTTCGGAGTTTATTCTCTGAGGATAGAGTCTGTAGCCAACAGTTGTAAGAGTAGAATGGCTCCTTTAAGAGAGCCTGGTTAAGCGAAGATGAGAGACTGGTGAGTTGTGTGTGTGTGTGTGTGTGTGTGTGTGTGTGTGTGTGTGTGTTTGTGTGTGGAGGATTGGAAGAGAGCAGGCAGTGAGCATTAAGTTTAGCAGTTAAGCTAAAGTTGTTTTGATTGACTGTACTGACTTAAGTTGTTGGTAAAGCAGGACCGCAGCTTGTCAAGACCAAGATGGACTCTCCCATGTCCTGTTTGACCACTGCTGGTAAAGTGAAGCAGAACCTTCGGCCCTGTTTGCTAACCACGGTCCGGATCCAACAGCTAACAATAACACTACGTTGCTATGCAAGCAGTTTCAACTATAGAATCTAACGGACTATTTTATTTAGCAGAAGACATAGAAGCATTTTTAAACTGATAACATAATATTTAAATCAATATTTTTTGACATATTATTGATTTCTTTAAGAAATAGCCATGCAATAAGCAAGATATTGTTCAGTGGGCAGGTCATTATTCTGAAAAGAATGCCTTCAGGCTAATATAATGACCTGCTCACTGGACATTATCCCTTACATACAGCATCTTGAAGTGAAGGAATGAGTAACTGCATCAGGAGCCCATTGCAAAAAAGGAAACCAACTCCTGTGGCAGGACACCTTCTGTTTCCACCTACACCCTGCCCAGACCAACACCCCTTTTGATTAAAAAGGATCGACACTTCTAAATTTTGTGTCTCATTCACTACAGTATGCCATCTTTCCCCTTTTCCTGTTTTGCACACAACATTCCCTGTGTTTCTGATCCCTTCGTACTGGTTCCCTCTGCATCTCTGCAACCTCTCCTCTGCAGCGTTCACTTCCTCCCTCCCATCTTTCTCCCTGCTGTCAAAGCCCATTCTCTCCCTCCTCCACCAGCTGCGTGGAGCAGAGGCCCGCTGTGCCAAGTGCCATTTGATTAGCCTCTTTTTGGCAGCCACAGTAATTGTGCGGACATTTCCTCCCTTCCTTCGTTCCCTCTCCCCCATCCATTTCTCTCTTTCACTCTTTATCAGCTGTGCGGTGGATGCATCATCATCACCACAATCATCATCCTTCTTGGTCTATATCTCTTTCTAAATTCTCTCCATCATCTCTCCTCCTCTCTTGGTGGTAGATCTCTAGCATTTTCACTCGTGACACTTTCTCTCCTCCCACATCTGCTTTCCTCAATGATAGAAATACACGGGAATACTTCCGTCTCTCTGGCAGTGCTACAAATATTTTCCCTTCCTGTCCTTTTCCTCACCATTTATCTACTCCTTCATTTTTCTTACATTATCACACTCTTCTATGAATGCCTTGTCCACAAACATCACATCTTCTCATCAGTGGAGCTTAAAAGCACCAGGGCCATTCATCGCCCACTTATGAGGCAGTAAATGAATTCTGCACCTGATCACATTTAGCCCTGTGTATACAACCAAATGAGCTGTGAGATGGGAAAATTTCAAAAGAAATCAGGACAACAGAAAAGACAGAGATTGGGACAAAAGAGGGAAGAAAGATGAGCTGGTAAACAGAGAAGTGGAGAGTGATAAAATGGAAAGTAGCAACAGCCATTGATGGATAATGCACACAGATACTCTCGGGTACAATCACTTCCCTGCAATGTTCTCATGAATGTAGGTAGGCAAGCAGAGAGCTACACTTTAGGTTGGTACTTCCAAGAGTGACTGAACAGATCAGTTGCAAATAGTTCTGGAAACAAAATACATCATCAATCTCTGAACAACATATAACATGATTAAAAACTGTGTAGATTTTAAATCATTGCACGTGAAAACACCAAGGGCAGATATGAGGCTACGTCCACATTGCTACGTTTGAGCCTTATATCCTCACTAACCCGGCGTCTTAGCGGCTCAAAGATGGAGCAGGTTAGAGATGATCGGGTCCCTGTTTTATTTTGAAGACTCCGGCGTGGCGTCTCGTGGTCAGGCACAGATGGGGGGGTTTGGAGATGCGGACACATTTTGTGACTGGTTGCACCACAGTCAGCGTGTGACTGTTTTACGGAAGAAAACAAGCCTGTATGTATCTGGCATGTATCTGTAAGCCTCGACTACCTGGCGTTATTTCGACATGGATAACAAATTACAGGTGACGCTGATCTTGTTGTCTCTGCTAGCAGTTGTCTTGCAGTTAAATTCTGCATTTTGTCACACTACTACTGTTTACATGAGCAGGAGGAAAAATGTTATTCAGTGAACTGTGATAGTTCCTGTGTTCAGCAGCAACATCAGCCCTACATTGATTAGTACAACTTTATTAACAGGTTGTGGTGTCAGAGGAATGGAGAGAAAACCTTCAGATCCAGATCGGTCCTGATTGACCAGAAGGAAAAACTCCACATGTCCACATGTGGAGGGAAGGACAACAATGCAGACGCTCGTGGATGCTTTCACAAAGGTCACCTGCACATTGTATTAACGTTACTTAAGTAACGAGGGAAGAATCCGGAAAACCACCAATGTGTTTGGATCCTGACAAGTTGTTTCTGTCATCTGACAAGTTTGTAAGGTTGACATCATCGTCCTGGAGCCACATTAACATTACATCAAAACACCGCGTGCAGAACCCGAAGCGACGGAGCTTTTCAAGGGTGAATGATGTCACAATGCCTGGAAGTTACTGACACACCTCGAAGTAGAACAACCACTTGCTAATTTCCACAGACTAGATAACTGAAAGGGGAAACATTATTTGAATGAACAGGAGCTGTGTGACGTTGGGTGGTCATGTGATATGCATGTAGTTTGGCTGGAGAGTAGAGCTGCTATGGACCTAACAGTGTGCAAATGGATGAACGAGCGTCTCCGTCTTAACTTTAAGATGCAGTGATGTGGATGCAGCCTTAGGGACAAAGACCTGCTCCCAAAAAGTGTTTCCTGACAGTAATATGTCCAGAACGGCATCTGTTGTTTATGAGAATAAGCCCCCCCCTCCTCTCTGTTTCAGGCAGAAATTGCAACAAGAAATTCAAGTAGAAGATCGGTTGCACTCGTCTCAGCCCTGGAACATCACCAGGAGCGAGACACTCCACTCCACAGTACCTGTGCTTTGGTTTTAGTTCCAAACATTTCTTTCCTGCTATAAACTGTAGCACACTTATTTCTCCAACAACTCAGCAAAGACACATATATGAGCACACACACAGCATCCCAACACAATGACCGTCAGGGTGAGGATGAGCTGCTCTAATAATAAGAAAAAAAAAAAATAGAATCACACTGTAAACAATCAAATAGTTCACTGTGCTGCCATGTGTTCAGTGTTTAAGAAGAGTGATTAACATGATGTTTCTTATCTGATTAAGTTACGCATGTTCCCGTGTGGCCTGAAGTACATTTATAGGCATGTAAATATGTAAATATATTACAGCAGCAGTGCATTCTGACAGCATATCATGTTCTGCCTTGTGTGTTGAGCTTTGTTATGTTTTTTTTTTTTTCCCTCAATCTACTGTGTCGGTATCGTAAGTAAGCAGCAGCTTTTGACCAAAAAAATAAAACAAAACATCTTTTAAAAAAAAACAAAACACCTGCTTCATCTGCGAAATCAAAAGTAACAACCACGGATAGAGAGCTTTCAGTGGAGAAAAAGCTGGACAGTCAGAAATGGAATCGACTGTCAGCTTTAAAACAAAATCAAACAAGCAAAAAAAACCAGCAGCTGTTTGACAAAAACTGTGAAGTAGAAGGAAGGGCGTGGTTTATTCTTTATCCAAATCATATCATTCAGATGTCAAATGTCAATCTTTGAATAAAATTCAATGTAAGTGGAGAAAGAAAGGTTTAAAAACACATGCTGGTGTGTGTGTGTGTGTGTTTTCCAGGGACACTGGAAGTCATCAGAGCTGGGGGTGCTGAGAGAGTCAATTTATTTAATGACGTCATACTAAGCTCTGTGTAAAATTAATGTTTTTTGCATTACTTTGAATGGCCAGGTTCAAATATATTTACCACTATCAGGATTTTAGTTTAGTTCTATAACGTTTTACACACCAAGGGAGAGCAAACTTGACCACCAACATATATGTCAAAGCAACCAGCTGCTACACGACTGCTTCACAGTCAGCCAGTAACAAGAACTAATGAGTGAGAGCTGAAAGGAGAGGAAGAGGAACTGAATAAATGCTGCACTTACAAAACACAAATGCTTGGTAGATCCTGCTTGTTATAAGGCAAATTTAGGCACTACATCCGTAAACTCATGTATTAATATGCTTTGAAATAACTCCAAACCGTTAAAAATTTCAAAAGTCAACATTTATTTTAAAAAGATCAATGACATCACATTTTTATCTAATACTCTGCATAATATTCTGTGTCATGTTGTTGGCGTTTGGCTTTTAAAAAGTTACATTTTCATTGCAGTAAGTTGCTTTGCTGTCTGACTTTCTGCACACACGGCTAGAGCACCTGTAGGTATGTTTAACGGAATAATTCATGTCTTTGTTTCTCTTTGTCTTTGCATGTTCTTCATACTAATCAATTACAGTGATCATACAACTGTAGTTAATCTAACAGCATGCAACTTTTTTTTTTCATAATCATTCACGTACAAAAAATTTTAAGAGTGAGGGGAGACTTCTTAGCCAACACTTCCTGTTTGAGTGATTAATCTCTTTTTAACACTTTTGAAAATAACACAAGACACAACACACAAGTTAAAAAACAAATTTTAATTCTAATTGGTTTACAGTCCTGTGTGTTTCATACACAACTTAATATTTACATCTGGGGAGCTCTTTTGCAAAAACAGATCCCTCCGCCTGTATTTTTCAAACTTTATTAATTTTTATCAGGTTAAATTAATTAATTTATATATATATATTTTATATATGTGTGTGTTTATTTAGCCTGGCAAATTTTTTACCATACTAAATCATATTTTGTTTGTGCGTACATTCCAAGCTGTGTCAGTAAGAAAGACAGTTTTAATTCATATTTAGATGTCTTTTATCTGTTTTTACAAAGGAACTCTTCATATATAAAATGGAAAAGGGGTAATAACTGTCATGTTCACATCTGGTATGTCAACCATGATATGTGCTGATGTTTTATTACGCCTATGGGTATTTGGGTCTGGATACAGAAAATTTGATGCATGCAAAGATCAGCTCATACACGCCAGCTGCATTTCTTCCAGTTTGCCACGATGATGTGGTTTACAGTCGGCTAATTGGTAAAACCGCTGGTATAAATATTCATGTAAAATGAAAAAAAAATCTATAATGGTGCTGTCAGCTCTTGGTAAA
>JAQFJA010000016.1:3217024-3232910 GCA_029874485.1 Naso brachycentron
TACTTTATATATATATATATATATATATATATATATATATATATATATATATATAATTTAGATGTCCGTGTTTTTTGGATTTTTTTGTTTGTTTGTATTGCTATTGTTATTTGATGTGCAATTCTTGTTTTCTCATCCACAATTATGGCGTAAACTTCCACTTGGCTTTTTCCCCTTGGTTATTCTATCATCAGTTATGCACTGACTACTTCCCTTTGGATAAGAACACAACAATTAAATCTGTTTTACTAGGGATGCACAATATTGGATTTGTTGCTGATATCCGAGGATAGATACCGATACCAACATTTGTGTATTTTTTTCCTCACACCTAACTGCAGAGATCATCAGGTCTCTTCTGTAGTGAAATTTATACAAAGTATTATTTAAGTATATTCTTACTGCGTTGGCCTGTCAGCAAATGCAGGCATAAAATACAAAACTTAAAATGATGAAATATTTATTTGTTTTCCAAAAGAAGAAAAATACTTGAACTTACGTTCTGTAAAACGTCATATATTTTTGTGACAATTGCTTTGAACCAGTAAGATACATCTCACTTAAAACTGGATGATGCTCTACCTGAGACAATCATAACAAACCCACAACCAGGACAAATTAGACCTGTTTCACACGTGACAAAGTATGTCACAACATCTGTCCACAGGGAACCCGTGAAACATGGCAACAACTTGGGGGCATAATCAAGCAAACACCAGCCTATTATTTTATCACTTATAATGTTGGTGAATATCGGTGTACTGGCTGATATGGCCGATACGGATAAAGTGCCGATAACACTGTGCATCCATTGTTATTACTTTCATTATTACTGTGTTTTGAGGGGGAAACTTTACCACTGAAATGTCTAACAAAATACTTTAAGGAAATATTTCCAAAGTCTTCATATGAGCGCCTGCAGGTTACCTCAACCAACACAAACTGAAATTGAGGGAACTGCTTATTGAAAAACTAGAGGAGGAGAGGAAAAAAAGCGAGCCATAATGACGGAAAGATAACGACAGCTACACCATGTCCCAACAGCACACAGCAGCAGCCGCAGAGAGCTGTAACAGCAGCTTTGATAAACACCAACAAAATCTCAGCAATCAGATCCAATAAGGACTTGAAGCATGGAAGGCTTCATTAGACTTATCAGTGTAGTTGGGTGGTGAAGGCGAGAAGACATGGCTTGGAGTCTGTCAGCCTCTGTCGTCACAGCCAGACATATTGCCAATATGGTATCCATGGAGCCTCTTCAGGCAGCCTTATGGGGTACAGCCCCCTCATTAGCACTATGCTTATTTATGTATACGGGACAAGTCAATTGGGAGTTCAATTATCAGGCAGTGAGATGGCCCCCCTCCCCATCTGCACACCCAGCCTCAACTCACTCCACCTCCTCCTTCAGTGGTTGCCAGTGGGGAGATACCGCAATTATCACCATGCTGTATGACTCTTCTTCATGTCCTCTGCTCTGTGCCCCAGCCCCGTTCTGTCACCACCCTACCCGCCCTGTTACCACTCAAACCAAACGTCCCGCCTCGCTCAACTCACATTTTGGAACATTAAAAGCACCGCATACAGCAAATAACATCCACGAGGCATTCACTTTGGTATCACTACAGAAACGTTTCTGCAGGCAGTGTTTTGTGCCATCAGGGCAGATATGCTGGAAAATCTGCCGGAATGCTTTATTGCCCAAAGGAATATTATGTTACAACAGAAAGAGAGAGAGAGAAAAAAGAAAGTGCTATTCTTTCAGTACAAATGCAGCCATACGCATTAGGAACTGCAAGCAAATGGAAAATGATGAAATGAGGGATAAATTGTAACAACTAATATTTTATTATCTAACATTTAATCTACTTGTAATTGGTGGCAACAGACTTTAAGCGAAGTTACTTTTGTGCACCACAAACTTTGTAACTGTAATACCTAGGATTGGGCCAGTGTCACAATTTCTAAACTGGTTTGATATGCAGTTAGATATCGGACCGAACCAGTTTAAGAGACTTTTACCAGGTGTAGGTGTTGCACGTCTTAGACATCTGAAGTGAGTGACACAAAGTGTGTCGCAACAGCCAGTCAGCATTGAGATTCTCCCTATGTCACTGATGTCCGGCTGTTATGACCAAAACATCTGTGGCTGCATGTGAATACTGAGCTGCTCAACAAACGTTATAACGTTAACTTACAAATGGAATTAGGTAATGAACACAGACACAACGTCGTCAAGTATTTAAACATTTCTGAGACTTTCCCAGCTGATACAGTGATTATATGATTATATGACACTACTAGCTTAAGCTAACATTTCAACTGTGGCTCCAGTTCCATCAGCAGACCTCCAGTTTAGTTTATGAACACAGTCACATTGTTGTTCAGTTTTTCAAGGTTACTGGAACTTTCACAACTAATGCAGCCCAGAAATGATGATTAAAATAGCCGTAATTAATGTTAGAAAACCCCCCTTCTTCCTGACGTTAACAGCCAAGCTAACGTCTCAACTGTGGCTGTGCAACACATTGAGAGACCACCAATTTATGTTACAAACACAGAAACAACGTGGTTAAGCTTTCCAACATTTCTGGAACTTCTATAGCTGATACAGTACAGAAATGAGGATTCTATGAACCGAAATTAATGATATAAAACTCTTCTTCATCCTGACACTAATAGCTAAGCCTAGGGTTGTGTGTCTTGACAACATTACATGGCGCTGTGCAGCAGCAGCTTGAGCTCTAAACCGAATAAAACAGTCTGGTTGTCATTCATTTTCATTATAGCCGAATTTAAAATTATAATATGTTAATCACATTGTCTTGTTGCTTGTGGTTATTGCTGTACAAGTTAAATTTATGCACCTCGTTGGGCCTTTGGGTGTCAGTGCATGTTACAACTGATTTATGCTTTCACTTTGTGAGGATCTCACATGTGACAAAGGCCCGTTTAGCTGATTTGCATTAAATTAAACCAGTTTAAGCCCGTGCACAGGACTGGACCGGTAAACCCAAGCACAGTTAAACAAAGGCTAAATTATTTTCCCGCTGACTTACATAGGAACGAGTAGCATTGCGTCAAATTCACACTAGAAAAAATACAGTATTCCCATTGCAATTTAAATAACAGCTTCCCGCTTTATCACGTATGATTTAATAAACACTCAACATATTCTTACAATGATCATCATAGCAATGTACAGTTACAGTAAAAAATGTCAGATTCATTGTTGTGAAAGCTGTAGCTAAAGACAAGAAAAGTATTTTAACGTCACATGTGAGCCCACCTTTCTATATGAATTTAATATTAAAAAAAAAACTATGTTCAGTGCATTAGCTTAAAGTTATGAAAAGCTGCAGCTATAAAATACCAGATTCATGGGTGTGGTGGTGTTAAGAGGGGTGTTGAGCCCTTATCATTCATGAGTTATAGCAGCTGATAAACCCAGATTATTCCAGCCTGTTGGGGAGAACAGCATCTGTTCATGACAGACCGTGTTAAAACATCCTCACAGGCCATAAAAGGACAGTGTGTGTTTGAAGCCTTGACTACCTCGGTGCAGCTCTGAGTTTCTCTCTTTCAGCGGCCAGAGTGGAAGTTAGCCTGAGGTCAGAGAATTAGGGGCGGGGGGTGCTTTCCTGCCATTCAGGGTGCAGGCTGGTTTAACTGCAGGGCTCCTAAGAGACTCAGGTTTCTGCTTTATTCTATCATGTATAATAAAAAGTGATGATGAAAGTGAATTGGAGAGCGGTAAGCAGTAATGAACTAAGCAGCTGTTTGAACACTTCCCTATAAGTTGCTGCCAAATGGAAAAGGGTTGCTGCATCAACCTATTTTCTTCCTCCAAAATGGTAACATAACAGAACGACAGAACAGGCAGTAAATGTCGACAAAAAGCTTTTCATTTTCTGTGTCACTGCCAGTTATGATTTCCTGTCACAAGCTTTAAAGTATGAATAAATTCACTCATATGCTATATAACTGAGGAGGAGATTATGATGATCTCTGGGAACTGTGCATATTCGTAAAAAACGCAGAGTTACAACTGGCCAGTCTGATGTGTGTAGTTGTGTGTAAGGTTATAAGGCAGAAATGTGTTGTCATTTTTAGACAATTAAACGAAGGTAAACAGAATAAACGGCCGTGGGTATTTGCACTGTGCCATGGCGTAGCACTTCTCTGGTACTGCAGAGGGCGGTGGGCTGAAAAGTGGGCGTGGACAGCAGATACTGTAATAATCACCCATGTTCATTCATGGATTAATGCTGACTGATTACGGACTTCACTGCTTTGACCACATTAAAAGTATTAGCACAATATGTGTCAATAAGTGTCATCCAGTGAGCTTTGCCCTTTTCACAACAGCCTGTACAAATGATACGAGTGATTGCTACTGTTTTGTTGTTTTTTTGACAAATTATTTCAAAATGTTCTTGAGGGCTGAAGTCAGTCTGTGGCCGGGCTCTAGTTCTTTAACAACTAAAATAAAACACATTTCTTGTGCCAAACTTGTCTTTTGATTTGCTGTGTTCTGGACACCCCTTGGTTACCTAGAAATGTTCAATTCACTCCTTTTTTCTGTTAAGTTTAAACATATTGTTAATGGTAAGCATGTTCTTTGTCCACGGTGCTGAAATCTGAGCAAAAACAGACATGACAAAACACATTTCCACTGCTCACTCAGTTTCACATTTTATGTAAATATTAGACATAGTAAATGCATAAGAGATGTACAGTAAAACAGATTTCGATGGCATAGTAATTCCTCGACATCAGGTCACATTGCAGTAGTTTGGCTTCTGCTCAATCAATGCCCGTGGTGCAGAATGGGAGTGAAGTCTAAGTCATTAATGTGACCTAGGTAGACAGATTTTTTGATTAGAACGATATCTACAAAATCAGAGGTGCTTGAGCAGCTCAGGAGTTACAGCAGGTCATCTTATCAGAGGGTCAGTGGTTTGATTCCAGACTCCTCTGGTTTGGATGTCCAGTTACCTTATGTAAGATACAGAACCCCAAATTGCTCCCAACTATAATATGTAGTTGTCTAATGGAAGTCGGCTGTTACACAGAGAGTGTGGTGAGCAGAGAATCTAACCAAAATCACAATCTTTCTCTGACTTCAAGTGCTTTGTTGCCCAAACCTTGCAACAGACAGGAGACTGGATGGAAACCTATAAATTATTTGGAAATAAAATTCTATTTTTTTGTTGACAGGGTAAACTCCTGGACTCAGTGGCATCACTGTTGTGTTAGGTTCCAGGGACCTGGGCTCCAGATTGCGACCATTTTTTGAGAATTATTAAGTATTCTTTACAATTACTCACTCGAGGGCCGCCTACAAATTTTTGGATGCTTTTTCTTTCTTTTTAATATTGGAAAAATAAGGAGGGATGGAGTCCGCCAGTTTAGGCTTGTGTCTGGGATGACAATGACACGTGTCGCACTTGGCGCAGCCGCTACAAAAATGCCATCTCAGCACATCTGGGGAAGAATAGCTGCAGTGCCTGTGGAGTGCCTGACGGTCCTGTTCATGGCTGTCATTCCAGAACCGCTGGTAAAGGAGGGGTGAAATTTTTTGGCTGATATTTTCTAGCTGATCGCATCTGGATCAGTTGTCAGTTCAACAGCTATTTGTGTCTTTGCACACCAGTACTGTAATACTTAAGCACACAGTTACCAGAGTTTCTCTCTCCGCAATGTGTTAACCTGATCAATTAAAATCTGCACTGAATAAAAATCTGCATGCTGTATTTAAACTGTGCACTGTGTCAAGCAAAACCACAAAAATCATTTCTACGGAAAGGAAGCTTTTATACTTTTGACTTTTTAGCATTGTCTGTTTTTATTGATGTCCTGATTTTTAAGTCATTATTTAACAAAAGAGAATATAATCAAGGTATCTTTTGAACACTGGAATTTATTTGTGGTATTGGTATGGTTTCAGCAACAACTCATGAAAGGAAAGCTATTTCTAATGAATGCTGGAAGTTGTTTGTAGTCATTGTTCACATTTGCAAGTAACGACAGAAAAAAATGTGCACGTCTCTGTGCCATGTAAGAAAAATGCTAGATCTCTGACATGCAATTATTGTGCATGGAAAAAAAAAAGGTATGTTGGAGCCCTGCCAGGTACAACAGAGCACGTTTCAGACAACCGCAAGTGATGTTGGGCAGAGTCAAAGTGGACAGATTTACGCAGCAGGGCAGTGAAACAAAGACTTTTCAGCTTTATATTAAAGAGGTCTTTATAAGTCTCAGTCACACTGGAAATTGCCAGCATCTGACCTGAAAATCAATAGGAAAGTAATTAAATTCACTGTCCAGTGCATCTGTAAATTGATTCAGTAAAATGGCCTCTGAGATCAATAAATTCAATGTGTACTCCTTTTCGGTTTAACTTATTCTGAAGTCAAGTTCCTCCAAAGACAGAAATTTCTTACAAGAAAGACATTTATCCCATATTTCTTGAGCCAGACAAATTTGTTTCCACTGAACTCTAATGAAGTGACTGATGACCGAGCATTTACCATTAGGAACAGTTTTAAGTCTGTCATGTCAGCCGTCTGTGGCAATACAAGGGCTGTTCAAAACATTAAAAAACAACATAAACAACTTTGAAGTTAGGTGCAAATTCAGACCAACAGCAATGTGAAAAGACTGTTCACTGTTTTTTTTTTTTTTTTTTGTTCATATGTGTGTGTAAACGAGCGTATTAATATCACAGCAGTCACTTTCACAAATTAATTTAACCTCTAATCACCCTGACTTGAGAGCTCATGGCTGCCCTGCCCCGCACTACTGTTCTGGGGTCAACGCAGAATGAAACCAGGGTCAGCGTCAATTATAAAAACAATGGCCCACAGAGGCACAGAGCGCCTTTAATTACAAGCTCTAATGGAAAAAGGCCTGCCCATAACTACTTCCAAATGCAAGCTAATGGGAACAGAATCTATGATTATAGTATGGAAGGTGCCAGAGCTACACTGGGATAATAATTCAGGCCTGGAGTATAACGTCACCGCAGGCCAATCTCCCCATTCACTACAGACCACGCATACTGTAAGCGATTTCTTGAAATACTGTTTCTGTTTTATTGTTTACGCCTGCAACATATTGTTTGCTTTTAAAAAAAGACAGCCAAGTGTCTTTAGTTTGAGGAGCTAGAAAATGTCATTATTTATAAATATCATTTTGGTGCACTTCTTGAGTGTTTGCTTTGCACCTGGCATTTACTCAGAGCTCTGACTGGACTATTGTTTATCATCATGAAGCTCTGGTCGCTCTCAGTAACAGCAGATATCTGTAATTTTACAGCATTTAGCAATTCTGTGTCCTTGGCTTTTTTATGCACTCATCTTAAATGCTTCTCTTTTTTCTGTCTCTTTCTCTCTCCTGTGCCCTCCATTTTTTCACTATACTACTCAGCTATGCAAACACTGGCATGCACCAGATGTATGAATATGTATGAATAACCACTAAGATCATAAAATTAAGGTAAAAGCAGGCAGGTGGGTATACTTTCAGCACATATGTGTGTGATGCGGGGTACACACTACCAGATAATCTGTCCGATTTTGGGCCCATTTTCTCCCTTGCAACCAAAGTCAGCAAAGGCCAGAATATCCGATGGGTCTAAAGATTGGAAGATGATCGGGCTGCCCCGATTTGAAATCGTAAATATTAGACATGTTCAGTATTTACAATCAGAAATCCTATTGTGTGGTGGGAACACCGAGGACAGTCAAGCATGCACACTGTGGAATGTCACATGGAACGGAATGATAGCCAATCAGGAGGCAAGCTGACTGAAGACAGAAGCACCGCAAAACAAAGCCATTGTGACGATGATAAACGAATAACGTATAACAACGTATAAATGTAAGTGAGATGGGCCTCATAAACGGAGGACCACCCTGTCAACAACAGGAGTGTTTATACGTGTTCCGTAAAACTTATCACGATCGAATGAACAAGGAGAGGAGTTGGACTGAAATTGTAACCGCAATGTACCAGGTAGCTCACCAGGCTAACCAGGCCAGCTACCAGGTAGTCTGCCATGTTTATTCACTCGAAAATCGCATTTGACAGCCCAAAATTTTCAAGTTTTTAATTCTGGTTGTTGGTGGACGTAATCCGTGGTGTGCTATGTTGGTCACCTCGTAGCACACCACACACTTTAGGAACACAGCTGTTAAATCTGTCATTATTTGTCATCATGTGTGGGGTCTCTTACATTTCCAAATTCTGTTAAGATATTAAAAATCTTTTGGTGTGTGCCAGGCTTAATGCATGTTTTCTTCTCTGTGAGCATTAAACTTGATATTTGCAAGTTACAATCACAATTTCATCTGTACAATTAGTGGTCATCTTAAAAAAAACAAAAATCAGCCAAACTGTGTGATGTTCTCCTTCAATCCCCACTTCACCTGAGCAAAATGAAGCTAAATAAGCAAAAGATTGTAAAACTGTCAGTGCCAGACTGGATGAAGGCTAAACAGCTGAGTGAGATCACTGGTATTCAAAAAAAACACAGCAGGGGACAGATTTTACAAAGACAGCTGTGTTTAAAAAAAAAAAAAAAAAAAAGATGAAGAAGAAGAAGAAAATGAAGAAATTAGGGAAATTATGAAAATCACGCAGCACAATATCACATTACCAAACTTCAGGTGTCATATTCAATTTTGTAATTCTACTGATTACACTCTGAGCTGTTGTTCATCATTACAAATTTCAAAATTCTAAATCATTGACTAAATCTTTTGCAATATATTAGACATTTATGGATAATAGCTTCATTTTCAATCATTTGTCCAAACCACACGTCATGCTTTCAAAGTTCAGTTGTTGATTGTTCATCTTTTGAGGAGATTTATGTAACACAATGTGGTTAAGACCACATGGTTTAAAGCGCGGCTCTTTTCCTTTCTATCTCTGCTTCAGGCAGACTTGAAAGCAACTTCTTTGTGTCAAACTCCATTCTCTCTCGGTTTGCTCTAATGTGTACATCAAAGCCTGCCACTTCCAAAGCTTGTATTCATGAGCATACAGCAGCTATCAGTAAAAAGAAACCCAATGAATTCTCTGCTCACCACACTCTCTGTGTCTTTTCATTTTAACTGGTAATTTTGTGGATGTTGGATTTTACATATACTTCTGCATTTTGCTGTCATCAAAAACAAGATTTTATTCACACAAAACAAATTTTGTTTGATTGCTGTCAATG
This sequence comes from Naso brachycentron, assembly GCA_029874485.1. Taxonomy (NCBI): domain Eukaryota; kingdom Metazoa; phylum Chordata; class Actinopteri; order Acanthuriformes; family Acanthuridae; genus Naso; species Naso brachycentron. Next base: position 3,226,254 of record JAQFJA010000016.1, read on the forward strand.
TCGATTAGATTGACAACACATCACTCTAGTTTAAAGACGGTTGATTTTTGTCAGTCTGTCCCTAAACTTATGCTGATAACTAAAAAACTCAGATACACAAAGCACATTATCAATTAACATATCAACATTCAACTGCTTGTCTCTCTTCAAATTCTTTTACTTGGTTAGCTTTGAAGTATGGCTACCTTTGTCTTGTCCTGCAGTTCTGTAGAATTATGTGATGTCCATGAAACTAGGGCAGGACCCAGTTATTCAGTTATTAGAATATTCGTCAATTGGGTAGACATTCGGTTATTAATGCAGGGATTAGGATATTTGTGTTTCTTTCTTTCTTTCTGTGATATCAACGATGGTAAACTGCAAAATAAATTTAATAGATTGTGCCAGCACATTTCTGCACTAGTCTATATTATTTATGCTTTTTATTTGCCCTGTTAAAATGTGGAAATAATATGTGCGATCTCATCCCGAGCGCCTGAGACCCCACCCACTCACAGCAGTGAATGTCATGCTTCAGTTTACCCTGGATGATACAGCCAAAACAAGGGGCGAAAGACCTCAGCTGTTTCAAAAAAACAACAACTTTAAATGTAGTGATGACAAGACAAAGGCAGTCTGCAAAATCTGAGATTTGAAAATGGCCCACCATGGGGGCACATCTAGCTTGATACACTACCTGAATGCTCTGAATGTGGGGAAACTGAGATCCTACTAAGTTAAAGTGTGTGCTATGTTGCTATCAACATAACTGCAGTGATTGCATTACTTGGGTTCTACTTATTCAGTTTTTAGTATAAACTATTTTTATTCAAATAGTTTGATTGTTAAAATGTGAGCATTATTGTTGTAAATATGTCCATGCTAATTGCGTGCACTACGCCCCTATCACATAGAATACATAGAAATATATATTCAATGTGATAGCTACTACGGTGAGGCAAAATCAGACAGATCTTATATCATTCACCTCTATAACTAATATCCTGTGATGGAAATTAAATCTCCTAGGCTGATATCTCAGACATTCTATAACATGGGTGAACCTTCCCTCTAATGTTGTAATTTCAGTCTTGTATGTACCAGCCACTAGAAAATAATTGTTGGCAATGCAATATGTATAGAATTGTTGCTGAAATCTTTACACTACATAATTTTGGTTGTTTGTAGTTATAGTTGTCTAGGAATTCAAGTTTATATCAGTTGCAAATCTTGATAATGAACAGCATCAGCTTAAAATGCCTAAATGATCGAGTAGCATGTTAGAAATCATCCTAAGTAGCAGCCCCTTAAAATTGCACTTCCTTTTGTCATGGCCTCTTCACCACAGCGGTAACACAGCGAGACAAGGATTTGTTAGTACAGACTTCTAAAGTGCCTTAAATCCAACTAAAATAGTGAGAGAGAGAAAGAGAGATAGCGAGAGACCTTTATATGTCCACCCAAATGTTAGATAAAAGGAATAAATACACTGCTGCATTGGCAGTAAGCCATAATGACCCAATTAATGGTCCTAAAACCAAAGAACATCTCTGAAAATGAATTAAAACTGAGCAAATTAATATCTCTATGCTGCCTTTCTCAGTCTTCTCTGCTTCATATTTCTCATTGTTGATCAACCCAATTTCTCCTTGTTCTGTTTCTCTCCTCTTTACCTCCATTTCTACTCTCTGCCTCTGTCTTTCTCTCTATTTCAAAAGGACAAATGTTTCCTGCAGTCACTGTAGCACGACATTGGTATTCTGCTCTCAATTTAGCCAAGAGCCAGCGGTATCTGCTTCCAGCTACCACACAGCAATCTGACAGAGAGCACACAGAGAGAGGGAGAAAAGGCTCAAAGAAATAAAGGAAATGAGAAAAATGAGCGACACAGCAAGAAAGCAAAAGTTCGACAGACCTGCATGGCTGTCCAGCAGTGACATCATCTGCTGTGGTATAGGGTCTCTTAACAGCAATAACTGTGCCACAAGACGGAGGACGGATTTTGCTTTCGTTTGACTTCTTCAGAGTGCAAAAGAGGAAACAATACAGCTTCTTGAGCTCTTAAAGACTGCTCCAGTCTTACTTCATCAAAACAGCGAGAGGGCTTTGATCTAAATCATGGCTGCATGCTGATTTTATTCTTATTAGTTCAGATTTATCAAAGGGAAAAATGGCAACAAAAATTTGAACAAAATATTTGTTTGGGTTATTATTTCTTTCTTTTTTTCCCCGCCGCTGTCAAAGCTTATCTGTAAGTGCCACAAAAATGCAAGACTTCAAACAATTGGCACATAACTGCTGGCAAAGCAGCTATCTACCTTTTGAAGATTCAGTAATTACAAGTCATTTCATCACACAGAACAAGGTAAGAGCTACTAAGTCTATTGATTATTATGGAAGATGCCATGCAGTGTTATTTGTACATATTATAACAGCAAAAACTGGAGATAATGTAGAATGAAGGGCTCACCCTAATACAAATTATCAAGAAAGAGCAAGCGATTTTGATGGCTGCATAGGGAATAAGATAATTCACTAGCAAGGTGTGGAGTTGCAAGAGAAGGGAGATAAGTGCAGGAGGAGGAGAGGCAGGAGAAGGAAGTGCTGACAGCGGGTAAAGGTGAAAGAGAGATAAGTGGAGTATGGGAGTGAACTCAGGAGAGACAGAGAGGGGGAGGGAGTTGGAAAGAGATGGAAAGCCCAGATAGCCTTGAGAAGAAAAGGTAGGAGGCGGATGAAGGAAATGCTGTGGGACGAAGAGAAACAGAGAGATGGATGAATTTGAAAGAAAGGGAAAAACATAGATATGGAAATGGGATGTGTCAGGGAAGAGGGAGCCAGAGGTGTAAAACAGAACAGAGTTTGACATGAGCTGACAGCACAGGAGCACCTCCCTCGAGCAAATGAAGGTAAGAGAGAGGGAAAGAGAGAAAGAGGGAACGAAGGAAAAAAAGACAAAAAGAAAGAGAGAAAGAGGAAATAAATAAAAAGACAGGTTGTAAAGATAGTCAAAAAGCAGTACTGCCATGTGTGATTTTGCATTTGAAATATTCTGTTGAGATATTCAGCACCTTTGAAGTTAAGTATTGTGTTTTTTTTAAATCCCAGCCACATTGAAAGTAGCACCTGTGCAACTTGTATAAGTCACATAATCCCTAAGAAAGGGGCATCCTTCAACAACCAAATCTTTCAAGCAAAGAAACTTTTCACAAAGCATCTCACTCTACTTCCTCTTAACCCTCAACCCTCTATACTTGACTTCCAAATCCTACGAAACACAGATATCCTACTGTCTCACACTCAAGAAAAGGTTAAGAGGATATTATTTGGATACATTATGATCACATTAACTGTACCACTCTAGTCGCTATGCAGATTTCCTTAGCACTTACCCTCTAGAAGAATGTATTGCTTCAAAGTGACCAAAAACACCCCAAAGGACCAAATCTTTAACATCTTATGCTCAAAAGACGGACGGAGAATATGTTTACCTCCAACATTTTTATGTTGCCTTCAACATGCCAAGGAGGAGCATACCCTGCTAGCCACAGAAGCTGTGCAGGAATAATGCAATTAAATCACAACAGAGCAAGTGCAGTATGATGGTTCCTTACCTTCCTTGCAGTACTTCCCCTTGAAGCGGGTGTGGGTGCAGTCACAGTGGACTTCTCCATACTGAATAGAGCAAAACCCTCCATTGAAGCACGGGTTCTGTTTGGTGCAGAGGTACTCCAGGTCGCTCTGAATTCCCTGGCTGTTTAACAAAGTAGGAGGCATCTCTCCCACCTTCAGATTGGAGATCAAGCCCTGGAAAGGTGGTTCGTACTTCACTGTACTGGACGTCAGAGCAGAGAGGCGCACATCTGGAGGGATCCCACCCACAAACAAGTCACTGACGACTGCCATCTCCTTCCTCTTGGACTTGACTTCAGCCACTTTTGTCTCACCATCGACCATCAGCAAGGTCTCACGGAAGTTGCGGGTAAGTAAGACCATGTGCCAACGATCATCATTGACCCTTGTCTCCATGTGCAAAGTGGCCGGCTCAGCACAGTGAATGGCAAAGCGCAGCTGGAGGCGCCCACCAGCGATCAGAAGCTCCAAGAAGTCACAGTTGCCGCCATCATCCAGGTAGAGTACCAAGGCTTTGCTGATGTTGGTCTTGAGACTGAAGCTCAGCTCGCCCACTGATCCAGCTTCCCAGCGTCCGTAGCGGGCCCACTGGCCAGGCGCCCCACCAAATTCCAGCATCTGCACTGTGCTGAGCAGGCTGAAGAGGGCCAGAGGCCACAGGGGCCGACACAGGAATCTTAACCCCCTTGTCATGCTCAGAGTTCCCAAGCTTCCCCTTCTCTATTTGTTGCCTTATGGGTCTAATAAACCACACAGATGAAGTCTAGCTTCACTGTGTCTAACAGTTTTCAAATGTAAACAACAATTATTATGTATCAGTTAACTGGGATATGAAGCTCCCTGAGTAAAGTAATCCTCACAGGGGCCCTAGTCCAATTTTCCAGATGAATCAGCAGTTTTTCCCTCTTCTCTCTGATGCTCTATTTCTTGTCCTTATCCTGACTCTCTCCTTCGTCTCTCCATCAGTTGGTGCCTCTGGGACTTGGAGGAAAGGAATGAGGAGTAGTGGGAGAGTAAAAGAGGGGGGAATATGATAATTTCAACACAGCCGTTTCTTCAAAAGCCTTTTGGTCTCTCCTGAACCCAAAATAGAATGTTCGTCTCTAGAATCCAGATCTCTGTGCAATTTCCAGGAAATGTGAGCTGCTGCCAAAAGCTTGGGGGAAGATTTATCCAAATGTGATCTCACTTGAAGGGGAGTGTGAGCAGTACAAAAAGAGGAAAAGAGTGAGGGAACCGTTGAGTAGACAGGATATCAGAGTTTGCTGGTGTTTGTCGGAGCACACAAAGTGTTCATGGTTTCAGCGTAAGCCCACTCTTCTCCTGAAACTTGCAGACCAATAAGCTTTATGATGGTATGGATCCCATCATTATGGTTTTCAAATGGGGATCTGGAAGACATAGACACACAAAAAACAAAACTTTAAATATCATGAAAGTATTGTCTTGTCTACATCATAATCAGACCAAAAGTTAATCAGCAATTACTCTCTTGATAACACTGAATGCAATATGAATGTCTGATTGTATCTGCTCTCTCTCAGTCATTTCTATACACACAATACGTCAGGCATGTTCTGGAGCTTCAAATAATGTTCCGTTCATGGTGAAGAAAACCGTCATCTCGACACAGTTTTTAGGCAATCAGCAATAGTACATTTGATAATCTCGTCCTTCCAGTGTGGAGCACACACTATGGACATTAAAATCGTATATCATTCAATCAAATGTGATCCAGAGTGGAGTGCTGCAGAGTCAATAGCTATCTTAATAACAGGTCTTGACCTTGGGACTCAGCCTAATCCTCAGCCATTATTTCTCGAGTGCAATGTAATTTCCATCATAAGTCCCTTTCACACATGAACTCCGGACAATATCCAGAGAATCTGATCACAATAATGTGTGGATCAACCTGTTAACACATGCAGCAAACGTCAGGAGAGTGTCTATGTGCGACATGTTCACACATGTTGGAAATAGTCCGTGTAGTTTGGGCAAGAGGTGGCACCCACACACACAATATAGCGTGCGCACAAATGCACACTGTGGAAGCCGCACACATCCATCCGTCATTCAGTGGCCAAAAGGAACGAAAAAAGTCTGCACTTTTCGGCCAGAAGCACAACAGATGCACCCAAATCTGTTCTGTTACCTTCTTTTGCTCAAACGCAACCAGGTTCGACATGCCCTCACACTTATCTTTTCAATATATGTGCAGCATTTGTCTGGCAAGCCTACGTTTGGATTCAGCCAGAGCCGAACCAGAATCTCGGAAACCAACACGTTTCACGTCGTTCTCTCTCTTGCCTGTTTTACGCTTATTAAAGTCTCTGCAGAGGGAGACATGCTGAAAGAAAAGGGGGAAAAGAGATAAATGGGAGTGATGAGGCAACAACAGTAAAATACCAGTGCTTTAACTTACGCGGTTGATATTTATGTCATCGATATGCCAACGCCCCACTCCAGACAATTCTCTGCTCTGTTCACACATGAGGCTCACCCAGACTTAGGACAAGGGGGCCGCCAGGGCAACGTCTGGGTCGAATTATCCTGACATTTGTGTTCACACATACAGCTCCCCCGGGTAAACTTTCAATAAATTCAGAGTCACAGTGCATGTGTGAAAGGGGCTACAGACAGTAAACAATTAAAGTTAGGCTCAATGCATCACATGCTCTGTTGTACTACACTGCTGGACTTACAAGTGACAACGACAATGATGCTACCACACAAGCAGAGGAGGGAGTGTGAGAAATGGGGGAGATAGACACACAAGCAGCAAGAAACAAAAGGCCACATAATCATGACCTAAAAGAGGGAACAGGGTTACTGTTAATGAAAAAAGATGACGAAGGACAGAGTGGACAGTGAGTGGACAGAAACAGGGGAGAGAGGAAGAAAAATAATATGAGGTCGTGGTTTTTTGTTTTTGTTCTTTTTTTCCTCCAGGAGATTTTCATTTTGACAAGCAGGGCTTGTCTGATATGAGATTTTTGGGGCCGATGCCAATACCGATATTAGAGTAAGAAAATTCTGATATCCAAT
>JAQFJA010000016.1:3239374-3251420 GCA_029874485.1 Naso brachycentron
ATAAAGAAAGAAAGAAAGAAAAATTCTCCGCCCACATTTCGTGATGTATTTATTGGCCTCACAACCACCACTGTTAACAGCCCTGCCATCTCTTTTGTCTCTCTCTTACAGGGTTCATGATAACAATCTCCCCCAGTGTTGCCATGTTTGTTGTTGGTGTCATGGTGTCTTGGTGATATGCGGAAGTACAAACAGAAACTTTTGACCCCGAACTTCCATCTAGTGGATGTATTGCATAAAATCAATGTCAATGACGTGGAAGTACAGTATGTGGATGGGCAATGATGGTTACGACAGTTGTGGTGGACGTGGTTCAGTAGGTAGAGGTCGTCTACCAATCAGAGAGTCAGTGGCTCTGGGGATCCGCTGGTCTACATGTTGAAGTGTCTTTGGGCAAGATACTGAACCCCAAACTGCTCCCGATGGCTGTGCCATTGATGTGTGAGTGAATGTGAGTTTCTGATGCGCAGTTTGTTCTTTGTAGAGAAGTCACCACCCTGTGTGTGAATGGGTGAATACTGACTTGTGTTGAGTTAAGTAGTTGAAAGAGTAGAAAAGCACTATGTGGTTTGAAGCAGACGTGCTTGATCATGTACTTAAAAGGGAGTATAAATGGGCCTTAACAGTGAAAGCACAGCCTCGAACTTCACTGGTGGTGGCAGGACTCATGATCTTGGGATGATTAAAATACTGGCCACGGCCTTGTGACAATAATGTTTGCAGTCCAAATGTGATGGCAGACACAAAAAACAGACAGGAAAACTGCAGATAGAAAGAAAAGGAGGAAAGACCAGGAGAGGGAGGAACACAGAGGCACATGCAGTAATTCAGAGCAACTTGACTGTGGTAAATGACAGATGATTACCATCTTAAATATACTGTCAAAAAGCAATTTGCATCGTTCATGCCACATGTCTGATATTTGCATCTTATTAGAAGGCTGCCCCATATTTTAAGAAGCCAAACTCCTCCCAACATTCCTGAGCTCCTGTTTAGCCATACACCACCTGTACACCTGCCTATAAAAGGACTAGTGAAAGGAACTAATGAGTAATAATGAACTGTTAGAAGAAGAATAGGCTTGTGCGATTTATGGATAACCATAGGATCGCCTATCAAGGCACCTTTACCTAACCTACTATCATAAGATGTTATAAAATATCATTTGCGTCCCATGGCATGCATTCAGAGATGTTGTTTCTAGTGGATGATATGTCTGTAGTTGGACAAGTGAATTAAATTCTCATTAAGACCTAGTTTGCCTTCAGTGTCACTTTTCCATGGCTGACACCTTGGATCTACATTTCATATGCTTACCAAAACTTTGCTCTGTGCTATGAGTAGGCATATAATGTTATGAATGTGATTTTTACTGTGATATATATAGCCTTAAATAATGTTGAATGGAATATGCTGTGACGTCTCACGTCGCAACAACACACAAAGTTGTGACTCTGTGAATGACTTTACCCAGAACCGAAAATAATGCTGCTGAGTGAGCTCGATTGACTTTGTAAGGAGAAACACCCAGGATGCACATCCTGCATCTGCGTCAGCAGCATGTCTGCTTATTTTTTCAGCGACCATTAAAACAGATTAGAACAGCCACGCAGCACGTGGGAGACGGACGTCCAACGCACATGGGCAGTGACGCAACACTTAAGCTTAGTAGGTTCATAGGTTTTTTTGGTAAGACGCACGTTTCAGACGGAGAAATAACCTGTTTTCAGTCATATTGACATCCTACCAGCCACACTGACTGTAGTTTTAACATTTTCAGTGTGTATTTCAAAATAAAACCTTTCACAAGCGTATTAGTATAGAGAATCAATTCATTGAAAGATTTTATTGTGAAGCATTTGAGGGATTTTGATATGCAAAACAGTATTTGTATTTTGGGATAAATGACAGTCGAACCAGAGAAGCAAAGCTTTGGCTGACTTTATCTAACAACACGGTGCGCATCGTACCAGCGTGGAGTGGAGACGCATCTGCAGGGTCTGAAGAGAAACAGAACTGCGCTTATAGCAGCAAATGACTAGATTTAACGAATTTCGTTAGTTTAGAATATGAAGAATTTTAAAGTATCTTTTCCATGAGGCTGTTCGGTCAGAAAGTGATGGATCTGCTGTAATAGACCACGATTTCTGTCTAAACTAAAAATGAATTAAAAGCATCATATATGATATTATCAAACACTTTCATATTAAGGGGAATTTTAAAGGAAAACTGTATGCAGAAAGACAGCAGCGCTGCCTGCGGACATGCAGCAGATTGGTGACGTAGACGCACCGCGGAGGTAGACACAAGATGTGTGTCCCAGGCAAAAGGGTGACGCACTGCTCTGTCGATTTGTAAGCTTGTCTCAACAGAAATGGTTTATGCTTTCAAGGCATTATACAGACTAAGGTAAGGCAGGAATAATTTTGAGCTCTGTGTCCGTTAGTGTTAACTTTTGGAATTGTGAGGCCCAGTCAAAATTGAAATCCTGACGCCACCCTGCAGCACACAACCATGTTTTTCATCGCAGATGCAGCAGTAAAATCACTCTTCACCTGCTCTAAATGCTGACTTCAAGCTCTCGCTGTTGGTCTTGTGACAGTTTTTGACTCTGATCATTATAAATAAGTTTTTAATGAAAAGGATCTAAATTGCATTTTTATACAGAGAATGCATTTTAAAATGTTTAGTTCTGGCAAAGAGCTGTTAAAGAGGTAGTAATTAAATTGGAATATAATCACTGTCATTGTTTAAGCGATCATAAAAACACTATTTCTGACAATTCTTATTTGAATGAAACCTGCAATTAACAACAATCTATTTAGTGTTTTTCTTGGCTTTGACACCCAGCAGTTGGAAGACAAACAAACTTTAAAAATTTTAGGGGAGAAAGTGCAAATTTGTAAATGGCATTGACATTTCAATATCTCTGCTGAAGCTGTCGGAGGGTCATGTTGTAACAAACACTTCAGAGGAATCAAAAGAAATACAGGCACGCTGGAGACCTGGGGACCGACAAAAGCAATAAACTGGGGTCTGGATATTCTACTCAAGGTTCGAGCTCAGCTGTATCCATTGACATTAGGAAGCAGATGTGATTAATACGAGTCAAGGCCCACCAATATCTGCAGCAGGTGAGCAATGTGTTTAATTTCCCAGACCTTGTAGACTCGCTGAGCTCATTATTGGCTTCTCAATTCACTCAGCGCACTTCCTATGGTGGCATATTGATCTGGGCAATATGGTCGAAGGCAGTGTCATACAAAAGACCGCTCACCCGGCTCGTCTCGCTAGTACCCAGTTTCAAGTCCGTTTCTCTACAGCTCTCTTTCCTCTTTTGAGGAGGAAAGAGGGGAAGTAACTAAGAATAACTGATGAAAAATGGAACTGACGCCGCTCTGAAAACATTGATTCAGGTCTCCTTTCGTTCAGCTCTAAATCTGAGGAAGTGGGAACATGCACAGGCATGCAGTGCCGCTTTGTGACTCAGAACAAAAAAGTGGCAAGAATTTGGTTTGAAAAGATATGAGGTGACGCACAGCTTTGTGAGTGCTCATACACATACAGACGCACTCATGGGGAGCTGTGAAAAAGGGGCAGAATATGCACGTATTTGCAAGCCCCTGGGCAGAAGTAGGTTAGGCAGAAGAGAGAGGAGAGGAGACACGGGCTAGAATGAGAAACTGACTGCAGTTGAGAATAAAGGATAAGATTATGTAAGCAAAGCTAATGCTCAGTCTCTTTCTGAAAAAGTGAAAGACAATACTAAAGGAGTTCTTTGATTATCCAGCCTGAACTTGCAAGACAAAATGTGTTCTCCTTCAAACAGCCTCAGTGGGGATATTACCGACAGGATAAATTACGGCCCCTGAAATAAAATAATATTACACCGGCTGCCTCTGAGGCCAATTGAAACCACTCAGTGCCTCAGGATTTACTACTGAAACCAAGTGGAAAAGCTAAAAGACTGTGGTGCGACTGATCAATACAAAATGTAACGACTATGACCTTGTAAAAATCTATCCATACCGAAGCAGGTGTGGATGTTCTCTGAGGTGTGTTTGCTCAGTAGTGTGCTGATGATCACCTTTGCTTGAGATGAAGTTATTGAAGTTGTTGCATACAGACAGTAATGGACAGATGTGAATGCCGTATGCACATTTAAACTTCAGGAGATGTTGAAAAAAAAAAAAGTCTACGCCAGGGCTGCAGTAATCAAATACTTTTAAAAATACATCTGTAACATTTAATTTAGAGAATAGAATCACAATTGCCATATATTCTGTAGGTTACAACAGTACAGTGCTGTGTAATTTGGACCCATACAGCATCATTAAGTAATAACGTTAGAAGTAAAGGCACATCTATGGGGAATTCTAATGTTTAATGGCTGTTCTTAGGTGCAGGTAATAACACAGAGAAATGAGTTGAAAAATCATAAACAAATGGATTTTGCAAGATTCTCTGTTTGTTTACATACACTTGTAAAATCGTCTGCCCGCCATTCTGTGGTGCTTCCCTGACAGGAAACGACACAAAAACGCTATGCATTCTGGTCCAGATGTGTGTCTTGAGTGAACATCAGCGTTGACTTGAGCCCTTGGCCCTTGGAGGAGGGATCTCACAAAGTCACGAACCAATTAACTTGCCTCGAGGCATTTTTGTAATTGAGTCACTCGATTTATTCGATGGATTGTTTCAGCCCTAGTCTACACCATAACCAAAGAGGTGATGTCATGCATCTGTTTGCAAAATGAACCTTGAGGAAACACACACACACACACACAGTTTTAAAGGTAGTCATTTTTTTGTAAAAGGTTTTTAGAATTGTGATTAAACTTGTATCATCTGTTGAACTGTTGGTCATTCTGGTCACATAGTCTAATAAATGTTAACATCTAGGAGAAGCCTTTCCTCCTTGTCCACACATTCCACAAAATCCCCAGTCTAAATGCATCACTTCATCAGTGATGCAGACCTGCACGAGCACACACTTTATCTCTCTGTCACACAGACAAAATGAAGATAATGCCACAGAATAATTGCTTGCAAAAAAGCTCTTGTATCTCGTCTTGTCTACCTATAGATTAGCTCATGCTGTTGCCCTATTATGAACGTTTCACTGCCGCATGTACTGTAATTTCCCCAATCTCTGCACAGCCAGTTATCCCAATTATCTAAAGAGAATCTACAGAAGGAAAGTAATGTAAATTTAACTTCAATTTACTCCTTATCCTCCCGGTCTGCTCTCCAACATCCAGGTAAGGGAATTAATAAATTTGTATAAAAGAAACATTAAAGAAAAAAGGGAAAAAAAAGATGAAATGAAAAGAGTTTAACCATGTGTTGAAACAATGGAATGAGAAGCATGAAGTTAAAAAAAAAACAAATAAAATCAAGGAAGAACATTTTTTTAGCACATAATTTTTAAAATTTAGCAGTAACCATTGTAACACTGACCTGTGAGTGTTTTCATTACTGCAGCAATGAAATTATAATAATTATAATAATAATAATAATAATAATAGTAATAAACATTGACAATGATTGCTCGATACTTGAAAAAGTAGTTTAATGTGTTAGATAAATGAATTATGAAACAGGAAATAACGTGTAATCATCAGTTTTATCGAGCAAATTGCATGTCCATGTTTGCTTTGGTTAATGGCTGCAAAACAGTAACTGCAATAGGAGGCAACAACGTTTACAAACTGCATTGCTGTCATTAAAAAAAAAAAAAAACATATCTGGGCTACAATAAACAGAGCCGGTGAAACAATGTTCCACCTTACAAGAATCACACACACAAATAAAGCCTTACAAATCTTTATTAGCACATTCACAACCATTTTCGCAGTTTAACGTGTAGCTGTAAAAACTACTTCCAATCAGTGAAATGTTTACACCACAGAGCCACCTGTAAAAGTTGAAGCCAGACACAATGGGGGTAATCCCCTCTGCCATATGGTTGAATAAACTACAGCCAGCGCACACTGTGCCAGCGAATCCAGCACTAAACTAGCTATAATGATGCAGTAATGAGTTATTTCAAAGTGATGCTTTACACTCCAACTGTGTAGCGGCAGCCCAGCTCTCCCACAGATAACACACAGCAGTAATAGTAGGAATGACAAATACTATAGGTGACAGCGGAGTGGCCAGGGAGAGGGAAGCCTGGGGTCCCTTGCTAAAACTGCTGCACCCGTGACCCGACCACGGATAAGTGATTGAAGATGCATGGATGGATACTGATATCATGAATATTTATATGAAGGAGAAGAAGCAACTTTATTAATCCCCTTGGGGAAATTGACATACATACGTGTCTTTGATGGTGGGAGGAAACCCACACAGGCACAGGGAGAACATACAAACTCGAACCCAGGACCTTCTTGCTGTGAGTGAGTGTGCAACAGTGCTAACCACTGGGCCACCGTGCTGCAGAATTACTTATTCGTTTTGAAAATATCATGCCTTTAATGAACAAAAAACTTTTCTCATTAGAATTACCTAATGTGTAAATATAATTAAACTGTTTCGGACATTCAGTGTCGCTCTGTGCATGCTCTGCACACACAAGCCGGTCATTACGGTACAGGGCCGATACACACGCTGCAAGCGCTCATATGCATTGGCTCCCTTGTGACTCTATTTGCAATATAACTAGGGACCACAGTGTGTAATAATTGTTCCTGCCTGCTTTCCTGACACGAGTTTACTGTGTATGAATGTGTGTGTGTGTGTTCTGTTACTGCTGCATGCAGAGAGATATATGCTGACAAAGAAAATACAAGTGAACTTCATTAATATTATTAAAAGCTCCACAGCAAATCACAATTTACATGTTTCAAGACATTAAAAAAAAAAAATCTCTTCTACATCATCTTCTTGTCTTTACTGGGTTTTGTACTCAACTGTTTTCTGTGCTACTACTTTTGCAGCCAGACAGTTGTTGTTATAGGCTGTGTTTCTTTTAATTCAAACACTAAGTCAAAATGTCTCTTTCACCTGTCATCTGTACATTAAGGGTCACTGTCAAAGAGAGTTCGGTGATGTATTTGGTGGATATGTGACATTGCTGGCCCAGAAGCGATGCCAATGAATTTTGTCAAATTGATACATGTCAGAAAAACAGAAAAAAATGACTAAGTACAGAAAATAACTGAGAATTGAAGTGTGACTGTCACACTTCAGGTCTGCAGTTGCTACAGTTCGTAGCCTGTGGCCAGGCAAAGGGTCTGCATGCCAAGTGTCATCTGGTTTTGACATGTACGATAAATCTGAGTTGTTCGCAGTCTGTAGTGCATCCTTTGCTGCAGTGCAGGCGCTCAGTCTCCTGCTTTTCCCTCTTTGAATATGAAAGCATTCCATCATATATCATTCATCACACTCCACCTGCTATTCCACGTATTTCATTTTCAATCTCTCTAAATAAACTCCCGCCCCCTGTATTCTGTCATGTTCCTGTCAGGCCTCCTACTGTGTTTACCTTCTTAAGCACCCAATAACCATGAGTAAGCCCCAACAACAATAGTGGAAGAAGTGTGAGGAGCCAACTGGGGCATCGGTGAACAGAAACAAGCTCTGCCTTTCATTCTCAACCATTACCAGCAGAGTGCAGCAGGAAATATAGGTGGGGAGGAGGAGAGAGAAGAGGGGGCAGGCAGATAAACGAAAGACTAAAGCACTAGGTATGAGCCCAAGTGTGGAGAGGGGACCAAAAAAGGAACCCCGTGATACAGCCAGCATTTGGTAGCTCAGATCTGTTGATCGCTTCCCAGACAGCAGGAAGGCTACGTGTGAAGAGAGAGGTGAACAACAGCAACAATCTCCAGCTTGAAGGTTAAGTGCTGGTGACAGTGGCAGTATGGGGGAGAAGTGAGAGACGTTCTCTAGAGAGGGCACAAGTGCATGTGTGTAGAGACCTCTGGGTGTCAGAATACAACATTACTGCAAACTGGGCCCTGGGCAGTGGCTGACTCAGAGGGGGGGGGGCAGGATGCCCTAATGTTAGAAAAAACACAGCAAAGGTGCCCTATGGTAGAAAAAATATGATGAAGTGCCGTCAAGGGCACCCTTCTAGTGAACAAAACGTGGTAAGGTGCCCACTAGGGTGCCCTTCCGTTGGACAGAATGAGGTGGTGTGCCTTCTAAGGTGCTCTACCATTGGGACAAACTTGGTAGTGTGCCCTCTAGGGTGCCCGTCCAGTGGACAAAACGTGGTAAAGCGCCCTCTAGGGCAGAGTCCTGCATCGGGTCGGGTATAGAGTACCCGCAAAAAAAACAACTTCAGATAACTATCTTGCACATTGTTTACTCTCTAAACGTCACCTCCACCAATTTGCATCTGTCATTGGTTCGGCTCTTTGCATACCGCTCACCACCCAATAACCAAACTTGTGACCGGACAGGAGAGTCAACATGGCTCCTGCTAGCAATCTCACTCATACGCTATGATAAATAAGTATATGTTTCCTTGATGGATTACTGAGCCTCTGGATGGATTATGAGAACAGGTGACGGCGTGTTGTTACGGCTGAATGGTGCTCTGCGCTGGCTGCAGGACAGAAATTAAGTTGCTATAATGTTACATTCATTACAGAGACATTATTAAAAGTAACAGGTGAGTGCTTTTGCAACGAGAGATAAGATCGCAGAGGGCTGAATTACATAACCAAAGTCAAGTTTTTTTGTATTTTGAGAGCTGCTTCCGTCAGGTGACGGGCATGTTAAATGTGGAGTTGTGCTGCTAATGAGAATATGCAAAAAATATTCAATTAAATTGTTTTTTCTGAATCACCTTCGTTTTAAAATATATTAACTTAATTTCACATGTTTGAAATGGCCCAAATTGCTCACTTTATCTTTGCAAATGCACAGTTTTCACTGTAACGTGAACACTGTGAGATTTTCCACTGTACATGGTTATTAGAGGATATTCAGATCTGGGTTGGGTTATGGACCTGGTTTCGATGGGTAGGGTCAATTGGCGGAACTAATTGGCCATATGTGTGGGTTCATGGGGCAGGCACATCTCCGGGTCGGTGTGGGAGCGGGTCTTGAAAATCGGACCCGTGCAGAACTCTGCTCCGAGGTGCCCTTCCCATAGAACAGGGGTCTTTTTCATCCCAGGGACCCCTTAATCAATGGAGAAACAGAGCAGGGACCCTCAGAATAACAACAAAAAAAGTGTTGCGTTTTAAGACGAGCCAACTGTTATTAACCTATTTTATACTCAGTCGTTATCATATTTTTAAAAAGAAAAAGTAGCTTATTTTTGGCCAATTAATATTAGAGTTTACCTTTAACTGAGTTTACTCAGTATAATTTTTGTCCAAATTTTTAAAAAATTCCCAGATATAAATTATTTTGATGAAAAATTTTAACCATTTTTTTCTCCACGGACCCCATAGGGGTCACAACCTCCTGGTCGAAGACCACTGCCATAGACAAAACATGATAAAGTTAACAACTTTTTGCACGCTGGCGCCCCACCCCAAACAGTAGGTGCCCTTTTTACTATTTTTGCCCCTGCCCATCAAACATTCTGAGTCTGCCAGGACGTGGAAAAAGAAGCTGTGTATTGGGTGAAAATGGGAATTTGTACATCTGAGTGAGTTCAGATCCCCAAGCATTTATACTACACAGTTACATACTGTATATGCAGGTGTTTTTGTGTAGCATATTATGAACCCGGTGAGGGGAATTAGACGTGCCCCTGGCAACACTTGCATGCACTCATACAACATGCCTTTATATTGAGGCGCACAATGTGGAGCATTGTGGCGAGAAATGTGGGAGAAAATGAAGAAAGCACGGGCCGTGTTGGGAGCTGGGAAGTAAGAAAAACTGAGCAGGGAGAGAACATCCAATTCAATTTCAAAACGGTGCCGGCTCAGAGTACAAACACAAAGGCTTCATTACAGGCAGATCCCTGTTGTAGGCTGGGGCTAATTCACCATCTTCAAGCACGAGGAGAGAGAGCATCAGGGAGGGAAGGTAGGGAGGGGAGAGAGGGAGCAACAAGGAGATCTGCAGGGAAAAGAGGTGAGGTGACATAAGGAGGGGGAAAGAGGGGAGAATGAAGGAAAAACCCAGCAGCTGTTAGTCTACTATAAAGGAGAGGCAGAGAGTTCAATACCAACCACGGCACTAAGAGCATACTAATGCCTGATTAGAATGAAGCTCAGGCCAGGAGAGTTATGACTTCCATTGTGGCCTCCACACATGTGAGAACCATGTAAATAAACATGGTGCGAGCAGAGGCATGTTATTGCATTCGTAAATCAGGTCACACATTAAGTGATCAACATAATGAATAAATAATTGGCTGTCCTTTGCATTGGTGGGGTTAAACATATAAAGATTCATCTGTTGATGAACAGTACGATTTTATGGCACCACAAGGTGACACCAATCTACACGTGAACATCTTTTGTATGTTTGTGTCTACACTCACAAGTCAGTCTCTAGACGCTGAACTAGAGACTGATGACATGTCCCCAGCTTTCGTTGCTTGACTGGGTGGAGACAATTACAGAGTTAAATAAAAAACAACCTTGCATTGCAGAACCAATCCTAAGTCTTTAGGGCGGTCCTTCATATTGGGGCCAGTGACTCGCTGAAGTCTTGTGCTTGTAAACACTGTCCGACCAGCAACACGAGTACTATGGGATGGCGCAGTTGTGGTCACCAAAGAAAACTCCCTCCCGCATTTGCAGCGAAACATTTTCATCAGTTTAAAACAAAACATCTTTTATTAGGACATGATTCATCCACCTGGCAACAGATATCTGACTATACATCGGCTTTAGAGGACATACAGAGTTACAGCGGGAGACAGACTACACAAAGCGGTAACGTTATGTGAGAGCGGTCGCACGCTTTTGCAACGTTATGGAGCAAAGCTGATGTGTAGCGATCAAATAATTTAATGTTGCTCTGGGCATCCATTTTAGAGTTTTAAAAAAGTTCTCTCCATTGTTACAAAATGACTCGCTATATCTCTAGTCTGTATTCCTATGGAGGACAAAAGGCGGGGCGCACTATTTCCAGGAAGGCGTCTCTTTTTCAAAAATGTAAGGGCCATCCCAGCGACTGCCTTGCATTTTGACGTCCCCAGATGAGGCGGAGATCTCCAATTGTCTGGTATCGCGAGACAACCATAAGTTGGAAAATTTCTCACTACCTCCGAGAAAAGTACATTTGAATACACCCAAATTCCAACTCCCTACACGTAAACCTGGAGCCAAACTATCTAAACTATCATTAGGAGCAGCTGTTCGATATCAGACAAAAATGGCAGCACGCATGAAAGCCTGGATTTTAAATGGTAATGCTTCAACTAAAAAGGCAGAAAAAATTAAGGCATGATAAATGATGTACCACTTCCATGTTGTCGACCAAAAGCTTGCATGTTTATAGAGACCCAACCTACCACTCAATCATCCAGCTACTGCTGACAATAATGTATGTCTGTCTAAAGTTCAAACTTGTCCGTATTTTTTATATTTTACATTTATTTTGTTTTCAGTGTCATTTAATTTATTTCTTATCTTGTACATTCCATCAATTTGGTGAAAGGGATAAGATGTGTTTGCTTTTAGATAATGAATGCAATATTTAGATATACTTCCAAGTACGAAAGTCTTTGAAAATAAAATGTATAAAGGCGTCAGCCAGTTTATGCAGCTTTTATTCCTCTGTTGCATTTACACAAGGCAGATGTACTGAGGTTTAATTGTGCGTACACTTATTAAAGACAAATAGGATGAATAAATAATAACTAACACTTCTCATAATATTAGTGTATATTTCAGCAGTGTTAAAAAAGTAGCTGCTCAAATTAAATGAAAGAAAACTGAATCAAAATCTCTCTTAAATAGTTACTACATCATAAATTTCATGAAGTCAGAATTAATAGCAGAGCCGGGAGTTTTAGACAGCCTTATTTTGAGATATGTGTACTATCTAAACTGTCAAATGAGTGTAAATCCTTCAATTATTATTATTTTTTAAATGTATTTCTTAATTTTTTTACTTTTGT
>JAQFJA010000016.1:3269268-3280695 GCA_029874485.1 Naso brachycentron
TCAAATATCCTCCGATTTCAGGCACATTAAAGCTTTGGATTTCTCTCTTCTTTCTGTTTTATATCACTGTAAACTTACTATAATCTGCCCTAGTAAGTACGAAAAGTTGGTTGTTTTGTTTGGAGTGGTGATTGAAAAAAAGGTGACCTTGCATGTGTGGAAAATGGACTCTGTACCTTCAGTGTTCTGTGGTTGAGAGAAATGGCAAACAGACGACATCTGGAGAGACTTTGAATTTTTTTTTTCAAATTTATTTTTTTGAGGATTTGGGACCCCGTGTCTTGTAATATTTTAAGGGTAACAACTTATATGTTATACCCAATTCAAGGTACTTTGCTGTGTACATTATTTTAGTCTATTCCTTTAGGTACTTTAAAAAGAAACACTACTTTGTCTTTAAGTGATGAGCGTGACTACTGTCAGTACATTAGACATGCTGTGCCTGTTTGGGTATTTCTTGCTGTTTTCTTTTTTTCTAGTACGTACGTCTGTCCTAGTGCTTTCAAAATAATATACACATTAAAAAAATAAAGAAAAAATAAATGAATAAATAATAATAATAATAATAATACTGCACATCTGATGTCAAACATGTCAAAAGACCAAGGAAGAAGCACTAAAGATTAAAGTGATCAGTGGGAAATCTTCACCTTTATACCTTCAACTTAATGTAAGTCACTTCTTGCCCTTTGCTTTACCAAACATGCTGCCTCCACAACAGTGGGTTCAGTTAATTGAACAACAAGCAGGTTGAATAAAAGATTAGATATAATGAGAAAGGAGACTGTCCAATTACAGCTTTAATTAAAGCAAGAGAGGACGCCAGGGGCAGCGAACCCGTCGGCCAATAAATGTAAAGGTTATCGTCCCACTGGACAAATAGGAGGAAAGAAATATTAACTGCTCTGCAAGTGACTAACATATGGCTGCTCTGGCCAGTACATGTTTCCAGGATCAAACATTAAAAGCCCCCCAAAGTGATGCAGCCGGTGAAGTTAAGATGGTGATAAGTTGTTGTGAGTGTTGGGACTTGCACAGATGCCATATCCGAATACCCAATCCTCAAGATGTTCTCTCTCTTTAGCACAGAACCTTGACAGATATTTGAAGTAATTAAACTTCAAAACTGATACATCAAAGGTTGCCTCAACATTGTAGGCTTTCAGCTCACATAAGTTTTTTTTTTTTTCTCAAATTCGAATCCTTGGCTTTAAAGTAAACCTACTGACATTTGTAGCTGATACACAATGCACACTGTAAAGGGAGACTGCAAAAAGTGTTGAGTAAGCTAACTGTAGTTTGCAGCAAAATTAATGATTTGTTTTTGTGGTTGTTTTGGATAATTGTTTGGGCAAGAAGGGAAATAGGATGTTTATTAACTTATTGCAGTGGTTATGTTATAATTTTAATGTATTTGTAAGCATGATATTAAATCTAAAAAATGTAATTTAGAGGGTGAATTTTATTTAGATTAACGACAAATATTCAAAAGTATGTCACAAATCTAGATGCCAAGTGTGAAATACAGGGGGTTGTTGGGGGTCTCAGCTGTTAAATTCTGGGGGATCTCAAGAAAAAGCTTGAAAAAAGTGGATTTTTTGCTTTTAATAGTCAATAAAATGTCTTTAAAAGGTATATGTTGTCCAGAATTTACCATTAACTTAAATAGCAAAACTTTCATTCAGAAATATGAACACATTGTTGTGGTGTTTCCTTGGCTACCTGGTTGTTTCTGGTTAATGCCACCTTAGCCGGTGCTGTTGCAGAAGTTGATACTCTCCACATTCCACCCATCTGCAAAGCGGTGGATGTTTTCCTGACCAAACATGGCAAAGAGAAAACAAACCAACTTTGGATTTACTTCTAAAAAGCTTGACTGGGACGACCAAGATGTAGGGGAGGAAGCAGGTTCGGCTGCGGCAGCTAACATTCATGCTGGTCCGTCCCCTGACTAGCCTACTATTTGCAAGACTTCAGCATAACACTGGAGTACTAGTTAAGGGGAAACCCCCCCGATTGCCACAGGGTATTTCGCACACAGCTACTGTAGATGCTATATGCTTATTTAAGTTAGCTCAATCCAAACCTCCTTAAGTTAGCTCAATCCTAACGCTTATTGGAAATTGCCATTAAAACCCTAAAGGAAATTTGCATCCCGATTGCGACAGAATTTATTTATCTTACTTAAAATTTTCTACGTGTTTGTACCTTAATGCATGTATTTTCTATGCTCTGTGAAATCGACTAATAGCTGCCAAATTCACATCACTAACCCTATCTGCCACTTTACTGTTTAAACAATGCACACTACTCAGCTACAAAAATCTTTTTTTTTCAAATGCAGTGACTACTAGGTTAAGACATTGTATGCCGATACTACACAATAGAAATATTCACAGTATACTTTGTTTATTTTATAGGACTACGTTGGTAAGCAAAAAGAGCTAAAGACAATACAAAAGAAAAAAAAAAACAAACTAAGAGGTAACACTTGCTATGAAGCCTGTCTCAATAATGCATGATAACACATTATAACACATCATAACACACTTGTAGTGAACACAGTTAAAATGCATTATATGTGTGGTTATGTTAGGCATTATATGTGTAACCTTGCTTATAACTATGATTACACAGCATTATAGGTGCATCATAACATATTATAAGTAGTTTATAATGCATTATATGAATGGATGCTTCCAGTAAAGTGTTACAAAAAAACCCAAATCGCAGTATTGGTAGTTAATTGGATCTAATTTGAAATGTTGCATTAGGATTAATATAAGCTATGATCCCACTGCAGCTTTACAGTTTGATATTGATATATAAGTTTTTTCTCTAAAGGCGTTTTACACATCAAAGAAAGAGGGTCTCTAGTAAAGATACTGGAAAACTGATATGATAAAAATAAGTTTATTTTTACAAGAGAGGTACTTCTTCTTTCTCACTTCCCTCTTCTTTTAAGTTCATGAGCTTGTAATCTGATTAATAAAGGCCGTGTCCGAGCAGCCTGCAAGGCTCTCCAGAGAAATGTATCTGAGGTGAGTTTATGAGGGCACTAGTCACAAAGATTTGAGACTGAGCTTTTAAGGCTGTTTGTAACAAAAGCACATGTACTGAGTTAGATTGGGGATTATCGAGTGCTGCATCAGTATGGATTGCATTGATGGCCTTACACACATTCTGTCTTTTGTCATATTATGTCTCTTTTTCTCATCTTGGATACAATCTCTCCTTTTTTATTTGCTCATCGTCACAGTCATAGATGAAACATGGTGGCTGTCAGTCATTTGAGATATGAGGCGACAGAACGACTGGTGTGCGGCTGGCCTGAATCACTTGCTCCTGCTCACATGGACATATGCCCACAAACACACATCAATCCCCTCATCCTTGGGTATGATTATGTGTGAAATGGTTTACCACACTCGAGCTCCAAATGACCGACACCATGTAGGAACACTCTCAAGGGATTTGACATTTGATTGGCCTGTGGCTCACCACCTGTCCCTAGATAAATATTCATGGGCCTAATCTCCAAAGACTACAACACAACCTAAAAAACAAATGGCGGCTCATTTGAGGCTTTGGTAGTCAGTGCTACCAGTAGTACTTGGATGTTACTTAAATCCATTTTGAGAAATTTGGCATTTGTGATTTCTGTACCACAAAAAAGGTTTTAAAAAACTATCTTTCTTTTTCTAGCCCAGTGAAAATGACTATCATCCCCATGTTGCACTTTTGATCATATCCATTCATAGGGATGAAAGCATGATTTTTACCCAAACATAACTGACATATAGACAAAACTGTAGTGAAAGGTTTAATATTGCTGTTTTGATTTCTATATTACTATCATTGGATCTTTTTTACTTGTTGCTGTAAACCACAGGGTTACAGGCCGTTAGGGATGGGCATTTTAAGAAATTTCCTTGATTGATCATCAGGAAAATGACAGAAAATACAAAATACAGTGCATTTTTCCTCAATTAATTCTTAATTCTGTGGAGAACTTATTGTCCAACAACAACTTTGCTTAGACAAGGTATATATCAGTACTACTGTACTCTTAAACACATTTGAGCCTCTTTTAGAAATAATTTCAAAAAACATTCATATTAAATGATAATAACTTAATTAAAAAAACATTATTTACTGCTGTGCATCACAGCTCCTCCATGCTAAGACTGAGGTGATGGTAGGATGAGAGGAGGAAGAATTGATGTTAACCAGGGTCGGATGTGATGTAATGTTATTCAAGTGGCACCTCTTTGAGGTCGTTGTCGTGTTGTTTACTACATATACTCGGCTTCACAGTGTTTACAACAAACTTTGATGTTTTTTAGTTCGTAATGGTCCCACACCAAACTTTGCCTTGACGTGTTTCCATTTGATAAGGCAGCCATGACGGCAGCTCGTAGGCAGCTGAGTATTTCTCTTTTCTCTGTTTGCTAAACCTAGTTAAAGATCGCCCCCTGTTGGTAAGATGTCTCATTTCTGCCACATAATGAAATTTATTGAATTGCCTTAAGTCTCACACTAGGCGACACAACCTCTGTTTGATACTTAGGTTTAATATTTCTCGTGATCAACAAAAGCATTAACAATCAATTATCGATCATCAATTAATCATGCCTATCCCTAGTTAACATTGTTGCAAAAATTAAGAGCTAAATCCCTGCTAATGCTAAACCTAATCTATTGTTAAAGACTGTGAATCTAAGTCTCAGCCAAACACACAAAACATTTTTAAAGCTCTGTTGGTGGCCTTAATTGTTCTTTTTGTCCAACTGATCATCAGAAGTTCCCCTCACTGTCAAAATAAAATGAACAGGCACAATTTCTGTAGTCTCCTTTCTGAGAAAACATGAATTCCAAAATTAATCAGAGTGGTAAGAAAAATCATGTAAGAACAACCCACAAACAACGACAGAAAAATCTACAAACTTCATCAGTATAAAGAAGCAGCTGATTTGAAAAAGAAAAGAAAAAGAAAATAAGATTTTAAAAAAAATACTCAGCCTTAGGGCTTAAGTATTTTTGTGGTCACATTTTATTATACTTCAGCTTTGACTGTGAAAAAAAGAAAATCTCTTAATTCTTGCCTCTTTCTACAGCAGAAACCTCTCTTATCCTTGAGAGCATTTCTGATAAAATGTCAGAGACACTGTTCTTTCCTAAATGACAACCAAGTCATGTTTTCATCTGCAACAGTCCGACTACATTTCACTTTTAAAGCTGCTTGACTGTGTGTTCACCAACTGCAGCTTGTGATATAAGGTCCTAAAAGGGCTCTAGAATGTTGATGAATCACATGGATTAAAGCTCTAACACATTTCTAACACACCCACGCACCCACACACACACACACATTTTTCCTTTAGCAGAAAGTGTAAAATCTCAGAGGGCTATCTGCACCTGTCTCCTTTCTGCCAAAATAGTCATGGAGTTAAAAACTCTCCGGAGAGTCTCTGCAATGTTTTAATGTAATTTTCAGATACGGTGCTTCTATCCTGTGTATTATGTCTGTGTCATGGTTTCACATACAGGACAGCCAAACAGTGCATTCAAGTGTAACTTTTAAATTTAGAAATCTATACTCTAATGGCAACAACGATCGTTTAAAATGAAGTTTTTCTTTTGTCCCTTTGGTCCACATCTTCGAGGCATAGCCCGTGTCATGCATGCTCATATCAGTCATGCAACGTGAATAATAATAATAATGATGATTGTCAGGATTCCAAGATTTCAATATTGTGCCATGTTATGCTGATGCGTTTGCTCTTTCCATCTGAAGAGTCAATATTAATTAGACCGAGCAGTTTGCTGTATAGTTATCTGCCTCGTGGCTTGATCCATGGTTATGATCCACATCTTGCTTGGGCACTCAGTGTAATGGTGACTTTAGCTCCTTTTGATGTCTTGGCAAGCTTCCACTGCCGCCTCCCACCACGGCTGGAGCAGCCTGCAAGCTTTTTGCAGAAACTCACAGCACGGTCGATTGCTTTATCTGTGCATAGCCCAACACAAGAGCCTTTTTCTATTTTTGCACTGAATAAGAGGTTTAAATTCAACTCATTTTATAGGCTAAGGCTAATTGAGTTACATTAACAACCTTGACACTGAGTATTGTGAGCTTGAAAAATAGATTAGGGTTTGTTGTTAGTTTGGGATAATATGCTTATCTTAATACAATTCTTTAATATTGTGATAAGTGTGTAATTATTTTACAGGGTTTTACTTAACAACATGTTCAGTAGGGATGCATCAAATGTTCAGCCGGCCGAAATTATTCGGTTGAAAATAGCAAAACAAAAAAAGCACTTTCGGTGTTTGGGCAAATAAGTTAAAAGGCCGAATAATTTTTACCAGACGGATGTGTTGCTGTTTGTAAATATTCATAAATGTGTAGCTATCACAGCAACCAGCATGGAATAAGAGGGCGCTTTATGGTCAAATGTATGAAATGTAGCATGTTGAGCAGCTTTCTGAGCTGAGCTCCTCCAAATTTTAGTTAAAGTACACCAACTCCATCTACTGTAGCTTATTCTTAAACCTCAAAAATGACGACACAAGACGTTTCTTAAAATCAGACGTCACTTTAGTGAGTGACAAAGTGGGTATACACAATGTTAGCTCATGGCTGCAGAGTAAAACTTCACTACTAACAACAGTCAGACTAGAGTGTGAAGTAAGCAGGAAACAAAAACTTCTCTCTTCCTCTCAGTGAGCATCATGGGTAATGAAGTCCACAAAGACCTAACAGTTAAATAAGAGTCTCTAAAATCTAAATTATTCTCTGCACTTGTAATTCACATATAAAATATCAAATCAAATGTACAGCCTCCTTTAACTTCATGTTTTATGTTAGCTGTTCAACATGTAATATTAACTTGACTGTTTCATGCATTATTAATGTAAAAATCCTAATGAAATAAACATTTTCCTCAAATAAAGTTACAACGCCATCCATGCCTGATGTTTATGAAAAGGCAAAAAAGTTTGCCAGTAACAGTGCCAAGGCAAAAGGAAATTGTGATTTTGTAGAAGTTTTTTTTCTTTGAAAAACATGACTAAAGCACATTTATTTAATTTTTGCAGTGGTGAAAACATTGGGAAAAAAATTAATACTGTAATAACCCGTTGAGTTTAATTAAATAATTAAACTGAATGGGTTAATTATTTTCAGCTTTTGGCTTTCGGTTTTGGCCACAAATTTTTATTTTGGTGCATCCCTAGTGTTAAATATAACATGTGGGCTCATGAACTTGCCAGGCCTCTGAATTTGAATTTACATTTAGGGGAGACATTCTGTCAAACCTGAACATTGTCTGTATTGGACTCAAAAAGCCGTATTAGTTGAATTTTAATGAAGCCATACAAATCCATATGATTGGGCACATTAAGGGGACATTATGCAAATCAGTCGATTATTACATGGTTGGCCTCCACAGCTTGTAGTACACAGAGTAGATGCGACCTCAAGTCACCTTTGTTTGCCCCCTGCCAGTAATTTGCAAGTATGAGGGAGAGTCCGGCCAAGCGTGTCGCAGAGTCAGGGCAAACACCCTCCACCCACACATAAATAAACTCATTAATAAAGTGGCTTCCACACTGTCTCGCATTCCATCAAAATGCAAAGTGCTGATTTGGATGTACCCTCAAGGGCGCGCTCCATATTCCACTTAATTATTGCCTCTGCGTTTAGTGCCCTCTCTCTTTTCCCATTCTTCCCCCTTGCTCCGTCTTTAACTCTCCAACTCTCTGCATTGTATTTTTACCCCGACCACCCTTCTTGGTTTCCCAATAACTTTCATTTATTTACTAAAACAAGTAGCAACAGAAAGAAAGAGATATTCTAATAGGTGAGATTGAGATTTTTTCTAAATCAAAAACAGGATCAAAGTAAATAAAGAAAAGAAGCGTCCTTTCCTGTAAGCCAGTGATTCTTAAACTGTGCGCCCCCCCCCCTCGGGGCGTGGCAGTTTCACGAGGGGGCACGGGACCGCCCCTGTTTTTTTTATTTTGTCTTATTTTCGGAAAAAGGTAGCCTGCAGAACTAATGTTTTGACATGGGACGACTTGGACTCATTTTAGGGTGAAACAGCAAAAACAAAATGCACTTCCATGGTGATTTCACATTCAAATAGAGAGCGACTAGGTTTGCAAAATGAAGAAATATATTACAGGGGCAAAAGAAAAACACTTCAGATAAAAACAAGACAAAGTTGGGCGACAGTAATGCTGATCATTCGCCACACCCAAGTCAGGAAAATCTAACAACACAGATCTTGCTCTTGGGACCTGTCTGTTTTGTATGTCTGGAAACTCTGGCAGCTGACAGTATGTGACCTAGCAAATTTAAAAGACACTTGGAGACATTAAACCCCACTCACGTCAGGAAGCCACATGAGTTCTTTAAAGGATCAATATTGACCACGACTCACACCTTCAAAAAACAAAACAAAACAAATGATCAATGCTACTATGTCGCACAAAACAGAAATTTCAGTAAAACCAGGTCCTCTGGTTTTCCCTCTGATGTCCTACGACTGCTCTGCCTGTCTGCAGCCTTTTATTTAGCAAACCTGTCCCCAACAACTACCCGCTGCTGCAGCTGCAGCTTCAGTCTGCAGGCAGCCTGCATGTTGCTTTCAGGAACCTCTGTGAATCACGGAGTTGAGGCAGAGCAGTCGTAAAAAAAACTTGATTTACACCCTATTTTATTTTATTTTATTTATCCCTATTTTAGTTTATTACTATTTTTTAAGCTACAGTTAAATGTTAACTGTTTTACTATGTCGGGGACAGAGTGGAAATTTTTCTTCCTCCAAAGGGGGGCATGAAGGAAAAAGTTTGAGAACCACTGCTGCAAGCATACAACAAAAGCTGACAAGGACAGGCATGAGGCCTATATAGTTCACAGGGTCATTACATATATATACATATACATATTACATATATATATAGTCAGCATCATCCATCATCATTATAAATTTTTGTATTTCTCTTATCCTCTGCCCATCTGTTTCATATCACGTTCACAAATTGAAAGTTCATTGCATTCATCCCAATGCACTGTATCAAGTTCCTTTGCCTACATGCTTTGAGAATGCAGGACAAAAGTAGGTCCTTTGTAAGCTGTTGCTCGTAGTGTTGCGTCTCTTATATTAGTCCTTGCAACAAATGTCCAACCACAATGTAGTATTGATGCAGGTGACTAGTCGGTTATGCGTTTAAACGCCCACTCCCTCACTAGTTGGCACCAGAAATACCAGTCGGTAAGAAATTATTCAATTAAAAATGTAGAACACAGGTTAACTGTTGCATCTCAGTGTTACACAGCCAGCCAAGAGGAAAATCAGCTCGGTTTGGCAGCATTTTGATGAAGAGGAAATTGACAACAAGGTTATGTGTTGGCTCTGTATGCAAAGCTCGCATCTAACCATTCGACCGGAGCGATGAGGAACCACATTCAGCTAAGGCATCTACATTTGCCACTCCAAACCACAGACACTGTGATGGCAGCCGCTCAGAAAAATACAACTTATCATTGAAATGACTGCCCATAATATGCTGGCACTATGTTTTGTTGAAGGCAAAGGCTTCCTCGAGTTAATGCACTATATTGAGCCTGAACACACGGCACCGAGTTGCACAATGGTAACGTCCGTCATTCCTGTCTAGCAGCAATTTAGACATTATTTTAACTTTTGTGAACTGTCCTGTTATCTTCATGTAATGTGCACTGACTGTTCATAATAAATGCCTGAAAGCGTTCCACATTTCAGAGGAAATGTATTTTGTTTTAAATGCTACTTGTTAACATCTATTCAGTCAGTTGTCAAGTTTTCTAATGTGTGCAACCTTAATTAACGGTGCAAAGTGCTGCACATTACAACAGCATTTAAATTAACGGCTTGGTAATTGTCTTGAGAAATGTTTAGGCTAAGTGGCTTCTAAACATGCAAAACTTGTGTTTTAAACATTTTCACCTAAAAGATTAGATTGTGCTCAATTTAGGTGGGTTTCTGAGTGTTTCTTTGCTTTTAGACTAGTTGACTAGTGGCAAAATTTCCATTTAATTGTCAGGAAAATTAGTTGCCACCTGCATCCGAAGAATGTAGCAAATGTTGTGTTTAGAATTTGAAATTCTGATGAACTGGAATAATGTTCATATTCTCCAACTCATATGTGAAATCAGAAATTACTAATATTTCACCAACCCTTTCACAAGTTGTAACAATTGTTCGAGCAAGGGACGACAACAAAAACAAAACAAAAAATAACAAAAAACATTGTTTTGTTTCTTTAAGCACAAGGTAGAAGAGATGTCTGGCTCTGGTGAAACAAGTACTTTATTATTGACAGGAAGGAGAGCAGAAAGAGAAATGCAGGCTAAGGTAAAAAGTGTTTGTCTGAAGCCAAGACTACCTTTTCACTACTATTCTACCTTCACCTAAAACATACTCTTCACCCCTCTTATCCCCCCTTTGCTTTGTCAAGCAGAAGTAAGGCCAAGTACAGACTGAAATTTTTAAAAAAGAAAACAAAATCCTGTAGTTCTTGTTATGCCAATACAAAAACGGCTTCCAAAGTAATTTGGCAAAGACAGAGGTTACTTGGATTCGGTTGTGAGGAATCATCACAAAAACAAACATAACTGAGTTTTGCCACCTAATTGTTGGCACCAGTGGATGCAAACACAAAGTGCTACAAGCTGCTTTCCCTCCTCAAGCTCAATGAAAGCTGAAAGGCAAGAAAGATAAAAGGGGAAGAGGCAATCTGCTTTACAGAATAAAACATTCCTCTGATGTCCTTTGGGGTCGGCAATTCCACCCGCTGTGTGAAACAGAAATTACACCAAACAGCTTTAATCCCTTTTGACATAGAAACAAAAAATAAACTAAAATAATACTACAACTAATAATAAATCACCATTGTTATTGGGTCTTTAGAAGCAAAGGAAAGTGATAAAGCACCAATTTTATCTACTGGAATCTTATCAGATGTTTCCCCACTGTCCAGAGACATCCAGTAAGCCCAATTTCTTGACTAATTTCTTAACAAGTTGGCTATTGTACCTTTGGCAGTTACTATTAGCTCTGACATCTTTGTTATGGTTATTTAATTTGGTTTAAACAAACACAAAAATAAGCCTCTACGTTGATGATCTTCAAGTTTTACCACTGGATTAATCAAACTCACTTCCTTGTCCTCTACAATGTTTCTAAATGCATGAAATTTCTAAATGATCTATTCAACCATTTGTTGCCAAGCAAATGTTTGCTATGCTCAGAGCCAAAAAAAGAGCTCACAATTCCTCAGCACCTCTGAAAATAGGTTTTTAAAAAGTTTAGGTTACACTTATTGCATTTATGGCAACAGCAGCGGAGTGAAGGTATAGAATGGCTTAAATTTATGCAT
>JAQFJA010000016.1:3329823-3340600 GCA_029874485.1 Naso brachycentron
TGAATAGAGAGTAAGGAATGGGAGCATTCTGCTTTTGGAAATAGCTTTATGTCAAAATGTAGCTAGTGGTGGAGTTGTAAGCTTGTGGATTTTTTTTTTTAGCGTGCGTAGCTCAAGTTTGCACATCTCGTGCTGATTTAGTTACAGAAGTCGTTCCCTGAAGATACATTCATCCATAGTAGGATGAATAAAGACCTTATGAATTTCTAGGAGATGAGTAAACAGCAGTGGAGCACAACAATTCTCTTAAGAGCACTTGACTGAAGGCAGTAGTTGCTTTTCATTTGAGAGGTTCAAAAGAAAAAAGACAAACAGAGACACTACGATTGTTAAAAGGGCACCTGAGAAAGCCCATCTGGTTGTATATACATGGCCGCACTGCTCATGTGTGACTCATACACAAATCAATACAAGTGCATTTATATTCAAAGTGATGGCTGAGCTTTCCTCACATTGATATTCCCTGCATTATTAGAAATGTTTTGAAATGTTCTAGGGGGCAAACAGTCTCATATTACGCTTTGCTGTCCATCAAATGAATAAATGAAACATATCTTAAGAGAAAAAGTTAGGAGGTAAAGGCTATTGTGAATTAGCTTGCATTTAATTGCATAAGGTTCTGTCCAAATAGTGAGTAAGTGACTGATGGTAATGTCCCGCACATGTCTTTGGAAGCACAATTTATTGTGGAGTTAGATGTGCAAGTGTTATGCAAACAAATTGCATAATTATGCAAAACTAGAAATAGTGTGGATGAGTGATATCCCACAGCATAAGGATTAGTTACTAACACCCACTCTTCAATTATGAGCATAAAACTCTTGTGTGGGGTTTTTTGTGTCCCATATCCCTGTTATGCAACCTGCTCCATTTTGAAATAGGATCCTTTCACATATAAGCACATGTTAGCGTACCCTGCAATGGATGGGCTCAGACACAGATGAAGATGGGGACAGTCTTGCTCACTTTGATTATGCAAAGTCAAAGTAGGCTCAGTGGCAAAACCTCACAGTGGGAAGGGAAAGACAGTCTTCAGGTTGCAGGTGAACATGCTACATCATCATCAACGACGAGATTACATCAGACCGTTTTGTCCGGAGTGTGCCCTTCCAAACTAGGGGGGTAGGGAGTCTGGGGTGATATTTTTACACCTGAGAAACAGCAGCCACCTTCACGCTGGAGTAATTTAGCTTAAAGAGCTCACTGACAGGTGCTAAAGAGGTAAGTCCAACACCTGAGATTAAAAAAAAGCAGGTTCTAGAAGTTCTCTCAGGTCTAGTTTGGCTTGACACCTGATGGAGATGACATCTGAGGTGAGGTCAAAAAGAGAGAAGGTGCAGACATGACGACGTGGCTTGAAATTCCTGTATTTACTCCTAAATTCCAACAGATGCGTGTGCGGTGCGCCTCCGCGTCTGATCTGGAGCCCTCCGCAGCAGATACGCAAGGCTTCTATTTTTGCCGGATGACGGAGCACAGCGCAGCAATTCAGCAGGACAGAAAGTCAAACAAAGATACAACATTAAAACATCTTGTTAACTTCAGAACAAAACACTCCGTGTTGATGCCAGATCATATTTCACTTAACTTCATAATTAAACCGTCATTATGTGCAGAGCCAGGCCTGAAGTCGACAGATCAGAGGTTTTCCGAGGCTGCGGTCGCACTTGATTCTGTAATTCATAATCTCGTAGTCTCGTGACCGCAGCTGTCCGGCTGTGCTGAGCTCTGAACTGCAGCCTGAACGCAGCCGGTAGGTGTTGACAAATGGTGGAGCACGGAGCAAACATGCAGCGGAGCCGTTCCAGAACGTACACGCATCCAGTAGAATCCCGCGGTTATATCCATATCATTGATGCTACCCCATCTTCTCTGCTCCATCATCACATTTAGAAATTCCAGCATGACTGTAGCACCAAAGCTCTCACTTGAGCCTCTTACAAGGCAAGCAATATGGTAATGCAATTATTTCAAATCAGCCTCTTACTGGAGGCTACAAAGAGCATCTTCATTAATTCATTGGCAGGGCTTGCTTTTTGGGGGTTACTCAGATATGAAAAAAGGGGGCTGGGATTACAATACTTTCAACTATTTGAGAGAGGAACAAATCCTCATCAAAGATTCAGATGTACTTACGAGCTCTTGTGAATGAATTCATGACCCAATCTTTGTGGAATACAGTAGAGTGTGTGGCACAGATCCAGGATTTTCAACACCCAAGTCTCGCAACTCTTTCTCAATTAGAGAGACCAAAGGCGAGCTGTTAAAAGCAGCGCAGGGCTTTGAACTCAACTGGTGCCGTCATCACACGACAGTTTTGTGCTTTTTTTTCCCGCTCCGCAGCCATCAACACGAGGTTTACAAACTTTGGAATCCTCAATAATAAATATGCTTCCAGACTGACTAACATTAGACCCAATCTAGACACAGCAGCACGGCCGCACAGGAGGAAGGGTGCAACTTGATCTGATCGACAGGCCTCTCCTCACCCTCACTCTCTCTCCCTACTGGCTCTATTCTCTCACAAATCCATCCATGCAATCACTCAGAGACAATGAGAGGTCCTTCAGTCCATCTCTCATTCATAGGCTCTTCCACATCTTTGCTGCCGCTTAATCAAAGGAGAAAAGCGACAGAAAGGCGGGAGAAAGAGCAGGCCGGGCATGTCTTCCCTCATCACTGCCCCTACAGCTGAAATGGAGGGCGTGAGGAGGAGTAGGACGAGATCTTTCATTTTCCTATTTCACTTCCTCCCCTTTTTTTATGCAAGTGAAAGCGTCTGCCTCCTTCATAGCACCCCTAAGCTCCCTTTAACCTCTCCTCTCGCGCTCTCTGCAGTCAGATGGCGGACGGATGGACGGGAAGATGGATGAGGGCCAGACGGCGAACGGCAGAAGAGTGAGTTAATGAGGCAGATTGCTCTCTTTGCCGCCGTGCGAGGGATTACAGGAAGATTACCCATTCTGATTCTCTTCTCCTCCAATTTTGCTCTCTCAGTCTCCGTGATGGTAAACTGGCAAGGCGGCGGGGCGAGGGAGGGGTGCGGGGACGGAGTGAGTGCCCATGTTTTGATAGAGGTGAGATAGAAGACAGCGCCTCGGCTCTCTGTCAGGATAAAATGACAGCTGCTCAAAACACTGACCTGTGATTGGAGAGTTTCTGACTGATGCTTCCAATCTGACAGCTGCTTCAAGGGCTGCGCCCCGGCCTAAATATACCCGACATGAGACTGAATATCTTATAAGTCACATAAGATCCAGCTCCATCATCATCATCATTCATTTACTGAGATTAACTACAGATTCCACCCACAAAAACCAGCACTGAATCCTTTTCCACCAGCATAAAATGGTGTCTTTTTGCGTTCACACGCTTAATTTTGAATCACTCAGAGTTTTTTTGACCAAAAAATATACTGGATTGAAAAGTTGGTTTCCAAATGGAAAAAAAGGCATGTTTTTTCTTGACCTGACATGTGCAATATGACAAGCAGAGATGTTCCGAACCCATTTTTTTCTTTCCCAATACCGATTGTGATACCCAAACTTGCGAATTGGTCAATTCTGACTACCAATCCAGTACCGGCGTTTAAAAAACAATTCCTTACACATCTCCTTTGACTTTCCATTGTAAAATACTGCTGAATGCAGATACTCTGTTGGCTCTCTCCGTTCTCCTTCGTTGCCTCGTGAAAACAGTTATCAGTGGCACAATTTCCTGAGGGCTGTTTTAGAGCAGCAAAGGAAAACTGATTTCAGGTATATAATGTCAGTCAGAGCTAACAGAGCTCGCTGGCAGTAGCTGGGTACCATTTCTTACCACTAGTAAATGTCATGGTATCTGGCGTACTCACAGATACTCACAGGTATCGATATCGGAACGACTCTAATGACAACATCAGCTGGCATGTCGTATTCAACAGGTAGGAGACAGAAGATGGGCAAGGCTGTTTGTCTCGCACGTTAAGACCTCTTTGTCTTCTCATTAATGGTTGGCCCGCACTTGTTTGGATCAAAACAAATATTTCTAAGAACAGAACAAAAGCTTGCATGTAATCAATGAGATCTGACATCTGGCTGCTACTTGTGCGTTAAGAGACACCCTCCCTTGGGATGTAACGGTGCGATGATACCTTAGTATCAAGTCCATGGTACCGTATTTTCTGTGGTATTTTTAAAAAAGACAAATTAAAACTTTAAAAAAAAAGGGTGCTTATTATCATCCAATTTTTTGCAATTGTTTTTCACTTACATTGCTGTGTTTTGTATGAACATGTGCAAAAAATTGTCATATTAATTTTCTTTGGCAAAGAAGAATATTGAACATTGATCGGTGATTTACAAATGACCCAGCTCACACCCGATGATTTTTTCGTTATCCTGCAGTCATGGGCCTACTGGCTATTTTGACTGACAGTCATTTTCTACCGGTAACGTCTTTTCGGTCATTCCATGAGCTAAAGCAGCATCATTCTTTGTTTCTTTCTTCCTCCATGAGCTGACTGTGTTTGTCTGCTGGGACAAAAAGTTTTCCAAACACATTTCAGCAGGTCTCTCGCTTTTTTGTTTCTTTTCACAGATGTGCTGCCACCAAAGAGAAAGTGAAACTAAACTCCGGTCGGCTTATTCCTTTTTTTCTTCGACACATAAGAGTTTAACTCAACATTGAAGCTTGAGAGAACGCTTCGTACATCAGAGATGGGGACTTGCGCTTGACAATAAGACTCAAGTCACACTTAAGTCGCACACACAGTGACTTGAGACTTCTTTTTCTTTCTCATCATGCCTCAGCGCATAATGAGAAAGGAAAAATCTCTGTAGTTCTGAGTTTCCTCTGCTCTGCTCCACTGTGGTTGAAACAAAACTACACTTTTTGCCTGGAAGACCTATTGTTTGATACATGTCCACGACGGTACTGAAGCATTTTTGCTATACCGTTACCGCGAAATTAACGATACCGTTACATCCCTTCTGATGACACGATGCTAATGGTTCTTATCACACCTGGTGGAAATATGGGCTGGTTTGCTAAAATCCCAACTGGAACCAGTTCAAGAATTAAAGCTACTTTAGTGAAAAAAGAGCAAGAAGGACACTTTAAAGTAGTTGCATCATGAATATGAAAAGGTGTTTTCTCTGCGGCGTTGTGGCACGCTGATTGTGTGTTGACCCAGAATGATGGCATTTGAGTTGAAAAGCTGGAGATTAGTATTCAGAAAAAGTTGTTGGAAGACTCATGTCAGAAGGATGAGCGAAAACAAAGAGCAGCAGAGGACCTCGAATCCACTTTTTGCACTCACCGCCTAACAAACAATGGAAAGGTCTGGGGAAATTATTCAAATTGCAGGGGAATTTGCAATTATTATAAGTCATCTCAACCCACAAAGGCAATGTTAAGCACCTTTCATGAAGTGCACTGAAAGCTCTGAGAACAAAAGTGGCAGCACGTATGGGCCCATTTTCTGCAGGCAGCGTCGGCTCACTGTGTAGTATTATAAAGGGGAGAAGCTCTTTAGGTATTTCCAAAGCTATTGTCAAAACCAAAGTCGTTAGCCTGAGTTGATGCTGGAGTCATTTTTGTGAAAGAGGGTTTTTTTTTTGCTAATTGGGAATTAACAGTTGGATGCCAAATTGCGCTCAGGGAGAGCAGGGGGACCATAATTCATTGGTTGACTGATGATGAAGTTTCCTGCCGAAAAACGACAAAAAATAGATTTCTGACCCACAGTCGAGTGTCAGTGGCATCCTCCCACATCGCCTTTTGTCCTGGCTTTTTGAGTCCACATTTCTGGCCTGAGGATGCAGGAAATGAGTCACATGACCTTGCTTGATTTCTGGCATTCATTTGCATTAAGAAGACAGCTGGCTCCGTAAGTAACCACTCAGTGTGTGTGTGTGTGTGTGTGGTTCCGCCAGTCATCCTTCCTGTATGGTATTTTTCTTCCTGAACGTCTTTAATCAATAGTTTTAGCTCAGTCAATCAGAGCTGGGACACTTCTCTGCATTCATCAAACTTCACTACACTGAGCACTTTCAGTCTTTTTAGTCTCTTTAATTCGGCAAAAATGAAAAGCAAAGTAATATTTTTTTCCAAAAGTGAGGATACAGGCTCACCACCTTCCCTGATCCTCTTGAAACAAAAAAGAAGGAAAGCTGTTTTAAACAAGTGATCACTGTGCACATATTGTAAAAAATTAAAAGTCAAAGGTTTCATTCTCATGTGGAAAAAAAAAATCTCCCAGCTTCAGTATAAAAAGACCGAGTAGGTCAGTTTTCCCACTAGCCTTTGCAGGGACTCTCCGTAGGTGGTGTCTGCTCTCCTCTCTGTGGTCACTGCCATCCGCCTCTGCGCCGCTGAGCAAGAAATCCCCAGCGGAGCTCCGTTTAATTATTATAGGTGGAACTAACCTCAGTTGTATCTCGTAATCGGGGATCCACTGACTTGTAGTACTTGTTATTTATCCTCTGGTCCTTGGGATTCTGTTTAGAGACACCGTTACGCACCCCAGTGGGCGTTTGGCGACACGGTGGCGCAGGAGTCGCATACAGTCGCAGTATATAGTCGGCACAACACGCGAGCACAGCCCCGAATATCCACCGTACTGTACGCGCATGCATGTCTAACACATCATGCCGACCACATTCACTCAGACAAAAACACTTCCGAGATAGCGTCCACACCACAGAGCGTCAGATCACAGCCATTCTGCCCTTCAGCGGCTAATTGTGATGCAGCTGTTCAGTAAAGAAAGTATACCCTCCGGTGGCCTAATTTCCCGTGTCATAATCATTTTATTATGGCAGTGTGAAGATAAATTCAAAGAAAATAGAAGATAAATAATAATAATAATAAGCACAAAATCATGGATAGACTCTCTCGTGGGTAAAATTCCAGCAAATGTTAAATTCAGGGATTTGTAGTAAAGGAGAAGTACGTGTACAAGTACGCAGGCTGCGTGTGTGTGACAATAAGGCCACATGTAATTTCAGCATGATAGGCTGCACAGCATGTCTCACTTCCTGCAATTTATGCTCTTTTTTTAATTCTAAGCCGTTAAAATAAAACAGAACCTAAAAGCGCGTCGGATAAACCCCCACAAGTCGTCTGGACGTTGCGTAAACACATTCAGCACAAAAGCTGACTTTCACCGAGCACAGTTGGATTTCCCCCCCCCCTCTCCCGAATTCCCACACTTCGCCGCCGCTGTCACGCGTGGCCCCACAACATATATGCCCGTCGTTCCCCCCCCACACCGGATTCAACGTGTCTGCTCCAGAGCCGCAGAAAACAAACAGCAGACCTCAAATCCACTCGCCTCCCAAATCTCCTCCAAATATTGACCCATTACGCATCGTTTGCCACTGGCTCCCTCTCAACAAAACAAAGCCAACAATTTGCTCATCACCGGACAATGTGAACGCATTTGGGGTTTTTTGAGCGACTTCACCTGTCGTCATTTAGAGAGCATTCGCAGTGAGTGACAAATCCTCAGAGCCAGAAGAAAAGCCACAGAGGCATACAGTCACAGCAAAGAAGAGAAAAGTCCTTACTTGTGTTTTGCGGCAATCCCTCCGATATTATTCTCCAGACTTGGGAAGGTTTGTTAATATCCCCGGATAAAGCCTGGATGCTCCACTGTTTCTTTCTTTTTTTAAATTATTTTTTATCCAGAGCGCTGAGCAGACCAGAACGCAGGGTTTCTTTTCCCCCTCTCTCCTTCAAGACAGATGTGAACGGTCCTGGCCGAGTCGCTCCACCTGCATCCCTGCTGTCAAGCCAGCCAGAGGGAAGAAAACGCAACTTCAGATTCTTCTTTTCAAATGAAAAAATCCTGCAATGATGTGTGTCGCTGGGGCTTTTATTGTGGAGGTCCCGTCGCTGTGTTCCTGGTGGATGCTGCTGGGTGTTTCTGGGCGCCTTGACGCATCTCCACCTGCATCCACTCGAGTAGGAGACACAGTGGCATCAGCAGCAGCGGCGGCGGCGACGGCGGCGGCACCGCACTGAGGAGGCCGCCCACAGAGACACGCCCCGCTCCGGCTGGAGAAGGCTACTTCACCCTGGGCGAGGGACGCGGAAAGGCAGGGTATGCTGCTGAAAACGCTCCGCTTTTCAACGCAAGCGGTCGCACCTGACAAGAACAGAAATTTATAAATGAGGTGGTCAAGGATGAAAGTGAGTTTAATTATTCAACACAACCCAGAAAACAGCGAATAAACAAGTGAGTGATGTCAAGAACACAACCACAGCCCAGCAATAATAAGCTGAATTCAAAGAAAAAAGTGGAATCAAAGGGGGAAAAAAATCAAAATTGCAGTCCTCAGTGATAAATAGGCCAAACTACAGAGAACATAAAGACCATAAATCCTGCTGGTTGTGAAGGCTGCTCGCAGCTGCCTCCAGTAATGATGTCAGCGATGACAGCCTCCCC
The DNA here is from genome assembly GCA_029874485.1 of Naso brachycentron. Taxonomy (NCBI): domain Eukaryota; kingdom Metazoa; phylum Chordata; class Actinopteri; order Acanthuriformes; family Acanthuridae; genus Naso; species Naso brachycentron. Next base: position 3,338,255 of record JAQFJA010000016.1, read on the forward strand.
TGTCATGACCTTAATTATATAAACTACATTGTCTGAGTCAAAATGGAGCAATGACTAATGAGTAACAAACATATTTGTTTAAGATACAACCATCAGCCGCACGACTATTATTTGCTAATGACTGCCCACACCCTCCAACATTTCTCCCAGCGATTATGTAAACAGAACAGAGGCTCCATGAGCTCCGTTTGATCATCATCATAAAGGCAAAAACAACATAAAAAGAGATCATATCATAACATAATCCCCGTCAGTTTATTTAAGTGAATACACACACATACATTATACCCTCATTAAAATTCATGATAGCCTAAATAGGTAAGTAAACAATATTATTAAGAGAAATAGGAGAGAATACAGAGTTGAGGTGGATTTAAGAACAATGGATCTACTTTAGATTTGCAAGTATTTGGACTTCTTTAGTATTTAAAGGAATGGAATAAAGAAGGACGGTCATATGCTGATAGTTTCCTAAGCAATTTAAAGGAGCATGCCGGTCTGTTTTTGACTTCTCACCACTAGCAGAGATGCCCTACAAATGTTAAAATCCAAGCACGTGTTTACTTTAGTAGACCTCAGGCTGCATTTTTAAACCTCATTCACTGCCATTCATGGCGAAACGGGGCATAGAAACACTGTAGGACACGCCAAAGTTGATAGGCATAGAAAATTCACCCTTCTAAAGAGAATGTGAGCATTTATTTTGTCAAAAATTGCTGCGAGAGAAAGAGAAGGGAGCCGAAAGTTATTATGGCTGGAAAAATAGTTCCTGACAACTGCTGCCTTCCTAGCTTGAGCGTCATCGTGATGAAGGTTTTTGACAGTGTCACAGCGTCACACACTCTCAGGTTCTTTCTGTAATGTTTATTGAATATGAACCAAATGTAAGCAAACATGATATCTCATGTAGATAAAGCTATTTTGGGAAAATGTGTTGGGTTCATGTAACCTATGTGGCAGATGATGACAAAGGACAGTGACATGTGGTAACACTGTTACGGTCCTGATACATTTCACCAGAGGTTGTGAAAGTTCACACATTCTTTACTTAAGTATAAGTACTGATACTTGTATAAAAAAAAAAAGACTGGTAAAAGTAGAAATACTGACTCAACTTCCTTACTCACGTAAAAGTAATGAAGTACAGGGTAAAAATTGTATACCTCTGAGGAACATTTCTATTTCTACCCACCACTCATGTGTAAAGCGAGCTGAAACTCACGTCATACTGACATAATGCAAAGACTATTAAAATTAAAGGTAGAGTCAGTAGGATTTCTCCGAGCTGTTTCTAAACACACCATAAAATCAAGGGAACTTATGATGCCCCTCCCAAGGACCTGGACCCCCTTTTACCTTTTTTTTTAAACCCACAGTTCTTAATCTTGGAGTAAAACTCGATTGTGATTTTAAATTGGACCAACAGATTAACACTGTTGTAAAAACCAGTTTTTATCATCTGAGGCTTTTATCCAAGATTAAATCTGTTCTATCTTTTAGTGATTTTTTGTTACTATTATCTGTATTTTTTTTGTCCTGTATTTTAGATGATTGTGCAGCACTTTGATAAGCTTTTATGTTTTTGGAAATGTGCTATATAAATAAAGTGGAATGGATTGGATTGGATAAAATTAGTTGCTTGCTGAGTTTTATTCCCAGAATTTAAAATAGCAATGTTGTATAAAGTAACTAAAAGCCGTACATGAGTATAAGTAAAAATACCTTTCTGGAAAGTGACTTTGGAAAAAGTGAAAGTCGCCTATTGGAATATTACTTAAGTAAAAGTCTTAACTCAGTATTTACTGTACTTAGTCAAGTTTGACTTTTTAAAAAAATTGTTTATTTTCCATTTTTGTCGCCTCTGGTCTACATAAAGACAGAATATCTCAGTCATAAAAACAAAATGCATATGAAGTGCTTAAGTGTGCTTTCAGACAGTTTTCTAAACTTTCTAAACTCCTGCAGGTCTGATTTTAACACAACAAGCAAAAGTTTAGCTCGAGCTGAATCTGCAACTGGGCGACTGTTTTTATAACAATTAAATGATTTCAAATGAAACGTAAAACATGACGACAGCAGCTAACAAAGTAGCAACCCAGTCTTGACTTGTTCCACAGCTTAGGAGCACCTGTTTGCACTTGTGCTTAACGTGATTAACCAATGATCCAACTCTTTGCAGTCTGTGATCCAAAACTATTGGCCGCCGAAACAAAAGAAAAAATCGCTGGCTAGTAACCTACCAAATTTCTTTGTATTGGGTAACTAAGATGCTAAGGGGAAATGTAATGGAGTAAAAGTATCTGTCTTCTTTGAAAATGTAGTAAAGTAAAAGTAAAAGTCTACAGA
>JAQFJA010000016.1:3356346-3367747 GCA_029874485.1 Naso brachycentron
GCGGCAAGACATAGAGAAACGGCGGCGGAGAAGGGAGATACAGGTAGGCGACGCTGTCATTGTGTCATAAAACGGAATTTCAAAAAGTTAGAGAGCAGCCAACAAATGCTGCATTTTTTTTAAGGAAGTGGCTTCAATTTCTACGTGTGTGTTATTTTGTAAGTCAAATTAGAGCCTCACTATTCTTCTGACACAGGCTGTGGCAGTATTATCCCTCATTGTGTATATATGCAATAATTGTTAAGTTCCTGTGAGCCTTTCTGTAAGGTAATAACGTGGGTTAGGCAGCCGAGCCAGGTGGGTTTTTCAGTTTTAATTGCAGCTGGTTTGAGGCACGGCAAGACATAGAGAAACGGCGCCGGAGAAGGGAGATACAGGTAGGCGATGCTGTCATTGTGTCATAAAACAGAATTTCAAAAAGTTAGAGCAGCCAGTGTACTTGCAGGTGCAGTATGTATGACACTGAGTCAGAAGATGCTCGCATGAAATCTTGGGAAACTTCTGCATCCTCTTTTGCAGGTATACTTATCCCTAAAATGATGTTTAATTCAGTTTTATCTCTTTTCCTTCAGCCCAGTGTCGACGTACAGAAAATAAATAATACCCAATGCACAGCAGCAGTGGTACTGCAGTGTGTGTTTGTGCCTCTGTTCTTATTTCTATACTCAAAAGACAATTCTTGGTCAGGCCTCAGAAACCTAAACATTCCCTTTGAAAACATATATTTACTTTTAGAATTAATGTAAGCCATTTGATTATGCACAAAAGGAGGGAAGCTCTGGAAACAGCCCTCAGTTATGTTCCCTCTGTCAACACATTTGTTTCTGTTAGAAAAAGAAAAATAGAAAATGGTTGTCAGTAACAGCAGGGGGTAGAAAACCTCCATTCTGTGGAATGGGCCTCTCTGTTTAACTAGACCGGGCACAGCCCACATGTAGAGCATGTGTATATGGGGAAATGGTTGGAGCTGCTCTCTGTTTTTGATGTTGACTTGGGTTTGCTCTGTCAGCAAGAGACAAGGTCAGCGTCTGAACCCCAGAGCATTCTGTTTCTAGAACGAGACATCATCGCACCCCTGGCCTACTTGTGTGTGTGTGTGTTTTTGTGTATATGTGTGTGTGTGTGTGAGAAAGAGAGAGTTTGAGGGTGCACATATCGTCCCTCCTCCTTCCCTCTCTCTCTTTCACAAAGTTTTGGTAGCAAAATATTAAACTCACGTTTGCCCTGAGTCCAATATCAGTGCAACCATAACATCCAAACCTGCGACATATAAAACCTCACACCTTGGGGACATATTAGAACAAATGGTGGCTGACAAGCATTAACGATGACTCAGTTTAGAGGGAGCAGACTCCTGAGTGCTGCCAAAATGTGATTCATGTTTGTGTATACAGCCTTTTTTTTCGTAAAGCTTGTCTTCCCTTTGCAAAAACTACAATCAAACAACAAGTCTGGACTCAGCAAAGTTTGCTTACCCCGCCTCCTGAGTTGTTTTTGCTGTGATCAATAACCTTTCCATTCCAGCACAGCACATCTGCAGTTTCAGCCCATTTGGTGGAGATTTACCACTTAGAAATTTTAGTCATGTCTGGTGTTTTATAGAGGTAAACAAGGGCAGGCTTCTCAAAGCTATCCAACAACTGTTTAACTTGTCAAGTAAAATGATGGCTGGTGCTAGCATGTTCTAGCTAGCTAGCATAAGGCTAGCGCTAATGCTGAAACTGCGAGTTGGCTGTAAAATCCATCTCCAGCTGACTTTCTGATTAATAAAAAAAAAAGAAGCAAATCAGCAAAAGTGCTATTATTGTTGTTATAATAAAGATTTAAGAACTTGTGATTTAATTTTTAAAGCTGCCGTTGGTAACTTTTGCTAATGAGTTTACAAGCTAACTGTAGCACGAGACTCACTGGGGAGCAACTGTGCTGCAGCCTCCTCTCCCTGTTTTTGCTCGGGCTCGCGTTGTATTTCATTTGTTCTCGCTCTCTCTCTCTTATTTAAGTCCAATTTGAACCGAGACAAAACAGTTGCAGGGAAAGTTGCAGTGGAATAATCTGGTCTGTTTCAGATCGAGCTTGAGTCAAATGAGGGTGCTTGCAGACAATCTGCTGCTGGCAGGGGTCACAGCGTAACCCCAGGATTCCTTCGGATGCATGTGCGTTCTGGAACGGCCCCGCTGCGTGTTTGCTCTGTGCTCCGCTGTCTGTCAACACCCACCGGCTGCATTAAGGCTGTGTTTCAGAGCGCAGCACAGCTGAACAGCTGGAGTCGACTACGAGATTTCGTGGTAATTACAGAATCAAGTGTGACCGCGGCCTCTGAAAACATCTGATCTGTTGACTTCAGGCCCGGCTCTGCACATAATGACGGTTTATTTATGAAGTTAACTGAAATATGATCTGGTGTCAACATGGGGTGTATTATTCTAAAATAAACCAGATGTTTTAATGTTGTATCTGTGTCTAATTTCCCGTCCTGCTCAATCTGCTCTGTGCTGAATTGTTGCGTTGTGCTCCATCATCTAGCAAAAATAGAAGCCTTGCGTATCTACTGCAGAGGGCTCCGGATCAGCGGAGCTGCGATGGAGCAGAAACGAAGCGCACCCGCAGCCAGTGGAAGCACACACACATAGAATTGAAATGTATCAGCTCCGGAGCAGAGACGCACTGCAGAGTGGAATTTAGGGTTAAGGCATGAACAGTTAATGAGCTCGCACCGCCGTCACCTGATGCTGACCCTAACCCATAGATCGATCAATCAGGACAGAGAGTACAGAGAATGTCCCAGACAGAACAGGAGCATTAGAATTTTAATTAATTCCTGATTGCAGAGCCATGGAAGAACACAGAGATCCTGCAATACTCTAAGATCACATCACTTACGAAGAGCTGTCTGTGGGGTTTATGACATTTTTTACAAAAAAGTTATTCATGTCTAACCAAAAGTAACTTCAGCTTTAAGTATTATTATTTGAAATATTGTTTCTCTTTACATTTCAAGTCAATAGAACAAAGACAAAAAGAGACTCTACCCTACTGACTGAAAGCACAACCTAATGAGAATGCTACTATGAGTGACCCAAATCAAGCACACTCGCAATGGTGGTTAACAGGCTTATGGTGGATCCTGCAGCAGTCTTGTCTACATTTACTTGCATTCAGTGACGTGCGTGAGACCTTTCTGCGGTTTTGACAATTCCAGTCACAGTTGAGACTGCAGCGAGCGCTTTCAGCTCAAAAGTTTTTGAAAACTTGGAGGCAAAAAGTGGGACAGAGGGTGTCAAGTGGACTGGTTATGTTGAGCATTGAGAGTAGTAGCACAGGAGTTGAACCTACAAAGAAAATTAAGGAGGACACAAAATGTCAGCAAGTACAAAAACACACTTACTGACTGTTCTAGCTACCTCTCTAGATTAAAGCATCAGTATGAAGCATGTTGTGTGTGTGAGCTATGCATTGTGCATGTAATGTACAGATTCTCTGTTTTGGTGTGTATGTTTGTGGGCTGCAACTGTTGAGTTTGTCTCAGATTCTCTGTGTTGACCGCCATGGTGATGCTTTATTCTTTCATTTCTATGTACAGTAATTGTCTGATCTCTTGCCTCCTTCTCAAAATGATTCTCAGGCTTTACCGGGAAAATAAATTAGATATTTTTAACTGACAGTTAAAACGGTAGATGGCTTAGATGCAAATGCAGGCAAGGATTTTCTAGTTGGGTTAACGTTAGCATGATGTTCTCATGTGTACATGTATGTTATTTTATAAGTGGTGCTCTTTGAGTGAATTTTAACAGATTACAGGTGCATGGAAACGTGTCATCAAGATCTTGAAAAAAGAATACCTGTACAATGCTCTTGCTAAGCAACATAGTTTAATAAAAACAATGACATTTCAGCCTCTCTGGATCTTCTTCAAGAGTGTTATTTGTGTAACATTGCTTTTAAAGTTGCAGTAGATGACTTCCACAAACGAGCTAGCAAGCTAATATTAGCTGTAGCATGAGACAAATTGAAATTCGCCACAGCCATTTGCGCTGTTTTGCATTTTATTTTGTTTGTTGTCGCTCCTTCTTCTAAGTCCAGTTTGAACTGAGACGAAACAGTTGCAGGGAAAGTTGCGGCGGAGTAAACTGGTTCATCTCAGCTCGAGCTTGAGTCGACTGATGGTGCGGCTTGCAGACACTGTTGTTGGCAGAGGCGAGTCAGAGCACGGTGAGCTAACCAGCTCGTACCGCCATCACCTGTCGCTAAGAAGCGCAGCAAAGACCAGCGAATTAGGACAGAGAGTACAGACATCGTCACTGATTTTTAATTTTGCCACATATTGTGGTAAAAACAGTGCTTAGTGGAAACCAATTTAGCAGCGAAGAGTCATCTTTCAAACACAATGACACTGTTTAATCAGGTTATACGTCATATTGACAAAGCAGTGTTTCCCACAGAATCAGAAAATTGTGGTGGCAGTTGTTTGGGGTAGGTGGGGGGCTGGCTCCAGTTTACATGTAATGTGATGAAAATATAGGCTTTATATTTAATCGATCAGCATTTTATTGGTTTTGAGTCTCACTGTCTGTGTCCTGTTGTCGGTATAGATGGTAACAATTCTTTTTTTACATGTAATCAATTAAAAAAAATCATGTGATCAGGATGGGTGGAACCAGTCTCGTGTCAGATCTGTTTGCAAAACAAAATACTCTCAGTTACTCATCTGGATGAAGGAGCAAATATTAAGCGTCAGAGTACAAACGCTAAACCACTAACATACGCAGTCAATATTGACAATGGCTAAGTTTACAAAAAGAGGTCGCACGCAGCTGCTCAATGCGAGCGTAGCCGTTAGCTGCATTAGCTCTACTGTTAGCGCAGTGCTATGATTAAGCTGTTGAGTCTTCGACTTTTAAAAATGCAGCTGGTTAATGGCTTCGCTCGTGTTCAGCTGCTGCTACCAACTTATTGTCAGCACACACGCACACATTCACTTTGTGTTTTATTCCAACTCTCTTCAATTTAGCGGCCAACATCTCTATACATAAGTCCTGTTTACTTCCTGCCTCCGAGACAACAGGAAGCTCCTGTTCTTTGCTGGTTTTACCGATGAACTAAAAGCCACATTGCCATCCACTGTGTATTTAATGTGATATTTAATTACTGCTGCGCTGTCTACATGATTGAACAGGATGTGCAACTCTGCAAATAGAAAATCTATTTGCGGCAGACAATGTTGATATCGTGGTGGGCCACCACAAATAAATGAATGTGTGGGAAAAACTGCAAAGTTATGCCATTAAAGTTGTCTAGGTTCACTTTAAGTTGCATTACTTGAGTAAAATATTCTCACTCTTTACATTCCTGACTGACCCTAGTATTGTAGAACTGTGTTATTGCAGAATTATGTTGTTCTCTGCTATTAAACAAACACACAACATAAAGGTTAGATTTATGCATTAGGGTTTGTGTTTTCATAAATGATCTTCATTCCCAGTAGTGAGGAACGGGCCGTGCCGAGGAGACTGCAGCCCTCCCCCGGCTGACTTGTGATAAACACGATGGAAATTTAGAATGTTCCTTTTTAAATAATTTGTGGTAAAAACACTTTCTACTTAAATACTTCTAAATAGGTTATTATGTTGTGTTAAGGTTTTGAAACAGGGATATTTTTGAAGAATTCAGATTCACCTACAAGTAAAGAATCCAAAACTTGACAAGCCTGCTGTGTGGAGCTCTGGTTGCTAAGCTATTATAAAGGAATTAATGTTGCCGTTGCCTTTTCTGCAACAGACATGTTAAAAATTTTAAGGTTGCAGATGAACTTCTGTTGTAAAGGTCTGGTAATTTGTAAGCACTACACCAGCCTACAACCATAATGATACACTGAAAGGGTGAATTAAAAGTCCTAATTAAAATTTACTGTTGGTGAAACAGTTTGTTTCTTAAAGCACAAGGGTTTCTGTTGATGATGATAGTCTTATGCAGCAGCAAACATTAATGCACGCTTTCTTGCTAAGTATGTTATCACATATAATTGATGCAGGACAATAATGGAAAATAAAACACCAGTAAACCTTCTTAGCTGGAGCAGCATGCATAAGAATTTGATTGTAGCCTTTTTTTTCCAGCTCAACCAAGCTGATGAATAGCTGACTTCCATTCTTTTATTGTTGCAGCAAAGATCAAAATATTTTCTTGACACTTGGATGCCATTGCTTTTCACTCCGCTCCTTTTTGTTCTCCCTCCTGCTTTCAGACAGAGTGTGGAGGCTTTCTAATAAGCTCCATAAAGACCGTGCTTTCGCTCGTGTAGTGTCAGGATGGAGCGGGGTGCATTTCATGCTCCGTGGCGTTCATGGGAATAAACAGGTTAGTGAAGTGCATGTTTGCATTGTTTTTCCTGAGCTCGACTGTAAGTTTGGCCCTGTTATATGGGAAACAATACCTGCTTGGAAATATGAGGCGTCTGTTTTTAGTTCTACAGGCAGCAGATGTGTTTGTGGGTAAAATGCTGTATGAGTTCCATTTAAATTCTGGGTGTTTTTCAAGCTGAATTAGTCAAGATTAATGTAGAAGTAAAACTTTCTTATCAGCCAAATTGTATATTAGAACTGCAGCAGAGAGTGTCCTGCTTTCCAAGTGAGGAGATACAGACTCAGTCTACTTTCTAAAATGTAATTTGGTGTCAGGGACGTCAGGTCACTGCAGGGAGGTGACAATATAAGCAAAATGTTTGGGTTTCAGTAAAATAGCAGGAAGTAGGAGAGCTAGCTTGACTCCCAGGACTTTACTAACTCAATCTTAGATGAGTCCAACTCCTAACAACTTGTGTTAAACTTTGAAAAAGTGCTGAAAGGCCTTGCCACTTATTGAGGGAGAGTCTAAACATCACTTGAGTCCAAATAACACCTCAATCCCAAACAAAAGCCTGTTAGTTAAGAAGTGGTGACGAGTTTGTGTTGATTGTTGACTGTGAGTCTGCAAGGTCAACTAATTACAGAGTGTTGGTGTACGTGTGTGTGTGTGTGTATGTGTGTGTGTGTACGTGTCCACTGGTCTATGACTCCTCCTCAATAGCTAAAGGGCTAACCTTTCTTTTATAATAGGATTGCGTAACAAGTTATAATGCTAATTAGAAGTGATAATGAATGCAGTTAAGTGCTAACATTTTTCACCTCATGTTGTGCTGTATGTGTTATCTAAAACCACCCCCATATTCCACTTGTTTGTCTCTTTTAGGTATTAATAATGGCACGCTTTGCATCTGTTTAAAAGCCACAGGTTTTGAAGAGTGAAATGCAGAAAAATAGCAGACAAGGTGAGTTGAAGAGAACTTCACCAAGGCAATAGGAACAAGATTGTAGGTTATTAAAGGCATTTTCTGGACTTTTTGTCATAGGGCCTCGTTTTAGACTTCTCCAGTCCTGTTAAATTTGATAGAGACCATTTTCAGCTCATTTGATGCAGTACAGAGTTTGGATGGCTCGCTGTTTCCCCACTTCTGCTAATGCTTGCGCAAGTCACTTCTAGCAGGAGTGTTTTCTACCAAACTCTGATTAAACACCCCACAGTGCACCCAAAGCAAGTCTAATACGACGATAATCTATTGAGGTGAATTTCAGTGTTTGTAGAATAACTTTAGAATTCAAACTATGGCTGAAGTTCCTTAATTTGTGGTACAGTAACAGCAGGAAGTGAATAATTCAGCAGCTTCTTGTTGCTACTAATCCTAAACAGAGCCACAGGTTAAAGAAATTCAGCTGTATTTGGACTTCTAAAATTCCTCTAAAACACACAAATTCCCCCTAAATAGATTGTTGTCATATTTGACTTGCTTTCAGGTGCACTGTGAAGTGTTAAATCGGAGTTTGATAAAGAATGCTACTGGTGCCGTTGACTTGCGCTAGCATTAGCATTCGCGGCATCTACTGCAGCTTGAGCTTAACATGGTCTCTAACAATAGAAATAGGACTTGGTAAGTTGAAAATCAGGCGACAAGCTGAGAGTCCAAAATGTGAGTCTGGTTCTGGTATAAGAATGGAGTTTTTTGTATGTAATATTTCACTTTCCCTCCCAGTTATCTGAAGTGATCAGCTCCACGTGCACTGCAGTCCATGTTGGCCACAGGAGGCCAAACGGTCATCACGCACATCAGCTACTTCTTTTATCCAGAGAGCGAGGACCTGAACCAGGAGGCCATAACACAGGCAGATGTTCATGTAATCCCTACAAATCCTACAACCTTCCTCTAAGGCTGCAATTAGGAGTTGATAGTGCAGAATGATCCCTTCTTCCCACCCACAAACACTGCTAATTGTGTTGCAGGGCTCCCCTTCTTCCTGCCAGAATGTCCCATCTGTGCTGTTTGGCTGTATCTGTGGTACCTATTGTACCTGTACCTATTTACTTCTGAATTATCAGTCAGATAATTGATTAGCCCATATAGGTATTATTTACTTATACCAAATTTAAAAGGTTAAAATGTCAAATATTTATTTCAATATATCCATTGTCAGTGTTTTTGTTGTTTTTCACCTGGTTTTATTGAAAATGTTTGGCTCTTAGACTGTTGGTCAGACAAAATGAGCAGTTTTAGAATATCTTCAACTCCGTGCACTTTGATGTTTTTATATATTTATTTACATTTTTTTTGGCACTTTATTGGATTTAATAATACATTGATTAAACAGAGTCCTAGTCCTTTTATTCATTTATCTGTATACACATACATTTTAAGACAGATTATGCTAATAATCTGGTCCAATTCCACAAAAGCCTAGACAGTAAAGATTTTAAAAAATCGTAAAAAACAACATAGGTTTTATATTACTATTTTATTATCTACTTTGGTTTTTATTATTACTTTTCTCTTCTGTTTAGTGTGCATCTCTGCCCTCCAGTCTCTGTCTTTCTTTAATTCACACTATTGCTCTTAAACATAAAGATGTATAGACCAGTTACTAGACTCACTCCATCATTACATTAAAAAGAACAACAATCAGAGTCATGAGGCTTTCAAGGCAGCCACTGTTCGAAGAAGAGAGGAGTGTTGAGAGTGGGTGGCTGGGAGATGGTTGGGGGCTCTAAGTTGGTAGCAGGGACGAGATGAAAGGGATCCTTCACTCACAAACAAACACACATAAACACACACTCCACTCTCTGAGAGACACCACTTCCAGCAAACCACAATATCCCTGTGCCAAATGTTAGCCTGAAGTAAGTGAAAGTTTGTGCACTGTGTGTGCGTGTGTGTGTCTGTATATGTGTGCCCATTTTATTTTGACCAGTGGTGTTTGTCCAATCTCCTGCCTCCCACTCTTTGTGAAACTGCTGATGCTTAGTTGTTGCCTGCATCACTGATTGCCATTGGCTTTCCTGGGCGGAAGATCTCCTTGGTGCAGCATTTTCCCGGCTCATCCCGAGGATCACTGAGGATTGGAGGTTGTGTCTCTGAGGCCAGAAAAGACCCTCAGGGCACCTGTTCAAAGCTCCAGAGACAGGGACTGCTCTTTGCGCCGTCGTCTCCAGGGCAAGGCACCTTTCCAGGGGATTAGTGAAGGGAGAGTTAGCCCGTCAGAACCAGAAAGAGGAGAGCCTGTGCGGGCAATTGAGTCTCAGAGGATTTGATGTCTTTAAGTGGGTCCAGTAACCATAAGCCAATGGTACTAAGCCAACATGTGAAGATTTAAATACAGGCAGTTATAGTAATATCAGTCACAGAAATAGGACAGCACAAAAATAAAAAACATGAAACATATGAACACTATGATACCACATAAAAACAGACACACACTGAAGAATTCCTGCTCACACTGAGGCAAACTAATCATACTAATCACACCCTTTCCTCTTTATATCCCTAGGTAAGAGAATAAGGCAGCTGTGGTGAATTGAGGGCACAACAGTAGATTGTATGTGGACCACAATCTCTCCTCTCCTCTCCTCTGTGCAAAACAAACAGCCACATTATTGAAAACAACAAATATTTTTGGCAAAACAATCCCCTCTGCAGGCTGTGAGCCTTATTGCCTTGGATGTCCTCTCTAGGCGGCGTGGGGGTCTGCACACAAAACAGAGAAAAAGATGTGAGATCCGGAGCAAAGCCTCATTCCTCGTTCCTTTAATTTCCTTCCTCAAAGCTCCTATGCTGAAATACAGCCAGAGCGTGTTATTGCTGTGATTATTCTGTTGCACCATGTAGGAGAGAGCGGCGGCGAAATAAGCTCACGGTGGCGACTATCTCTGCCCTAGCTGAGCGCCAGCCGCCCCTTCCGACCGACTGATAGCGGCTGCCGCACGAGATTCACGCTGGCCTCTGGCAACTGGCGTCATAGCTCGATGGGCTGAGAGTTACACAAAGTCCAACCCAGAGACGAGGTTGAAAAGCTGCTTATCATGCAGTTGCGTCCCCAGCCGTGGGGGTTTGGGGAGGAGGCGGGTCGGGGTCAATGTTTCATGGTGATTGGATATTGGTTATTTGTTTGGAGGCAGTGTTGGTCCCCACTGTCACACCTCTGAGGGATGGACAGCAGCTGCAGAGCTTCATGGACCTGGTGAGCATCACAGAGGATTCAGTTACACACAGTATCCACTCAGAGATAATTTGATACACACAGTAATTCAATTGTGATATTTTGATTAAATAAATTGCAGATATGCCTAACAGCACATTTTAGTCAATGGTACAAAGTGGAGGTTGATGATACTTCAGCCCCTTGAGTCAGTGTTGGCAAGTGGCCACAGCCCTCACACCATCAAAATAATCTACAATTGCAGAAAAAGTGTAAACACAGGGTCATCATTTGCATTAGGTACAGACTTCCAGCTGTTTGGTTGCTCCTCTAAAGCTGAACTTGACCTCTGACCTCTCTGAGGGGTCAAGAGAAAACTGAATTTACATATTAAAATCAATATTCGCACTAAAAAGTTAATGCCCTTGGCTATTGTTATTATCTGAAACATGGAAATCATAGTTGGTCAGTTCAAATCAATACAGACTCAATTCATGGAAGGTAACTGTCTTTGTGATTTAAATAGCTTGAAGCTATTCAAGCAATTTCTGAACTACTGAGCCTTCTAATGATACTACTGATGACACTACACACACACACACACACCCATCTATATCAGGGCTGTCAAATGATTTTAAAATATCACAATAGTAAATAGTTAATTGAGATTTTATTTTAAAATTCTATTATTTTGCGTTACACAGTTTCTAAGTTCATATTAACAATGTGTAGCAATTTTTCCCAGTCTAATCTGACTGGAAATCAAATGCCAACCAGAGTACATCTCTTGTGTAAGTCAATCAATCAATCAATCTTTATTTGTAAAGCGCTTAATCACATCTACAGACATTTCAAAACGCTTTCACAGAAAGAGAAACCAACAGAACCCTCCAAAGCAAGCATAT
>JAQFJA010000016.1:3387773-3398353 GCA_029874485.1 Naso brachycentron
GGCCCTGTCCCAATATCTGCACTTGCACCTTTGTGCCCCTCAATTGCGCATTCACGCTAAAGGGTGCAAGACTGTAGGGTGTCCCAATTCTTTAGTTTTGTTCTCCAGAGGTGATCGTAGCCGCCCTCCTGCGCCCTTAATGCACCCTTTCTGCAAGGGTGCATCAAACCACACACCGCTGAAGCTATTACCCAGAATTCCTGTCGTGTCATGATGTTTCAAATAGCTAACTAATGGAAAAACAAAATTTAAAAAAAGAAATAAATAAAAAGAGGTGGTGTCACCTTATAGCTATTATTAGAGGGACACGTCACCCAGTTAATGGGTAGAAATGTAGAAAGGAAGTTGTACATGTCCGCCAACTATTTATATACTATACTGTTATTATTATACCGTTTACTTACTTGTTGGTTGGGCATCCGCATCAGTTTGGATCTGGCTTAGAAGCCTTTCCTGTGGTTCAGAATTTTCCAGATAATCCACTAGCGGTGATTTCTGATTAATTTTAGCAGCAGCACAGACCATGGTCAGTGTTATTATTCGTCTCCGAGGTGATCCTAACAGAAGTGACGTAGGTAAGTGATGTGTACAGACCTATCCCAGTACTACTCTGAAAAAGCTTCAGACCCTTGTGCACGTACACCCCTAAGTGGACATTTCCTCAACGTCATACAAGTGCGCACCTCAAGGAAGACCTTAGGGCGCTGTGTGGATATTGGGACAGGACCTCATTTTATGCAACTGGCCCCTGGTGTAAGTGTATGTACAGTGCTACACTCCCTTTTTGTCACTTCCATAGCCTGCCTCCAGACTTCTCAACTGAGCATCTTCATGTGTATCAAATACTCAAATGGGTCTGCTGTTGTGATCGACAGCTGTTTCAGTTTTTGGAAAAACAACCAAGCTAATAAAAGCTGTGTAGTGAAATTATGAGTGCCAGTGCCAGAAAAATTGTGACAGATCAACATGACAGAAGTTAATAGCGATTATTACTGCTACAGCATGAATAGGTCTGACTGGAGGTCAGTGACTACTGATAAATTAAGGCAAAATTATGCTGCTCCAAAACATATAACAGTCAACACAAGGCAGTGTCAGGGTAAATAATTAAACCATAACGGAATATCAATTAAGTCTAATTGTCAGGCTGAGTTCCATCTTTTTCAGCCCATAATTGGCTCCGCCTGTGTATTGGAACAAAGTGTTGAATATTTGCCTGACTGTTTTGAATAAAGTGTCCTTCTTGCAACAAGAAGCCACTCTGATGGTCTAATGATTACCTCCATTGTCATCGTGAATGCTACAGGGCAGATTGTGCACCCTGCCATGATGCCAATTTTCAGATGCTGTCATGCTTTGGTAAGTACCAATCCAATGTTCTGAAGCATGTAAAATTAAGCACATTTTGTCTTGAAAATGGGTTTTAACACTTTTTTTTGGTAGCATTTGGTACACACACAGTAACACAAATTCTACTAAAGAAGGCTGTGAGTTGCTGAGCCAAATGCATCTTCCAAGTCTATTACCCAGCATGTGTCTGGCTGGATAATCTGAAAAGCTATGTTGTTCTATATTTTGATCAGATATTACAAGAAATTAGTTCATAGTATGTTTTCTTAAGTAATTTACTAATGCACCTTCACATTATGTCCTTACAGAGGGCAAAACAGGTGAAAAGAGAGTGATGCTTCCCTTGGCATGGCACTTTCTCCTGTTTTATACAGTTACCTCACATTGTCTTGTTCTTTCATTAGCCTTACATAAATCTCTCAACACCGGGGGCACTTCTGTTAACCTTCCAGCAGACAATCCTGAATCCTGGAGATTGCAATCTCTTTAATGTTTTACTGCATTTTGCATCCTTTCTCCACGTTGGCAGGTTGAAATCGCTTTTCGTATTCTGGATCATCAGAAAACATTCAAACTTTCAATGACTTTCACATTGTGTGTTTCATGCAGTGATTTGTACCCAACTTTGTTGCTGTCAGTCTACCACTGCTGTCCCCAGTGAAGTGAGGGATCCTTGCAGAAGTCTCTCCTAACTGACACTTTTCTTTTTCATTTCTTTCAAACATTCTTTCCCTCTTCAGAGCTATGAAATGACTCAGGTTTTCTTGTAGCTCCTCTAACCCTTTTTCTCATCGTCTGATACCTTTTTTCTATTATTTTTTGAGTTTCATTCTCTTGTGCACTAGAACTGCCTTTTACTGTTATGACTACAACTTGCCAAGTTCTTAGATTGCTCAGGTTCTTATTAGACTACAAACTTTTTTGTACAGAATTACTTTTTTTTTTCTTAATCTCAATTGTTTCCAACTCTTCCTTGAAGGCTGACTTGTTCTTTTTTCAGTTTTATATGGGATGGCTATTAACATCCAGGTCTCTCCAGTCTGCCAGCAAATAATATGACTTTAGACTTTCAAACCACATGCAGTGCAATGAGACTTGGTTACACACAGCCTGGAAACAAGTGAAGGGTGAGAGAAATGATTTGCATGCTGCTGTCAGAGACTTGCACTATCGATGTGAGCCGGTCAGTGATGAAAAGAGGCACTTTTAGTGGACAAACTTAGACAGTGAGCATTTGCCAGCAAGACTTCAGTTCTACCTTAGACTCAAAAGTTAGTCTCTAGATGTTTCGCTTAACTAGAGATTGATGGTATGCCCCCAGCTTTTGTTGCTGAACTGCGTGGAGACAATTACACGGTTAAAAAAACCCCTGTGCATTGCAGAAGCAATCCAAAGTCTTTAGGGCGGTCCTTCATATTGAGGGCAGTGACTTGCTGAAGTCACTTGTAAACAATGTCCGACCAGCAACACCTGTACTATGGGATGGTTCAGTTGCGGTCACCAAAGAAAACTTCTTCAGAGTTTGTTGATGCTTGTCGCATTTGCGCCGAAATATTTTGATCGGTTTAAAACAAACATCTTTTATTAGGACTTGATTCACCCGCCCGGCTATATACATCCAACTATACACTGGCTTTAGAGGACATTACAGAGTCACACCGGGGGATGGACTACCCAAAGCAGTAACGTTATGTGGAAGCTGTTGCACACTTCTGTGACATCATGGATGCAGCAAAGCTGATGTGGAGCGCTCAAATAATCTAACGTTGCTCTGGGAATCCATTTTAATGTTTTTAAAAGTTCTTTCCGTGTTACAAAGTGATTCACTATATCTCTAGTCTGTTTCCCTCTGGAGGAGGAGAAAAGGCGGAACTCTGTTGTTGTTGTTGCTCTGTTAGCAGCAGTTCTCGCCGCCATCCCAGCAACTGCCTTGCATTTTGACGTCCCCAGACGATCAGTGGGCGGAGACCTCCAATTGTCTGGTATCATGAGACTAGTTCTAGCTCATCTTGCCTGTCAGCTACATTGGCCTCCCTTAATGCTGGACCAACTTCCGAAATAGTTTTCCCCATCAGTCACACACACACACACACGAACACACACACAAATAGGGAAATAGCGCACAGGTTGAAAAATACTGCAGTTCTCTTTTAACTTATGGAGAACGGATTGAGGGTCAAGTGACCTTCATGGGCAACCATAGTCAGGTGACCTCTGTAATCATTATAGCACAGATAAGTTTGGTTAAATTTGGGCAACAACACTGCCTGATTATGTTTAGGAAAAGATTACGGTTAGGGTTATGTGAATGTAACAAAACATGTTACAACCATTAACATGCAGACGTACGTATGGACCCAAACCTCTGCTCTCAACAGAAGCCTTTGAGATGGTCTGGTGTATCACCTGCACACCCTTTTGTTATTTGTCTGCAAGATAGACAAGACAATATTATATAGAGGCTTCATATAAAGAGAAAACAAAACAGTAAAACCAATTGAGTCACCAGTGTCAGTAAGCTTTATCCTCTGAGAATGCCTGAAGGCACAAAATTTCCTGGAAATCAATATAGTTCATATTGAGATATTTCCCAGGTTATTTGAAAATTTCAACCTGCTGTTGACACTGCAGAAAAATTCAGGTGATCAGCAAAGTCATTTCGATATGTTCACTCAACATCATGACCACTTAGTGGTTACTGAGATAATTTAGTTTGGACCAGAGTGGTGCGTCAACCACCTAACATACAGAATGACTGACTGACATCTTCATCTCCTTAGCTGTGCTCCCAGTGTGGATGGAAATAAATAAAATTACAGTAAATCAAGCAGTGTGATTTTTTTTCACCACACATGCTCACTCTGGTTTGTATGATAACATTTTCAGTGGCTTACGAATAAAATATTCAATATTTTAAGGTGCCTTGTATTTGGTAAGTATAATATATTTCCAAATCTATAAGAGACCAGGACCAAAAACTACATGTTTAAAATAAATAAATAAATAAAAAATACTGAAATTTATCAAACTATTAACTATTAACTACTAACAGAGACAATGAGATAAAAATCTCAAAAATGTTTGATATTTTTCCACCAATTACAAAGTTAATACCATAAAAATGATGTGACAAATTTTCTTGATACGAAAGAACAAGACTGACAGAACATTTTACAAACAGTGGTAAAAGCTAAGGGTGTTGAGAAACAGGAGTGCAACACAACTCTGCTCTACACAGTCTATACACTGAAACAGAACTATACACTGAAGCAGAAGGTCTTTTAGGCAGCACTCTGCATGCAGATCCTAACAGCTCCTCTGCATGGTGAGATCCTCTTACAGTAAGCCTCTAACACAGGTTTATTTAAATTGATAACAGTCCAAAACAGTCCCTCTTGCATCAGCAGAGCGCCCACCAGATCGGACCTGTCTTCTGTCAAATACTGTTTGCTGGTTGGAGACGGCATGTTGAGGCATGACACAGTGCACAGTGGTCACAACCATCACAGTGTGTTTGTTCAGGATGCTGGAGGTAAAGATGCTGATCCCTCCCAGCTGGAACAGAAGTCTTGCCTTATTATATCTTTAGCCATTTAGCCCTATCTTAAAAGGGGGACATTATGGTTTCCCCCTTTTCTGACCTATAAATGTTGTTATGGTGTCGGATAGAGTGTTAGACACTGCCAAATGCCATGTCACATAATGAGGTGGAAGGGAGCCCTGTAGGCTGTTTCAGTTGGCTCTGCACGCTGTGTTTCTGGAGGTTTTTTAAACTTGCATTGACATCAGTGTGCTGGACTTCCTCATATGGGCATTCCCAGGCATGCCAGCTCCGTGCACACAGCACCGAGCCTGCCCCTTCCCACGCTCTGCTCAGACACCGCTGCGCTCCACTCTCTGCTTTAGGGATTACAGTCAGGACTTTCTTCGAGATGGCTCCAATTAAGCGTTTTTCTCAGGAGCTGGTTTCACAGCTAAACTGCTGCTGAAGGACCACTGTTCCCATGTTACTTGGTCGTGTTGAAGAGTCAGGAGAGCAAGGCATATGTAACGTTTAATCAGTGTCCCACCTGTGTTTATTTTGTGTCAGTAGTGAGGTTGTGAGTACAGTGGAGTGCGGAGGTGTGCACGGAGGAGGGAATGGGGGAGAAGGAACACACAGACCGTTTTGAGAGAACGTAGAAAATAGAAGGACAAGAGGGTGCAAGTCACAGTTTTCTGAAGATCTATAGATTTGACTGTTTGAGCAGTTGTGTCTAGGTGCTCTATAGGAGTCCAAAATCAAAATCAAAGACTTGAAAATACATATAATACATCCTCTTTAATCAATATAAACACACTTTGTTTTTTATATCACTAATTAGTACCAAAATAACAACCCTATCAACCTTCATGTACAGTAATTGGCCCACATTTCAATTAACATACAAAAACATACATGATACTTCACATGCAGTATCATGTATGTTTGCTAAAGTGTAAGTGAATGTTTTTGGATGTTGGGTCCTATTTGGAGGTTGATCTACCACAAACTAGAAACAAAAGAGACCGGACCAAGACCAAAAAATCAAAAATCCTTTCTTCATCTCTCTTCCTGGGTTGTTGTTTTTGACGTCAGCGAAGTGTGGCTGGCACTATCTGCTTGCAAGACTACAACTCGATACTTCCGCATTTAGAGAAGGGGGGGTGCTTTACTGCTCAGAACACAACAAATGTCCACCATCTCGCCCACAGCACATTGCCTTTCTCACTGCCTTAAGGCTAATGTTACTCAGATGTAAAGAAGACCGTGGCAGAGGAGGTTGATCATGTCCACACAGAGGAGGAGGATTTCGATTCTGCAGTAATGGAATCTCTAGTGGAATCGGACACAGACGACATACGTGGCTACCTATTTGAGCCTGAATACAGTGCAGAGGACTTAAGGCGAATGGAGTTAGAAGAGGCTGTCGCCGCATTGTGGTAGTTGTAGAACATCTAAGTTTTCTTGCAGTTTGAGCAAATCAGAATATGAAATCACATTTACACTGTTTTTGAAGGCATCACTGGACCGATTTTAAAAATCCCAAAATGTTTGCACTACTTAGGCTCCAAATTCTTAAGAGATATTCAGATTCACAAGGGTTCACACTCGCTTTAAATACATTGCATGTGCAAGTCATAAGGCCTAAAAATGTACTGATGGGACTTACAAGTGACCATATGATTTAATTAAAAATGTGGGCCAATTAACATCTGCTTTAAAATACTCTGTTTCATTGTTTTACATTCCATCCTTTTAATGTCCTTCAAACATAGCCAGTGTCACTGCACACTGAGGAGCAGACTAAGCTCATGCAGTTTACCTCTATCTTGACAAGGGTAAGATAAGGGCAGAAATATTAAAGCAAAACTGTCCATCTGTCGTAATGTTTTATTTTATTGTTTTGCTGATCTTTGCTTTATGCAACCTCTCTCTCTCTCTCTTGCTCTCTCTCTGCGCCCCCGCTGTATCTCTTTCTATCTATCTCCTGTCTGCGTTGAGAGTACTGCAGTTAGTGGATCGCTGCGAAATGCCAGCTGTCAGAGTGACAGACGCAGTGTCACCTCTGTGCAGTCACGTCAGCAGGGCGACAAGCCGTCAACATGTGCATGGGTGTATGTGTG
The DNA here is from genome assembly GCA_029874485.1 of Naso brachycentron. Lineage (NCBI taxonomy): Eukaryota > Metazoa > Chordata > Actinopteri > Acanthuriformes > Acanthuridae > Naso > Naso brachycentron. Next base: position 3,394,770 of record JAQFJA010000016.1, read on the forward strand.
GAAGGGAGAGAGAGAGAGAGAGAGAGCGATAGAGGGACACAGGGAGAGAATGAGTGGGTGTTTATGGGTATTGCTATACTTGTGAGAACAAGTCAGTGTTGTGGTGTCAGGGTTTTTTTTCAGAAGATGCAGGTTGTGTGAAATTAAAGCTAGGGATTAAACATTCATCTACTGAGAAGGAGAGATGAAAAAATGTACACTTCAGTTGCATGTATGTATTCTCATATACAGTAGCTGAGAGTTGAGGGAGGCAGTAGCCTGAGGTGAAGGGAGGAAAGGTCAAAACAGAGGTGACAATGGGAGGTGGTGGATGACGGAGGAAGAATTGCAAAGCAGCAGCAGCAGAAAAATAAACAAAAAAATAAATAAAAAAGACAGAAAGGGTTGAAACACGGAAATGAAGTGCTTGCAGATGCTTCCAGTGTGAATGAAAGAAAAAATTAGAGAAAAGAAATGTAGAACAGAAGGTCAAAGACCAGAATAAAAGAACAAGAGCTGAATAAAAAGAAAGAAATGGAATGTACTCCAGAACAGCTAAAAGCGAGGGCAGAGCGGAGGATTAGAGTGACTAAGTGAGAACAGGAGATAGGGACAGCAATGAAGTAGATGGATTAAAAACAACAGGACAAAAGGAGGATAGAGAGGAGGATTTGTTATGGTTGAGGATGGAACATGAGCCACTGACCAACAGCAAAATTTGAAGGAGCTTCCTCTCTGAGTCTAAGAGTAATACCACCCTGAGTTAAAAGCAAGATAATGCACAAATGTTCATCCTGTGTTTTACTAGAAACAGTGGTTTATCCTGGTCACAGTCTGAAAATGGTCAGATGAGAAAAAGAATTAAAATTTCAATCACCCTGCTGTGTTAGTGTTTTTATAATGTGGCAGTGAATGCAGCCTACACATGATGCATCAGCTATAAGAGAGTTAAATCTTAATGCAAAACTGTAGGATCTAATACTGATGTCATGTTTATGAAATGATGTTCAGAATGCAAACAGCATTTAAGCCCCTTTTAGTAATAAAACAAACAAAAAAAAAATGGTAACATGAATACGGCAGTAATTCAGCGTCACCAACCTTGCTTTAGAGTGCATTATTTATACAAACAAAAAAACAAACAAGTGGCAGTATATTTTAACTTTTTGCTCACACTACTGTTTGGTTGTTTTATTTATAATTTCTTTATAATTTTGTTTATTATTTTGTACCGTGTTATTAGTATTTATTACATGTGTTGCTTTTATGGTGCAGCTCCTTACAAATGAAAAAAGGTACTACGTATTAAAGTGTTAAAATAGAAATCAGTTTTTTGTCAAGCGAGGGGTGACATTTGTAAAGTTAATACAGAAGCGATATTTTTGTCAGTTTGGGTGATGCATAGACGCAGGTCTAAGTTCTTGCTGCGAGGAACGCAATAGGTGAGGATATTTATTTTAGTAATTTGGTAAACAAAAGTAAGCACATCTGTGGTGCAGCCTGGTGCAGTTAAGAAGGAGGAGTAGATAATTAGAAGGGTTTCACAGCTGATTTCAGTCGTGCAGAATCCAGATTCTTATTTCCACCCCTTCCCCTTCGGCCGAAATATTCCCCTATGAAATTGCACAACCCTTCGAGGCTCTGATGCGTCATCAGAAGTCGTCGGTGGCGTGGTAAATACACGCGATGACTTGCAGTCAACGGCGAAAAATATCATGTAAATATGTTAAAATGCTGCACTGTAGTGCACAAATTAGCCTTAAAACAATGCTAACTTAGATATTTAGCTAACGCACTGGACATGAGCAGGCACACTTACAAAACTGGTGATTTTTGTTACGTTTGTTATAAACAACCAGCCTATAATACATTGAAACAGCATTAAACCACGGTAATCCAGATAATTATGTACTTGAGAAAAATACTTACATTTGGGCATTGTGGGAAATTCCCCCGTTTGTAATGTGCCCCTGAAAAATCTCCGTTTGCAGGGCCAGATAGCCCTACCACTTACTGCTTCCCCTCTGCCTCAACATGAATCGGGACACCCCCACCCCTTCACGTGAACGCGCAAAACGAAGTTGTAGGGCTAAGGGGTGAATTGGGATTCAGCCATGGCCAATCAGATCAGCCCTGCGTATTCCATTTAAGACCACTGTGATGCAGCATTTTATTAATTTCGGAATGGCTGAAGGTGCCAACAGCCAAACTTCACGCAGGAGGAAACTGACATACCAGTCCGGAAAGTTCAGGCACATGAATTTACGGTACTACAAGTAAGCCTCCACGGGCTGATGCAGTCAAACTGACTTGGAAGAAGGGAGCCTTTTTTATAAATGGCTCTTCCTCTGGTGTTATGAGAACTGCTGCCATGTTGCACGTCAACTGCCTGATTCACATCCAATTCAACAAGAGCCAGTTCAATAATTTATATGATTTACTGAAATAGAAGGTTGCATTTAAAAGTGCTGTTTTGATTATTTATGTAAATGGGATGAAATGTGGAGGACATCCACCAAACCTGCCTGTGGAATTTTGGATAGGTCTGTTCATACGCCCGCTTTTCTACTAAAGCCATGAAATAAGCACTCTGTGCTTACATGTATTTTATCAGAGCTATTTAAGTCAGTTTTAGTGCTATTTGTTGTTTTGCCAGGTGGTTTTTAATGTGTTGAATTACAGTCAGTTTGAGAGAAAACTGCATTTTTCTGTGCTGTGGGTACACAAGCTCTGAAAAGATTTTTTTTTTCTCTCTCTCCACGCTTTACACAGACTTTTTAGCATTGAAATAACATCACTCACACAACCCAGTCTTGGATACACAGCCATAACTGCTCATATCAACATATGACAGCAAACTGGACAGATCATTAAAGCAGCTATATATACAATTAAAATAGACATAAATGGCATCAAATACAGGCCTAATTTAAGTAGCTACTTCAGTGTAAAATATCAGTTCTACCATAAAGTGACCAGATGTCCCTGATTTCTGGGGACAATTCTCATTTTTGGTGACTTATTCCCGGCTAGAGCTACACCCGGACATGACGAAGAAGTAGCAAGTTCACGTTATTTATGAAGTGGCCTATTTTTAAAAATTTATTTCTCAAGAGCCACTCATCCACGTAACTTCATACATGAACAATGCACCTCCTCGTTTCCCCAGCAATCTACAAGGCAGGTACAAAGTCAATTAGATGTGCAATTCTTTTGAAGTTGTATTGCTCAAATAATTAGATAATATTGTCCTTGTGATGTTTCTGTTGGGGGCTGGAAAGGACTGTTTACCTGAAGACCTATTTCATGGTTTCTTTGTTACTGTAGTCTGTGCAGCTATAACATAGTTTATTGTAAATGTCAAGTGTAACACAGCATGGCTTCCCACACTTGACAAGGGAAGGACTCCAGACACAGGAATTCACTCTCTTGTGGTTTTTATTTAACCAATAAAGATGATTAAGAAGAAGGTGAAAAACCTTTAAACATAAACAGAACAAAGCAATATAAGTAAAACATCTCAAACAGGGTAAGTATATTTAATCAATCAAAATTAAACAAACAGTGCATTTAACTTAGGTAAAGGTAAGTACATCTAAACATAA
>JAQFJA010000016.1:3419511-3434762 GCA_029874485.1 Naso brachycentron
CTCTTAGCGACAGGTGATGTCGCTGCGAGCTTATTGGCTGCTGGCCTCTGGTGACTTGACAAGGTGAGTTGCAGGTGACCTCGTCAGCTTTGACCAGTTTACTCCAACGCAACTTTCCCTGCAACAGTTTTGTCCGATTTTTTTATGTAAAGGGGCCATGAATGAGAGTGTGACAACAAACAAAATGCCAGCCGGAGCAAAAACAGGGTGGGGAGGGTGCAGCAGAGTTGCTTCCTTAGGAGTCTCATGCTACAGCTAGCTTGATTCCCAGATGTCGCCTGCCTCAGCTTTAAGTAGTGCAATTCATGATCCTCTCATGCAAGTTCTACCTGTGGTTACCACCAATCCAAACAAGGGAATAGACACAAGTTTTAACACAGCAATTTCAAATAAACTCTGTCTGGAAGTTAGGATAGTGCTATTAGAATATAAAATGTCAGGAACACATAGAGACTCTGGAAGTGAGTCTCTTCAGACACAGCAGCCAATTTAGGATTTTTCAAAAGTTTTATCAAGCAGACTTTCAACCACTTGCAGAGCTGAGGTCATGGCGAGGCTATCTGCCACCACAGACAACAACAGCAGTGACATTCTCGAGCTAATTTCAGTGGCCGATTCAATCATTGTGGCGTTTTATGTATATGTAAGAAATGAACTTATGAACACGCACACTTTCAAACTTGCCGGCATATTCAGGAGGAAACTTGCAATCTAAAACCTTCCAGATTTGGGGCTCCTCTCAGGAGAAACAAACCAATTAAAAAAAGACAGCGAAGCCTTATCCGAGTTATGTCTTTGTGTTGCTCAAAAAGCTCCCTTCCTCATTTCCGTCTCCTCACCCCTCTCCCCTTTTCGTCATTTGTGGGAGCTGGTCTAGTTTTAAAGGCCGGGGTAAGGCGGGGTGGGGGTAGGTAGGGGGCCATCTTTTGTGTCTTTGTTGCTCAGGATATTCGAGTGTAATTGCTGCACTTGGTGCTAATTAACGGTCTGACGGAGATAAGCTGGCAAGAGGCTCCTAGCAGTATCTGTGTGGATTCACTGATAAAGGGACATTTTCAAGAGGAAGCAGAAACCCACATGACAACCTATCAGGCATGGACTTACTGAGTAGGAACACTCCTTTCATTATAATTAGGATAGATATATATGTGAGCAGCCATAAAAAGTTTTTTTGTTGACACTTTGTTTTGTTTGGGGTGCAATCGGTGGAAACTTCTGCTTAGTTTCTTTGCAGCACTCGAGGAATAGCATCTGTTTTGTAATCTGATGCAACTGACTTGTCCATAGATTAAAAGGTCAGAAAGTCAGCAGGCAGCATGACTTTGTAGAGAAAACAGCCGTTGTGTCTGGTAAATGTGCCTCAAAGTCCGCATAAAATCTTTTCCCTCTTCGTTCACAAGGACTTTTGATTCAGAATTCCCTTGAGAGCATGCCAGACACACACAAACAGCCATAAAGAAACAAAGACACACGCACACACATGCGCTGCAAAGAGACATAGTGGTGCGTATGACAGCCAGACATAGTTCAGTAGTATGTTTTAGCTCTGTATCATCCCCGAGAAGTTCAGAGGAGTTAATCCGTCAATGACGACAGAGCCTTAATATAGAGGCCAAGGAGGAGAGGAAATGTGTGCTGAGGGATTATGTCTAAGTAGATGAGCAAACATTAAACATTATAACAGTAAACACTGAAGGATTTGAAATTACTGGGGAAAAAAAAAAGATGGCAGTATAAAAAAAAAAAAAAAGAGGGACCAGAATGGGAGCTACTGCTACATTTGAAGGGAGGGGGGGGCTCGTTTGATGAAGTGGTTCCCCCTGCTGTTTGCAAATGTGAAAACGCTGTTTTTCACGAGCGCAATTTTTGATAACATAGTAATCTGGGAGGACTCATCCCCAGCTATTTTCAGTCATTACAAAGCAAATTATAGCTGAATGACAAGGCAATTTCCAGATAATCACTGGTGCTGCGCAGATAGACACTGGTCCCCTCTCCTGTCCTTTTTTTTCTGCTGATGGCAGTACATTTCACTCTGCAGTTGAAACCTAAAGTATAGCGCCATTCTCTCAGCCGGGGCCTATTATGCCTTGCCTTGGTCCTGGAGAGAATCAATTCCACAATCAGTCTGTTGAACTTGGCATCAACAAAGAGTGGCCCATTCCCAGCAGACTGCTGCTTTCTCCTTCCTATCTTCTGTCTTCCACCTCTATGTCTTCCTCTCAGCGATGCCTCTTTCCCTCTCTCCATGATAGATATTATAACAAAATGAGCTGCAGCACAGGGATTATTTTTGTCACATTTTTCCTCCGTAGGGGGTTTAATTCAGTGGCACAATCATTATCGAGGAAAAGAGGATGACATGACAACAGCTGCCTAATTTAGTGCCAGCCTTCTGCAAATCAGACAAATCTCCAGGTTCTTGTGTTAGCACTGAAGGAGATTGAAATTAAACATATGTATGCTACCCGTCAGTGGCGGATTCAGGTTGTTTGGAGGGCAGGGGCAAAAAATTAAAAGGGGCACCTACTGCATGATATGGGGCCATGGGACACTTAAGTTAAGTTAAGTCGAGCTACGGTAATAGCTCGATTAGGCCATTTAATTGGACGACTGTCCTTGTTCCAGTATACAAGCGCTGAGGGAGAAACGATTTATTGTCCGACTCCGCTACGGTAGGCGGTGATATACCCTGTTCAGCTGGTTGCTATTTCTGGTTAGCTTCTGGTTAACCAAGCAAGCTACAAGCAAGCTAGCGAAATCCTTGTCAAATGGTGAAAACATGGACAGCTTCACTGTGCTGTACACTTCATATCTACGCTTTACTTTTGGTATAAAGTCGTTGCGACCCCCCACCCCATGCTTACGGGATTTTTGTTTTCGTGCTGGCTTTCTTCTACAAATTTATGCTGTTCAAGTTCCGGGTCACAGACCACTGCGGGGACTATCGATCATGCGCAGGTTGCTTAGGCCAGTCCAGGTCCGGTTGAGGTACATGCAGGAGTAAATCGACTTCCAGTCCAGACTAACACGTTCACATGCATTTAAAAAGTCCAGTTTTAGCCAGACTGACTCAATAGATCGATTTCCTCTCATGTCATGTAAACGCACTGACTGTGCTTTCTGCAACCACTGGGGCACCAGGGCACTGCCTGACAGCACCCTTTTCCATTGGAGGTGTTTTGTATTGGGCGCTGCATCACATTTTTCCCCCTAGAAGGGCAATCATTTAGACACATGATCATATTTTCTTGTTCTAGAGGGCACATCACCATAATTTCTTTAAGGAAAGGGCACCCTAGAGGGCATTCAGTCATGTTTTAACTACATGAAGGGCAGCCAATAGGGCATTTTCTCTCTTTTTCACCACTCAAGACAGCACACTTTAACACTTTATCCAACCATAGTGGCACCTGGGGGGTTATCGCCCCCTCTGCCAACCCACTGAATCCGCCAGTGCTGCTCTTGATGTATCTACCTGCAAAGTGGAGCTTATTGGGGCACAGGTGAGGCCACGCACATTTGAAATGAGTTCCAAACAGAGAACTAATTACTTGGTAGCACAAAATAAAAAATAAAGCAAAATGTCATCAACACAGCAAAGGGGGAGAGCAGCCAGGACTCAGGCAGAGGAAAGAGGAGAGGAGAAGTCGTGGTAAGGTTGCATTAAAAAAAAGGAGGCTGAAAGAGACAAAGCAAAGTGTTTCCACACCTGTTAGCAGGAATGTTGCTGTGATCGCTGTTTCGGTACACAGACAGCCGAATTATATCACACTTGAAATCCAAAAGAAAAGAAAACTGCTCCCGCCATCTGTCTCTCCTCCACCTGCAACGCCCCCTCCTCCCCCGCAGCCTCTCCTCTCGTTTCACGTCTGCTTTCCCTGCAGCGTTTGTGTTTACTCGTTCTGCGGCAACAGTTTCCCTTTCCTTCTTCTCTCCTCTTTTCACTTCCATTCTTTCCGAGCCACTGGCTGGAGCCTTTAATCGTCGGTGGCACCTGTCCCCAGGAGCCGTAATGTCCCCCATCCATCAGTGGGGGATGACGTGTTGTATGCCCTCCCCTGACTGAGGCAGGTGGGGAGGGTTCACACTCTACCAGACCAGAGCGGTTGGAAGGTGTGTGCGTTGTGGAGGCTGACACTCATGGTCACTGGATCTGGACTCTTAATCATCGAGGCCTGATGTGTATGTCTCTCCCCTCCCACCTCCACCCCGACACCCTGCAGCAGTTCCACGTCCCCCGGGGGTGAGGATAGGGACAGAGGAGAGGGGAGGGTAGAGGACACCCAGGACTGTCCCTCTGAAGGATGATTCATCTCCAAGCTCTGTGGCGTCCACTAATGCGGTGATTGATGCTGGTCGTCGAAAGGAAGTCATCCATGTTTCTGTTTGAGGGTTTGTGAACAAAGCTTGCCAGAGTTAAATCAACATTTTGGAAATGAATCAAAAATCAGATATTAGACTGTTTTCTTAATGTAAAAGCTGAACCAATTTTCAATAGAAAACAAATTAAATTTCAATTTTACATATTATGTGTGTATATTATTACTCTGTATTAAGTTTAAAAGTCCTTTTAACCTTGAAAATGAAATGTTAATGTTGAGTTTACTTTAGCTGTTGCGCTTTATTGAATTCTTTGCATGAGTATCTGGTGGTAAAATTTGCTCATTGCACAGGAAAACTGTGTAAACCAGGAAGGAGATCTGTAAATTGCAAAGGAAGTTATAATAAAATAATAATTTTGTTGTTTGTTTTCAATATCTCTTTAAAATTACTGATGATTACTATAACTTGGGGTTTGTTCAAATCTTGTCTGATTTTTTTTTCTTACCCGTCTGATTTCTTTTTGGGATCTCATCACATTCACAGAGTATAATATTAGTATTACCTGTAGAAATGTTGAAGATATTAATAATCATGGAGAATTCTTTTTTTTCTGAGTGTCTTAAGAATATTTAATTTGTGTCTTGCTCGCTGTCCTTCAGACTTGGCAGATTTCTGTGAACACACTCTGGCTATCTGGACTTAATGATAAAGATGAACCTTGAAGACATTCCTGAGCACCTTCATAATGATGAGCTAAGAAAGGACATTGCCTGAGAGTTACACACACACACACACACACACACACACACACACACACTGTCCAGTGCCCTGCTGTCTGATAATGTTATGATACCGTACAAGAACCTGTTTAAAGTGTTATATACTGCATAAAACTTAAAATGTGTCATACTGCTTTATACCTCCGTGTCCATTGTGCCAAAATCATCTTCATCGACACATTTATGTTGTATTAAACTTAATTTTTTGAACAACTGAGGTTCATTAACTTTATTCTTTTATTTACAAAAGTGAAGACTAAGAGTAATTACAAGTTTTCTACCTCAAGAGACAATGAGCCCCTGTGGCTCAGTTGGTAATGTGGGCACCCCGAATACAGAGGCTGTGTCCTCACCACAGCAGCCCCAGGTTTGGTTCCACCCTGTCCAATCCATTGTCTGTCCTGTCAGTAAAGGCCTCAAAAAGCCCCCAAATATCTACAAAAAACAAGAAAGGAAAAGAAAAAAGAAATGAAAGAAAAGGAAGAAAGGAAAAGAAGTGATGAGCTCAGTAACTGTTTGAAACCAAGTCCCTTACATACCTCTGTTCTTCAGCAGGGATATTCCATCAAATACACTAAACATCAGTCAACATGAAAGATATAAATACTGCAAAAATTAATTTTAGAAACATACTGTTTTACTATGTATCTATGCAGGATAAGGTATTGTGAGAGAGGATTTAATCACAGATTGTGGTAAACATAAATGAAGTTCAGATGAAGCAGGGTGGCAGGAATGATACAATGTCTTTTCGTAGCTTATTTTGTTTGTTCTGTCAGGACTGGATGCTAGTTTCCATTCAGTCATAGAGGACGACGCTCTTCTTTGAACACCTTTAACAACCTCGTTACTGGAGCAGGCTGACGTACCCCTTGAACCTTCCATCACTGAAGTGTTCAGTTCTAATCAGGTTCACGGACAGGAACCTTACAGATTCCTTTTAGAGGTGGAGACATATCATTGTATTCCATTGTGTCGCCAGATATCATATTTCATGAAGGAGATTAGTGATATATTAGTGCTGATTCAAATGTAGAAGATGAAGAAGTGCCTTAAACCTTTATTCTGTCTAGAGACTAGCAGAGGAAAACTACTTGCATTAAAATAACTTGAGATGTATGCTTGTTTTTAGACTTCTCACCACTTTTAGGCGACTGTAGTGGGCTGAAAGAAATCATAGTTGGGCAAGTCGGTGGTCAGTAGATGGATTAAAGTTTAGAGAAGTGGACTAGTATTCCAAACACCTGATCCAGTGAGAAAATTTATCCATAGTCAATACTTTCAAAACAAGAGTGTAATCTAATTCAAACTTATGCTAAAAAATAGGCTAACATCGAAAACAATTAGCCTAAATCAACCTTTCAACCCTTTACTCAAAATACAGTGTAACTATAAAGCTTATAATCTTACAGGACCAAGTCTGGACATCTTATTTTCTTTTTTTCTTATTTTGTTTACATTTTATAAAACTTTACTCATTCATTTTCTTATTTTCAGTGAATTATTATTATTATATTATTGGCATTTCTACTTTTTCTTTTTTTTTAACTCTTGAACTTTTCTCTTTTTTCTCACTTTTTAGTTAACAGAAGGCAAAAATCAATTTTAAAAAATTATTCATCATAAATAATTAATTTATCGAGGCCTGTATCTTTAGTTCTTTTTTTTCACTCCACCTTTCCATCCAACCGAATGCACACCTTGGGTAGCTGGTCAACACTGTCGTCATTTAAGCTGCAAACTGCATGAGGTGGTGCTGTGCAGTGATGAGCAGTAATGTCAACGTTAGCTGCTGGAGCCTCGGATGTGTTAGCAGTAACATCGCGAGAGGTGGAAGCAGCACGAGGCATTAAAACAGGATTAAAATAACGGCACATAGACGGTGTTGTATGTCGCTCAGACTGACATGATGAATAGGCCAATTTCTAAGCTGTTGCTATTACCTCAGCATTCACAAACCGACAGAACATGGAGTGTTTTGAGGGAAAACAAGTGGAAAATCTTTGCCGTGGAGAGGTCAGCTCGAGACTGAACTGTGTTCGCTGTTCGTACCTGAACGGAAGAGTGAGTGGGCGACTTTGGAGGCGGGCTGTCGTAGAGTTTTTCAAATAAAGTTTTCTTCACTTTTTATTGGGTGGGCAAGACGCAGGTGTGGGTGGGCTCAGCCCCCCAAACTTCATTCCATCAGAAAACATCTTTTCAATGGGTTTATAGTCTTTATATCTAATTTCAAGTCATCTTCAATACAGCATGAGGTTGTTTTTTTAAATTATGGTCCCATTTAGAGAAAAAAAGATGGTACAGCAGGGAATATATTTGCACATGACTGAGAGACGGCCAAACATCCAACTCCCAATCAGGATAGGTGTAATAATACATAATCCTCCCCTTCTCTCTTGTTTAAATACGGCCTCTTTCGGCTCCAAAATTTAAGATGGTGACAGCCAAAATGCCAAACGTCAAACAATATATGACGTCAGAGTGACTCTTTGTTCTCTTTTATATATGGACTATGGATCAAAGCTGATCAGGTGTTAAAAAATAGTTAATCTCATCCCAATTAGAGGTGTCTGGGAAGCATTTTCTCAGAAATATCTTCACTTTCATCTGCTCTCTCACAGAAATCACATAAATAGATGATAAAAAGCTCATTAACTGCTGTCTGCAGTGAAATGAGCTTCACCATCCTCGACATTTGCTGCACTACATGTCACTCAGCCATAATTGGAAAAATCAGCACAAAAAAAAAAGATGATCTGACAACATGCCAGCGTGAGATGTTTCTCTTTCTCGCTCTCACTCACTCTCGCCTTCTTCTGTATCTCTATATTTAGACCCAGGAGATGAGCAGGAAAAGGTTTTGCAGTCGAAAAAGCAATTGCTAGAAACTCACTTCAAAATACATGGAGCTCTCAGCTTGGTTGGATAGCCTGCTCTACAAGAGAAGCATTTTTATGCCCCTTTTTTTTCTCTCTTTTCCCCTCTTGTTACCATCGGGGCCCTTCGTCATCAGTGGGTTTTGTCTGCAAACTGCAAACCATTTTACCATGTGCACGCACTGCAACCTGGGTGAAAATCCCACCAGCCTGCTGATCCAACATAGACTGTCCAAGAAGAATGTATGGCCTGAATAGTACATGGAAGCTGAGACCTGTGAGATTTTTCATGGATATACTGTGTAGCTCATGGTGAAATGGCAAAGTCTTTTCACATTTAAAAAAAAGAAAAAGATTTTTACAGGTTTCTGAAGTGTGTAAATAAATCTATAACTGTGGAATAGTTTATTACTATATATAGGGAGGCACAATTATTCTGAATCACACTACTGCAATTATTTAAATTGCATAGAGGCACAGTTATGTTAAGGGAGAAATGTGTGTGTTAAATTACAATTTTAATGTAAAAAAAAAAATCAATACAATCACTGGTTTACATTTCACGTAAGAAAAGATCTTTGTTTGGTCCAGATTCCTGCAAAAATCTCACCATACCATTTTAATGTCTTTTTCAATGAAATTGACAATAATAATGTAAATATTGCAACACTTTACTGAAAGCACCCATCAATAATGCATTATGAACACATTTATAATGCATTATAATGCACCTGTAGTGCTGTATAATTATAGTTACGAGCAAGGTCATCGTTAACCCAAACCATAACCATATATAAGGCATTTTAGTGTGTTTATGGTGTGTTATAATGTATTACATATGATCAGTGATGTGGTACAATGCATTATAGAGACAGGCCTCATAGAAAGTGTTACCATAATTTTTTTTTTTTTAATTTTTACTGTTTCTTTTGGGGCTACTTTCCCTCAAACACACAGTGTCCGTACTCGACGAATCTGCGGTAGTCCCAAAGGAAACAGCTGTGTCATGGCGATGTAAAAGTGTGAGGGACTGTATGTTATTTATATGGAGGGTTTGAATTCTCTGATTGATTTTTTCAAATCAGTGTTTAATTTATATTCACTATATGGTCGTGCATTTTCATCTCTTTCGCTGCGGAGCACACAGCACGCATGCTGAGAATTTAGAAATTTTTTAGTCCATTATTCTATATTTCTGCTCTTTGAAACAAGCTGAGAGTCACTATAAACTGTGAGACTAATTTAACACGCATACAGAACATAAAATCCAATAGTGCCGTTTTTTTGCCGTTTTCCCCTGGCTCATAGTCCCAAAACCAAAACACAATGCCACAAGGCATGCTGTGGTTTATATTTCTGCTCAACGGCGAATCACTAAAGGTCAGCGCCATCTTTGAGAGGAATATCAGGCTCTGGTTGACGAAAAACCCATTGTTATCGAAAATTATGCATTATCACATGAAGGGAATGTTCCGACAAGACTGATTACACTCTTGGCAAGTACTGTTTTTTTGTTGTTTTTTTGATTTTTTTAATTAGTACACAGGGAAGAATAGGAGCCTTTAGCAGGAGTCCAGTAATGCTGTGGGCGGTATGGACCTGAGACTCTGCTATACGAAGCAGACTGACTTCATGTTGTGGCTCGAGTGAGAATGGAGCCAATGGAGATAAAAATCCATGTGCACATCTGCCAGCACCGACATGCAAAACAACTTTATTTGCCCTCCGCCCCATCTCAAAACACAATACTTTGCCCTCCACAGTACAAAAAATATAATCTAAATGCCCTCCTCCCTCTTTTCAGCAGCTCCTCCAACCCCACATAGAAAAATGTTACTATTCCTTTGATGTGCTGTGCACTAAAATAAACACTGATGTACAGGGAAAAGGCTATTTTGTTCATCTTACATTTTCTACTTCTATTCTAAACTAGCATGAACTTGTGCTGCTTGTTTTGCTGTATAAAGCAATTAGCTGAACTCTAAAAGGTACATTATGTGGTGAAGGTTTAATAAAATGTGAATCATTGTAGCCGCATTAAAGGAACTTCTGTAGCTGCCTTGATAGCTCCGTGTAAAAATATTCCAGTAAGTGTCCTGCATTGAAAACGTACTTCAGCAAAAGGAGATTATGGAAGAATTTGCTTTCAGATTCTCCTTAGATAAGAAGTTTCAATAGCGAAAAAGTGTTCAGAATATTCGCACTCACAGAACAGCCATCTGAAGAATTTTAATGTTATTTGAGTTCTAGGTAGCACTATAATTACCTGAGGCTTTTGAGTAGTTAATTTTAAAGCCATGTATCATCATTTTGCTTACAGTACAGCTGGAGCATAAACATAAACATTACTAAACAGGAAACCCTAAAATTGGGCAAAATGTGGAACTAAAAAACAGTCTTTCTCCTTAATAGTATTATTATTGTACAGTTAATTAATTTATCTTTATTTACCTTTTGTGTTTAAATCCCTCAAAGAGTCTTTTTCATCTTTAAAAAAATCCTAACTTCATTTTTAAACGCCCACCTTTGATGATGAAAATAGCAGAGCTTTCTGCGAGGGGTCCTATCTCAAGCTGTTTTCATGACCTTACACAAATGGCCTTACACCATAACATTTCTCGCTATATCCATGTATGAATGGCTGCAATTTATCCAATTGATCACCTGTCCCGTCAAATCATCCACTATTATTTTTTTCTCCTTGTAAAAGACTGGCTTTCACAGACTTCTGTCATCTTTGAATGCAGGGACCAACTCGTTCACAAAATTGCTCGGCAGTTATCTCAAAGTGTGGGCTTAAAAAACAAGCAGCAGTTTTTAACAACAAAAGCAGTCATCAAGCAGGCCGGCTTTCATAGAGCTGCGGATGAAAAAAAGCGTCAGAAATGTTGTTTGTGCCGCACAGGCACATGTATTAAAATAATGCACTTTTACAATCAATCAAGGCCACCTTCTGTTGTTTATTCTGTTGTTTGCAAGTAAAAAAATGGTTGATTAACGAGGATCGGGGAAGTAGATTTTGATTATTAATTGGCATATGCACACTGCTGTGTCTAACCTTTGTATGTAAGTATGAAAATAACTTGAAGAAACACGTCAATACAGGCTTTGCTCAAAACGTCTTCAAAAATAAAACCTCCCAGCAGTCTGTGCTCATTTTCTGGCTGTTTCATTCTAACATATATTTGCTCAAAGGGGGGAACATGGAACATATGCGCAATGTGAGAGGATTTCCCCCTAATCACATGTTTCAAGCCTAAACAGGATCCTCTGAATTGCTCTGCATGGTGGTGGCCGTCGTGGGTGTGTGCTTCAGTGTGTGTGTATGTGTGTGTGTGTGTGTGTGTGTGTGTCATGCCTGCTGCTCCCTGGACACCAGCTAATGTGATGTCAGTAGGGTTTTTAAAGGCAGGATCACTTTCCTGTGTCCTTCACGAGCCACTCAGACGTGCGACCTTCACCGCCACAGGTGCCTCGGGTCTCGACTATCCGTTCAGATTCATTCACAGTCGGATAGTGTGACGTGTGTCTGTGTGCTGCTGCACTATTATCACTACAATTTGTCGGGTAATCTTCAAAGACTTGCTTCTAAATGGGGGAAGAAAAGGTTATTGCTTAGCTTCAAGCAAGAGATTACAGCTAGCATAAACGCAGCGTAATGTATGTTAATATGGGTCAAGACCAGAGTTTTTAATCCCTGTTCTGACCTGTAAGGTCGCTGAACTCTTATAGATTAAATGTTATGACACCACGGGGTGTAATAATCCATAAGGAGACAAATACATCAAACAATAGGACGTATGAGAGGAGACGTCTCACTGTAAAGGTCCAGTTAGTGGCTTTTGAGGACCGTCTGATCATATTGAATGATCTTTATCAGCAGAAGAACTTTGCCGGCCATGATTTTTCAATTCTTCTTCCACTCTGATACAAAAAGGAAAGTGGAAGATTTATAAATGCATCGGAATGCTTTGAACACCTCGAGCAACACGGTGATTAGTGGTTAGCGCTGTTGCCTCACAGCAAGAAGGTTCTGGGTTCGATACCCGGCTGGAGTAGGGCCTTTCTGTGTGGAGTTTGCATGTTCCTCTCATGCCTGTGTGGGTTCTTTGGGTTCTTTGGGTTCCTCTAGTCTCCATTTGGGTTGAAGACATGCCAGTTGGGTTAATTGGTGACTCTAAATTGCCCGTAAGTGTGAGTGTGAGCATGAATGGTTGTTGACTGATGACTTGTTGAGGGTGAACCCCGCCCTCGCCCAATGTCACTGGGAATGCCCCCCCCCCCATGACCCTGAATGAATGCTTTAAACATGTTAACCTAAAAAAACAAACAAAAAAATCCTACTCTATAATTATTTTTTTCATCCCTCTTTTTAGGTGTTAATGACTTCCCATCTATGCTAAGGGACCACTTTATTTGAGAAAAAACAAACATTTTTTAGCATTTAACTTGATAAAACAGTATTTAATTCATTTCTGTCACAGTAAAACACAGCGCTGACATCATTAGCAGCTGTGTTAATGTTTTCAAATTGTTCAGGATCCTCTAACACAGCTCCCGACACTGCTAAATTTGTTTTTGTCTGCTGATCTGAGACAGACTGACTTTCAGAGTGAGTGGATCACTGTGTCCTCAGAATTGAGTGATGTTAATTATGTTCATGGTCAAAGTTGGACAGGAATATGAAAATGTACTTGAACTCGGTGACACACACACTGCTTTTAGTTTTTTATCATTTCAATATTTTGGTGACCTCAGTGAAATTCCATTTACCGCCTTTTATTTGTGTGGCAGCGGGAATCCCAGCGTCTTTAAAAGAACGGCAAAGCAACCTGAAATAATCTGCATGGTTAAGGTAAGCGGGAAAATATTAAATTTTTGTAAATCAGGTAAACTGTCCCTTTAACATTAGAAAGGTCAGAATTCCATTCCTACTACAAAGGTCATGAGTGGTCATTGTGACCCAGTATAGCGAGTAATGCATTCATTGTGTTAGGATATCTTTTAAAAAAAACAAAATAACACCTGAAGATATGCCGAGGAGGAGAAAACACCCACTTTCATCGCAGACGGATCATTTTTGCCTTTAGTGCAATTTGTACAAAGAACATTTTTAATAGAAATACAGACATTTTTAGGAAAAGTCAGAACCAGCAGCACTGTCATTTAAAACGATCAAAATGGCTGTCATGACTTTTCTAGCGTAAATAAATCTTACTGCTTGGTTTAGTGCCAGCTACGCTGACTTCAGTACACACACGCAGTAAGTGTGTGTGCATGTGTGTGTGTATTAGCATGTGAAGTGCACATCTGTACACTCAGCTGCATGTGTGGCTGCCTCCTGCTGACCGTGGCCTCGGGGACAGAGCATGGGAATGTGCCCGGCTGGTGTTCACCGAGCAGTCAGAGTCGGTTAAAGGCAGCAGGATCCTCAAGGTCAACCTCCATCAAAGACCGAAGCCAATCAGGCCTGACATGACCCTGCCATCGCCACATGGCTGGGCACCAGCGCCGCAGCCAAATCCTCTCTCTTCCTCCTCCTCCTCCTCCTCCTCGATCCCTCCGACTCTCTTGCCCTCCTCTCCTCCCCTCCGCCCACGAAAGCGCTGCTTCTGCCAAAATCCTGCTGCTCTCAGCACTGGTGAAGGCATGTCTCTCAGTCTGTCTCTCACACTAACATACGTACTTGCTTACTCACTGGTTTGCTCCTGCGCACACACACACACACACACACACTTGCTCACGCACACACACACACACACACACAATCAGTTCCACATAAGTCTCTGCTTTTAGCTTATCCCTTGTATCATCCATCTCTTTTTCCTTCCCTCTTCTGTCTCTCAGTCTCTCTGTGATCTCCCACAGCCCCTCCATTGCCTGACGGAGCTGCCCACCATTTTGCCCCATAAGCTTATTGCTTTTGACAGCTGAGTAGAAACACAGAGCCTTAGCTTAAGTTAATCAGAGTGCGTACTGTGCAAGCTCCAGACAGCAGTTGATAGATTTTTTTGTAAACGGAGTACTGTGCCCCAGAACCAGTCAGGATAAATTTCCCATTTTATTCTGTGTTTTTTATTTTTCTGTTGCTGTTTTTCCAAGGAATCATAAAAAGAATAATTGTTAAAAATGCCTTGCTGACTCAAGCCAGACGATTGCAGAGGAAAGGCTTCAGTGCGCTCAAGTGGCAAGCTCTCAAAGGTTGGATACTGCCACCGGAGGTCTGTCTCTGCTCAGAGGCTGGTGCCTGGGGAAGGAGATAATGCAGTAAATAAATTTCAACAGTGAAATCAAAAACAAAGAAAACGAGAGCGCACTTGTTGGCATACCAAAAGTTACAGCTACGGTTGCAATACACCGGGCTGAAAATGATTTCGACTCGGCATTCAGACGAGTTGAGCGTCTCTCTCGAGAGGAGCCATGAGTGGAATGAAAGTGCTATAAAGCGAGGTAGCTCATTTTGTCAGGTGGGAAAATCTACTGTCAGCACGGCGGCATTGTTACAGTTTACAGTAAAAACAAAACAAAACAGAAAAATATAGATGATTCCCTGAACCAAATGAGGCGGCTGAATGGAGGGATTAGTCTTTTTTAACATTTGATAAAAAGGATGGATGAGGAAGTGAATACATGCAGCTGATTTAATGGCCTCTCAAACTGAGTGACCCCTTTTATGAAAAATTTCACATCAATCCATCACGTTTAAAAACGAGACATTACTCAGAGAAGAGCAATGATCTGTCAGTTTTTTATCCATTTATTCAGATTTAAGATGCTGTTATTTATTTCGATCCTTGAGGAATGTATTTTAAATGCTACGCCTTCTGTTTATTTTGAATGTGTCACGATCAATTAGTTGTATTACCGTCAGACACAAAAGCAGGACTTTGAATCTGACAATGATGAAAGAGCTGAATTATAGATCTCTTGGAAGGGACGTTGAGGTGGTTTAAGAGATTTCCCATGTCGACCAAGAGAGCAGAGGAGTCGAGGCAGACTGGCAAACAGTGGACGAGGCGGGAGGGAGATTCCGGCGAGCAAATGCACCTCAGCGGTGAACTGAACGATCTGGCAAAGGCTGGAGAGATGAACCGGGCTGCATGATCTGCACGGGCTTGATTAGTGGATTGGCTGCAGGTGTGCGAGCTAATTGGCAGCAGGAGGCAGACGGAGCGCCACGCCCACACAGACAAACACAGACAAAGAGAAAATCATCAAGGCACACAAGGGAGAGCAAGAAAGAAAAACAAAAAGGGAAAAGGCACAGTCT
>JAQFJA010000016.1:3487250-3497571 GCA_029874485.1 Naso brachycentron
AGAAATGGCACAAATTATCATTATTTTTTTTTTAAATGTAATGATGTTTTGTTTTTTTTTCCTTTTAAATATGTAATGGAAGGGAGTTGATTACATCATAATTACAATGGTGACTATTTATACATTTTCTTATTTGAAAAAATAAAAAAATTGTAAATGTATTATCACTACCTTTACCTAACAACGGCAACCATTTGGTAAAGCATGTTTTTAGACAGTTAGAAAATCACACTCACGAATTTATTTTAGCATAGATGTATTGGAATACCATTAAATGTATGATATTGACAGGGAAGATTAATCAAAAGCTTTATATTTGACAGCAGGAGTCAGTTTTATTTACAGTAGCTCTGCATCATTACCCTCCCCACAGAGCAACAAATCAACCATTTGGTTGAGCACGTTTTTGGAAAATTATTTGACCCTTATCATAATTATTTTTGATGAATAAAGTTGTACGACTCTATTTAGTTAGGGCTCCCAAACCATAACAGTTGAGAGAATATGCTTACCTTAAAAAATTTAGTCAAATAGAGCCCACATCTTGGACGCATAATTTTGTTGACTCACTTCCTGGTAAGCCGTAGACTGAAAAAGGCCTGAAAACACCTCAACCGAATGGTGGAAGTGGCTCAATCAGATTGAATCAAGTTTAACACATCTTTTTAATTAAGATATAGTGACTCAAAATGTGCTCTACCAAATGGTTGAGCAGGAAGTTAAAGGGTTAAGCTTCTCAAATTTACGTTAATGTTGACAGCCCTAATAAAAATGCACAACCTTTCCCCTTCTTTGCTACTATGATGCTAATACTTTGTTTCTAACATTGTAAAGCGAAAACATCCCCCTTTGCTATTTTCAATAACTCTCCTAGAGGGATACCAGGAAGTTGCAGCGGCACATTAGCTGACTGTGTTTGCTGTATGTACACCAGCAGTGTGAAGGATGACATTATCAGGTTCATTATTGTCTGTGGTGTCCAATAGTACACTGTGAATTGGCTATAATCATGTGGATTGTATCAGTGGGGAGTCCAGCGTCTGCTCCAAAGCAAATGGATTTATAATGACACAGAAAATGGTAAGGTTATTGTTAAAGCCATCAGCGAGCTGTGACATTTCTAAATGTGATCTAATTGAGACTAAGTATAGCAGGCACCGTTGTAAAATGAAGCAGGTTAGGTAGCGACAACGGCATTCACACTGTGCCCCACAACCCCAGCAGTCACATACTGCATGTAAAGCTGCAGAGAGACTCGGTTTCTTTGTATTTTTATTCAAATGGATTTTTGTTTGATGTTGCAAAGAGACAAAATCCAAGTTCTCCAGCTGAGCGCCTTGCATGGTGCTGGAAAGGTTTACAGTCGCGGGCAAGACTCTCTGCACATAAAAGCTGAATGATTAGTCTGCTGTCTGCTTTCAGTTTTCTCATCTGTTGAGTCTATTCAGTCACAATATGCTTTGTGCATGCTTTGGCTACGGTTATTCTTAAGAGTGGTGTAGTGTGCATATGTGTCAGAGTGAGAGAAAAAAGGAAGGAAGGAAAGGAAGAGAGATTGCTTGCCAAGCAGGGGTCGTTTAAGGGTGGCCAATCATCCAATTATCTGGATAAAACAGGTGGCACCTCATTGGGAAAGCTCATTAAAATGGCGTTCAAACTTGGCTCTTGGCTGCCTCTGGAAATGAAAGCACATTTCCAGTTTGGCTTGTTCAAATTTTTCAAATAAAGTCAGGCCGCGAAGAGGAGAGGCTTTCCCCGATGTTGAATAATTGGATGTTTGGATGCGAGCCAGTCAAGATTTACTTGCCGTTTCTCCGGTGGAATCCACGGTGCACTGGTCATCATGATGGAGTCCGGTCTCAGGGCCTTGGGCTTTGTCAGCAGAGCAGAGCATCCCATCTGTTCTGGGGTCGTCCATTTAATGCAAGAGCTGTCTTTTCCTCAATCTCACAAGTTTACAATGTCCGCTTGATGGCTATTTATGGTGCATGAAAGTTCAAATTGAACGGGTGGAAAAAGGTGCCCAAACCAACTGCACACACACACGCGCACACACACACACACACAGAGGCACTATGGAGCCAGTGATTCTGATGGCTGTTGGATTTTTCTATAATAGCTGCTGTAGTTAAAAGAACCACACTATAATTTTTTTTACTCTTATTGCAAATGGTCCATAAAACCAAAGGTCAGGCTTTTTTCTATATAGAAATTGCTCACCGATGTGGAAAAGAGAGAACGATTGGGGAAAAAAGTGAGAATTGCTTCACAAGCGCCTGCTTTACAGATACCATATCAGGGACAATAAGTCTTAATGACTCTAAGGGGTAAACATGAGAGAAAAGTGTTCAAACTCACATTTCAAAACCAGCTGTCCAATAACGTTGGTAGATTAAAATTAACAGTTTGTGTTGAAATCCTCCGTTATAATGTATTCATAATTACACTCCTCGCTTTTTTTGCTGATTCAGTGAGGACGAGTTTGCCAGGTGAAAGACTAACACTCCACTTATTTTGAGTGTTATTCTGCTATGGTAATGCTTCGATGTTGAAGCCATTATCACATGCAGCTCTGAGCTGCCACCTGAGCTTGATGGTGCTAAAGTCATCCACAGACTCTGGCTGTGTTGATTTGCTTCATTAGCCCTGCAAACATTATTCCTCTGTTAACTTGATGTTAACCTAAACAAATAACACCGATAATGAGGATGACTAAATGTCATTATTACCTTCAAATGTGTTTAAAATTGTTAACAAGAAATGGAAATCGTGCATTACAAAGAAAGGTTGGCTGATTAAATAATGGATCTCAAAGAAAGCTGTACAAATAAGGTTTTTTAATTAAATTCCCACAAATAATATTGCCGTGAAGTTTTTAAAAATTGCACATTGCTTGGGTTTTTTTGTCGTTGTCTTTGTCACATTTTTTCTGTTGAACCTTTACAGCTTTATCCTCTGAAGGGAGCTTTTCATACAGCATGATAAAATAGTAATGGCAGAATAAAAGTAGCACTAAACATTCAAGATTACATCAACCTCCTCCAGCACTAAAGCTGTATCTGAACATGATCTATTTATGAAGAAGAAAAAAAAGCCTGAAGAATATTTGAAAAATGTATTTCATGATTATATGTGGCTTAAATATTTTTTCAATATACACAAAATTTCCCTTGTTCTATACGAATGTTGAAAGAAATCCACAAAGGTTCACAAATCTTTTTTGCTGTGCTAATCTGAGTCTAAAAATAACATAACGTGGCAAGTAAACAAGTCATAACAAGCACACAGGACCATTTAGACTTGCTGGAAAGTTTATCTGATGATTTTAGCTGGAGGCAGGCTAGCACTTCCCATTGACTACCAGTGTTTGAGCTAAGCTAATTAGCGGTGGGTGAGCTCTGCTCGTCTCTTCCTTGTTACTGCACGAGACTTACGTAAGAGATGTACTCCTGTTGGACTGGTTTGATTAGCAATCAAGTTACACTGATAAGAATCGCTTTGCTTTGTTAATATGGACTTAAAAACTTCTGTGAAATGCAAAATAGAATTTTAAACATGCGATAAACAATGGGATTAATCACAATTAGCTATCGCAATTCTGTGATTAACGGCGAAAAAATAGAATCATTTGACAGCCCTTGTTTCGCACCTACATTTATAAACTACTTGTCATGTTTGTACTTCATTTCTATGTGGATGAGACCCTGCTGCATTTTACTTACAATGTATTTTTTCCAAACAGAATTATCTGTAGCCTATCAGATGTCTCCGTCCTTTTCAGCCTGTCGAGCAATATTCAAGGGTTGGATTAAATTCGATTACATAGTGTCAACATCTGTGAATCCTTCTGTGCACGTTCATTAATATCAGGACTCGTCTGATTCCACGTTCTTCCTGCTGGTCTGTCTGTATGAAAGCTGCTCATGATACTATCAGTTCTGTGTTTGTCAAAATTAAGCTTACATGAAACATTAACCGTGTGGTTTTCTGTCTTAGCAACCAGATGTTGCTATTTGCCACATGTCAAATAAAGACAGAACATCTCACACACTAATTGTCCAAACTATCCATATTGCCTACACAACGCTACACAACGTTGTGTTCTGAAAAAATACAAAAAGCCCCTAACAGAAAAAAGATAAATGTGAGACACACATTGAGTTGGGGGAAAAAAAGCTACCTATTCAGCCTAAAGTTGCAGTATTTGCAGTGAGAACACAAGCCAACAAAACTGAAATTACTCGCCTGTAAAATGTTTCTTCATGCTCTATTTGCTGTTTTGTGTCATCTAACAGTCCACAATATACAGTATAATGTAGTGCAAGGGTGGTTAAGGCTAAAAAAGTTTTATTTGTGTCCAGTAATTAGGCCAATGCCTTACATTAGCGTGGTGTAAAACAAATACTTGAAGCACTTTCACTTTCAGATACGTTATCACACCACAGGCATACCATTCTCAAAATCTGCAAAATTAATATGAACAAATGCAGCTATTAAAAAATAGTGATTAATCACATGAATTTTTTAAATAAATGAACTTTAAAATCATCCTTATATCATTTCCTGTCTACATCATGTTGTATTAAGTACACAGCGGCCCAATCTGCCCAGTTATGGGGTCAAGATCCTATAGACGCCAGGTATGGGGGCCAGAGGGCAGCCCCAGTCATCCTGAAAAAAAGAGAGTTAATCCTCCCAGACAGCGGGGAACGGCTGCTATCCCGGTCTGTCACAACCACTCTGGGCCTTCACAGCTGAGGCCGTCACACTGAACGCCAGTGCTCCGCGGAGAAGAAGAGGACACGAGGGAGAGGAGGGGGACAAGGGGTAAAACAGAGAGGATTTACATGCCCGCGCTGTTCTCTTTATGCCACCCAGAGGACTCAGGTGGAGTGGGAGGATTTATGATACCACCTGAGAAGGTGGGAGGGGCAGTGGTTGTGAAACATTATTTTGAATTTATATGAGATACGCCCTCTGGTCATACAGTCTTATGTCCTTCTCAGGGTACTTTCAGAAGTAATTAACAGCAGATGGATGGTTTTACCATAGAGAGGTGTTTGCAAGCTGGTGGCATTGTTCCGCTTTGTTCCACTTGTTCCATACAAATTAAACAAATCTCTGATTCACAGTACAATCAGAACCCACAACAGAAATTTGGGTTCCCACTGAGAGATTAGCAAGCTGGAGTTGTATTACCTGTTACATGACTGAACGGAGCATAATATCGATGCATATTGCAAAATTAAAGCTGCACTAATCAATAGCTTTAAATTCTTATATTATACTGTGCTACAAAGCAGCAGCTACATATTTCCCTAAAGAGTTGCTGAGGAGAAAAAACAGCTAAAAGGAGATGTGAATATTAGACTTGGGAGATAAAACTCCAAATGGATGTTAATTAGGCTCAGTATCTGCTGGTTGTATAAGAAAGAATCTGATTTTGTCATCAGGGGTGAAGTCTATGCAGGTATATAGCAAATTAAATCTCCAGAAATTCTGTATGCGTCCTTAAAAATGCATAAGGATACAATACAGTCTAGCTGTGGGGCAGAATTTTGTTTGTTTGCATAAAATCGGGTCAAGCGGGGTGACCACAAATGAAAAACAAAAGTTGCTGAATATACAGACTCTCCACATCTTTCCTTGTCCACAGCCCAACCCTGCTGCCATTGTTACAGAGTCAGTGCAGCTTTTGTCACAAGTGATATGACTGTCATCACAGCAAATAAATCAACTAGCATACAAAACACATGGTCATATATTTTTTATTAATGACCCGAGAAATATTTAACAAAAAACTCAATTAGAACTCAATTAGAACTCAATACAACATTAACTCACAATCCTTTGTAGCAAATTCCCATTAAAAAGATATGCAGCGTGTCTAGCTACATAACAATGCAGACCAGAAATAACAGAATGCACTGGTAAAGGACTGTAAAAAAACAGTAAGAAATATATCAGCTCAGTGTTTGAAGTGTTTAAATCTCCAAGGCTGTAAATGTGCTCGGCTGTTAGGTTTTTGTGTTGCTTAAGATAAATTGTTTCAGAGGGTTTCAGCCCGATAGAACAAAGCCAGTCTTTTGGACTGTCCCATATAATGTCTGAAAGCATGTACTTTATGAAGTAAATTACAGTAAACCCGCTACAACAAACTAGATGACACCATCATCATATTTATCATTACAAATGTATAAGATGATAATGTAACTGTGATATTGTTGTGCTGCCCTGTAGTTGCCAAAAAAATTAACATCACTGCTTTACAGGCTGCCAGTTTTTCAACTTATGTCCCTTTGTGATTTCTTTTTATTTAAAATTCCTTAAAATTTAACATTATTGATCGCTGCCAGGCTGTGTTATTTATCTAAGGAGCAGAAAAGGGCACAGTGCAAGAAGACACATCCAGAATGTCAAAAAGTCACATGATGATTCATGCCGACCACAGGATCAAAAGACAAGATATTAATGTGCCAACAAAAATGAAAGGAACTTTGAAGGCTTTGAATTACAGCTCTTATCAGCAACGTGCACCAAATTCACTGAAACACAAATAAACACTGTGGGGAAACGTCTCAAATTTTTTGCTTCCGCATTTTGTTTTCTGATAAATAGGTTTTGCATTCCGTGCAAAGAGAAAGAGTCAAATTTTCAGGTTGATTCTAGTCTCACCTGTGTACCTGAAAATGTTGTGGGTAGCAAAAGCCGTCAGTCTTTATGCTAAGCTAAGTCGGTTATGTTAGCTTCGCATATAATCTTGAAATTCAGTGAAACAGCTGTTCAGTATTAAAAAAAAAAAAAAAGATCATTAAGGATCTAATGCGTTCTCAACCTTTCAAAAAAACAAGTGAGGTTCAACAAATACACCGTATATTTTTGATTAGGAAATGCACATTATCAGTATCAGCCTAAATTGGCTTTAAAACTTACAATCGGATATTGGCCAGCATGCCAGTTTCTGCCGATATAACACCCAATAAGATAATATGCTGCTGTTTCCTTAATTAAATGCCTGAGTCCTCACCATGTTTCACATGTTCCCTGTGGGCAGACATTATGTTTACTTACTTTGTCACATGTGAAACAGGCCAGATTTGTTTCGTCTCAGGAAGAGCATCATCTAGTTTCAGGGAGGATGTAGGCCGATCTTACCTGTTTTGTTTAAAAGCAATTGTCATAAATAAATATGAAATATGTTACATAAGTTCAAGTATTTTTCTTCTTTTGCAAATAGAATAAATATTACATCATTTTAAGCTTTGTATTTTATGCCTGCATTTGCTGACAGGCCAACACAGTAAGAGTATTTATAATAATACTGTGCATAAATTCCACCACAGAAGAGACTTGAAGATCTTTGCAATTAGATTTGGGGGAAAAATCTACATATATATCAGTATTGGTATCGATTATTGGCCAAATTAGTCGTAAAATATCGGCATATCAGATTTCAGCAAAAAAAACAAAAAAGCAAAAACAATATAATGCATCCCTAATGTTAATACATTCATTCATTACCTTTAGCCCCTTATTTCTGGCAGTGTCGCAGGAGGCTGGAGCCAACCCCAGCTGACATTGGGCAGGGCGGGGGCAGACCCTGAAGAAACAACCACTCGTGCTTACATTTAGACCAACAGACAATTTAGAGACCGTTGACACGGTGCAAGTATTTGCATCAAATGACTCTTTTTGCAGTTTGGCTTTTGTTTGACATGACAACGTTGTGCTGCTGCTCAGAAACCACAAACTTTTAAAACGGGGTTCCAGAGTGTAATCTTTTCTAAAGCATGCGTCTTTCCAGCCGTGTAAAGTGGCAATATGAAAAGCCAGCGAAGAGCAGTGACTATGCTAATGCTAATGCTAGCGCAAGTCAGTGGATTTCTCAGTAGTCACTACTAAACACCCCAAGTCAAATATAACAACAGTCTATTGAGGTGAGTTTGACCGTTTGTATAATAATTGTAGAAGTCAAACCACAGCTGAATTTCTTTAATCTCTGGTTCGGGTGACAGGGTAACAGGAAGTAAACGAAAGTATTTCTTTTCATAGCTGCTTATCCAGGTACAACAAGTCAGCAGTTCATTAAGCTGAGTCGAGTCAAGTCAAATGTTTATACAGCGTCAAATCACAGCAAAGTTGTCTTACGATGCTTTACAAAGAGTAGGTCTAGACGACACTCTGTGATTAAAAAATTAAGTTTTTCGGACCCAACAATTGAAAGCAGTTCCCCCATGAGCAAGCACTAGGCTGCAGCAGTGAGGAAAAACCACCATGTAACAGGCAGAAACCTCGGTACAGATCTGAGACTCAAGGCGGGCAGTGATCTGACAGCACCGATTGGGTTATATAAATATTTAATACTAATACTATACTGATCATAATACTTAAAGTACTTATAATAATGATCGAACCAGAACCTTCTTGCTGTGATGCAACAGGGCTTGTCATATTTATTCTTCATTTAAAATTGCAGCAAAATGGTATATCTCAAATATATGTGGATTTACAAGTTTGTTTATGCAAAAGAAGTTCTGTCTGATGAAGAGCTTCTTGGCTCGAAATGATACTCACTCGGTGCTGATTAAATGATCTGAAACTGGAGCCCTGCAGCGTGGGAGCTGTATTCGTTTTCCTCTCTCATGTTCATTTACTTTCGTCTCAGCACTTCCCCCAACTTCTTGGTTTTTGGACATGCGTGTTATTGACTTTATTGCAAAAGGAGTACATAAATTTGTCTCTCTCATGTCATGAGCTATACAAAGAGAGTGTGGCCATGCTGTTGCAGTCATACAAGCTGCAGCAGGTTTTACAACACAGAACACAAAGCAGTCAAAAGCACAAACCACTGGATGAATGAACTTAAGGGCATCACAGGCAGTTTTCTTGTCATACGTGAATGCTCTCTAACACAACTCACCCCTGACCGGTCACATTTGAAATTCCATCTGTCGTGGTCTTTTCAATATATAAAAGACGCTAAGTAAAAAAAAGAGGATGAGGTTAGAATGAAGAGAGAAAAATAAATCAATATTTAATTTTCTCCCCAGAAGATATGTTCAGGCACTAATCAGCGGCGACTGGAAAAGATGACACCTGGAATAGCAAGCAGCAGAGCTGAGCTGTCCTCTCCTCTCCTTTCACCACATTTTTGCCTTCCAGGGCAGCCGCTCACTTTGGCTCTGCTGTCTCTGTCAGTACTGCATTTCTCCTTTAGCCTATTCAGTCAAATCCATCTCTCCATCTCTTTCTGTACATCCTAGAAGCTCTACAGCTTCTATCTCTCACTTCTCTGCCTTCCCTGTCTGCGTCCCATTCTCCCCTCATTCATCCTCTGCCATCGTTGTCTCACTTTTCCCCGTCTCTCACCCTTACCTCTTCCCCAGTCTCTTCTTTCTCACTTTCAATCTTTTGCTCAGTAACTACATGTCCAGCATGACAGGCCAGCAGAGATTGGGCTCGAAGGAATGGCGAAGACTTACTTAACGAAATCGCCTTATGTGCAAGCAGGTATCATTCACAAGAGGCATTCCAGCTGTGTGGGGAATTTGTAATCCTGCATTTTGCACTCTTTCTTCGTAACAAAGCTCTTCAAAAGCTCCACACACACGAATCCTACCTCAGGTAACCTACACGTACAGTTCTCTTGCAGGAGATATTTGACATTTCAGGATGTAAAAAACACAAAAAACGCCCCACTTACACTCAGGGGCGAATATCTGATTTCAGTGTTGGGGGAAATGTCTTTTGGGGACTCCCTATCTCACTGAAAATGCTTCAACCTTCGCTGGTGTCCAGCTTGAAGTGCACAGCACAGTGCGAAGAATTACAATAAAAATCAGAGACCAGGTGCCGCGACGACTTACAGGGCCTTCTTGCAGGCACGATAATTTTGGTCAATTTTGGTGCGCACATCCTTGCACAGGGAAGACTACGGCGACTACAAACCAAGCTTTACATTCACTAGCATTACATAAGACGCATAACACTAGTTAGCTAATGTCAAGTAAGGCAAACATTAGCTTTAGCTAGTTACGCTATTCAGAAGTAACTTAATGCAAAAGTAAGAAACTGACATATATATATATATAAAGTGTATTTAAAAGCTAGATATTTAATTGTTTAAAAAGCTAGAAAGCCTCTTACATTCATTTAAACCCTTTTCTGTCTTAAGTTACTTATGAAAAGAATTACTTGATTCACATTCAGAGCACACTCCCTAGCTGTGTTCCAAAACGCATACTTCTGTTAGTACACTTCAGTGCAGTACACTGATTGTGTGGCGCGCTAATCTCGACAGGGTAGCGTTGTCCGAAATCAC